>JBBPCZ010000037.1:6876872-6889372 GCA_037974445.1 Brycinus macrolepidotus
GGGTACCTCAGAGGTGCCTAGCGGTCTTGGGAATTGAACCCACGACTTCCTGATCGCAGGGCGAATGCCCTAACCACTAGGCTACCAGCTGCCCAGATATAACTAACTATGCACCAGACTCCCAGTGATGATCCAAACTATGGCTCAGTTAGACAAGCCAGTACCCAGCTAGCACTGAGAGAAGTTAAAAACATACCTTTATTCTTATCTCCTCCCTCATTATTGCAGTTTTGGACGCAAAGTTTTCAAGACAAGCCTCCTCTCACAGCATTTTCAGCTCCTTTTGTATGCACCCCAGTTTTCTTTCTCTCCTGAAACCTTAAATGAATGAAATAGACCTTTTAAACAATAGTAATGAGTATACTGAATTTTATTGTGTCATCACTGGCAAAAATATACTTTGTCTTTTACTATTAAATTCAGTTAACCTAACATAATCTAACCTAAACTAAAAGGTACACTGAACAGGGCAGATGAGTTAACATCAAATAGCTAGTAAGATATTAACTTATCGGCCCCTTGCAAATCACAGACAAGATTTGTTAGCAGTCATGCAGTGTGTTTTGAATGTAAGCAGGCTTTCAGAGGTAAATTCAAAATCCTATCAAAGTAACCCCTAGAATGTCATCACAGCACCCACTTTGGGAAGGCCTGCCCTGGACAGCATGATGTAGGGGAGACTATAGGGCACTGCATCTCATTTTCTTTTCTTTTTTTCTCTCCATTGCAAGGGTACTTCATCATGTTTTCTCACTTTGAAGGGCATCTAAGAGGGCACTTCATGGCTGCAGTCAAATAGTCTTTTTTACTTCGGAAGTTTCCTAACTGAATGAAATGACCCGGAAGTATCTAAGGGGCAGGCATGATAAGAGCTGGTCGAATTCTCTAAATGCTAAGGAAAAGTGCTTCAGTGCTTCTTTTCTTATCTCCTTTAGCATAGGATACACTGGACCATCCTTTACGAAAACGAAAAGAAAAGAGATAATGCCATGCTACAATTCCTTGCGGAAGCAACATTTAAAGCCAAACACCATGGCAGACCCACTTTTTTAAGTATGAATAACACACAGAGGATAAAGAGAAAAATAAATGAAAAATGACCACCGGGGGAGAAGGTTATACATAAGGCATCAAATCAAATACAGTCAGTCTACAGATTACTTAAAATAGGAACGTACAGTACAGGTTTCTTTCTGGAGCTTTCCTATAAGAAGAAGGTTCAATTAAGCCTACATATTTTCTACATTCTTCTCATGAGCATTAGAAAAAGAGGTTGAATTCGTCATGAATTTTCCATTTATGGACAACAGTAGACCAACGTCATTGACACTGCATAATGATAGCCTAGTGCAAGTGCAGTCAGATTCTCTTAGCGCTGTGATTGTCCTTATGAATTCTTCTTCACATTTTTCCTTCACTTCATGACGTTTTCCATCGAGGTCAAGAATAAGTGGTTAGGAAAGGACCTAGGACATATTGGGGTTTTTTTTTGTTTTTTTTTTACTATTTGACCACAGCCCATAATTTTTTTTCATCAGAAAAGCAACTGTAGAGAACCTCAATTTAAGGTACCTATATGGCACCACATCACATTTTCTCTACTGGAGGAGCATCCATTAGGAAACTTCCCCACATTTTACATTTTATCCACTGGAGGGGCACTTCTCCATTAGAGGAGCACCTAATTGGGCACTTCATCATGTTTTCTCACCTGAAGGAGCAGCACTGCATCCCATTTTCTCTACTGGAAAGGGCACTCTTTGAGACACTGTCATGTAGGCATAGGGGGCACTTCAAAACAGCACCCTTTTCCAGTGGATGGGCACCCCTAGGGAACCTCAAGTTTAGACCATTGTAAGGGCTCCTTATAGGGCACCGCATCACATTCTGTTCACTAGCAGGGCACTAATTAAGACACATTATCGAATTTTCTTGCTCTAGAGGCCACATCATCATAATTTATTGCATGATGGGGCACCCTAGAGGGCACTCAATAATTTTTTCCCCTTTGAAGGGCAGCCAGTTGGGTACTTCTTCTTGTTTTTCGCCACTTTAGCAACACTTTTTCAACCATATGGGGTCTGGGGAGGATGGTTGTCCTCCTGCTTAACTCTGGCAGTGAATTACAGTGTGTTGTTTATGTGCATTTTAATATTAGCATTTCTTTGAACAAAAGACGCTTACTACTTAATGGCTAAATATCTTTTTCTCAGATCTCAAAGACTTGGCAGTTAATTGTGAGATTTAGTGCTTCTGTTCTTGTTATGTTATGGAGCAAAGACCTTTATTCCTTCTAAAAAATCATCAGAGAACTTTAAAATCAAAAGATCATTCATGTTTTATAAAGATTAAGCTGACTAGTGAAGCCTTTTATACAGCTTTGCAAGGCCATTCAGTTTTTCATTATTATGAATTACCCAGCTGCGGCGCACAGTGGGGTAGATGTGTCAGACGTAGCGTTCCTTAAAATGATGCATCTTCCAAATCAGCCTCTGCCCTCTCTCCTCTGACCTCACCCTCAGGCCCCGGGCCACCAGAGTGAGTCCATCTTCAACTACTAGTCTTGACTCCACAGCCACCTGCCACACACAATATTTTTGCAACCTTTCAACACTGGGTTCAGCATTTCTCACACATTGTCATACATGTTAAAACCAAACAGCAACATCACTTGACAACAGTACACTGGTGTGGCATACACATCCTCAGGCGAAAATAAACAGTACTTTGTTGTGTTAGTTGAATGTACACTGAACATCATTCATTGTTTTCCCAAAGCAGAGCTTTAGAGCTTGTCCCACCACTCTGTTTGGTTCCGTCAGCTACAATGTTGAGGGCAATCATCATTACCCCAATAAATATTTTCTGAGATACCCATAACGTCACTGTAATCCCCTGGGCCGACAAGACAGAATTTTAAGCCCCAATTCACTCTCCCCAATGAAACCTCTATCCATTTTGTGATGATTGGGTCAAATATAGAAGGTTTTACTAAAGAGTCAGACAATAAATAGTTCACAAGCACATAAAAACACACAAGCGTACAGAGACAGTAGTAAACTGAGTGAATTACTGTGTCAGAGGATAAGAAAATTCAGTTGAGGTGCCTTAAAGCTGTGCCCGAGGAATGGGGCTTCTAGTGTTATTGCCTTTTTCCTATAACCATGCACTTGAACAAGGCAGTTTATACAAAGTTGTTGGGCAAATAGCCCAGATTCCAAACAACTACTGTGACCTCTATCACCCTCCCTGGTTTTTCTGTGAAAAAGAAGCAGAACAATATAGTACTATGATTGTGCCATCCAAATTTTATGCACAAGCAAATGTAGGGTATTTGGAAGGGTGTACATCCTTTTTATTGGCTAGTTATGAGCATTAAACTCTTACCTGCACAGCGCTTTCAGTAATACAAGACAAGATTACAGCGCACAGCCAGCTCAGCAGCTCTTCAGGATGGCATATACTCAGCTGAATGATGACTGATTCGGTCAGTCTTAAACAGATGGGAAATTTTAGCACTGAGAACTTTTTTTAAAATATAGAATGATTTTGTTTTTTCCAAAATTTTCAAGAAAGCTGGATAGGATCTGTTCAAATGGAGTCTGATGGGTATTAATTCTGCGCTGTTTTGCTGTATTTCAGCCTCTGCCAATGCCAGTCATCAAGGCTGTATTCTGTAGCTTACCAGTGGAAGGCTACAAATGTAACAAGACAGGAGATTTAAGTTCTCCTAAGAAAGCATTTAGGGTTTCAAAATCTGTAAACACTAACCCACGATATGCGACACTTGTCATTTGAGAATATAAATGACAATTCTCAATTATTAGCCTTGATGTCTCTGGCAGCCACGGTGCCTTTCCCAGCCAAAGTGTTTTGGTTTCTCAGTAATAGCATGAAAATAAACAGCAAATGATCATACAGTGCATTGGTTTTAAACTTTGTCATAATGATTCTGTGCCAAAGAAGTTAGCAGATGTCCTGGCCATAAAAATAGAAGAATTATGATTAAATGTCCATGGAATCGAAGTAGGAAATGAAATGGAAAAATACTGTAACTATGCATTGGCCTTTGGTTACACATTCAGTTTAGTGGTTTTGGTATGATAGCAAAAGCACAAAAATATATATGGTCACGGCAGCAGAGTTAAGACTTGAAAGAAAGATAAAGAGTGGTTTGACAGAGGAGGGATAGGAGTATGATAATTATAATACTTTAATCCAGCTCAGTAGCCTGAAGCTTCCCACCAAGGTTGGAGACAGTAGATTGAAAATAGAAGAAGAATAAAAACTGATGGTTTTCAAAGGAATGAGAGATGAAAAATAAAGGCAGGAAGGGATATTGTATGTCAGTCAGCGGGGGAAAGGAATGAAAAGTAGGACTAAAGTTTTTATGGACAGGACTCGGATTGCAGCACTTGGTGAACACAGTGCTGGAGACCAGGGAACATGTCAAAATAAATAAAAATTAAGATTATGTGTTAGAAGCAGGAAAATTGAGCCATGCAGCCCCATATGCAGCAAGCTGTGATGCACTGCGTGTTCTGCTGTTTAGGAGATACTCCAAACCAGTCGTCCAACCATCACAATTAGGCCCTTATCAAAGTCACCCAGATCCTTATGCTTGCCCATTTTTCCTTCTTCCAACACATTTTAAGTAATACTATGTTCAGACAGTCATGCACTTGTATTTACGTTATTGTTGCTTTTGAAAGCTGTGTGAATGTGAACCAACTGTCCTTGAGGACAGGCTGGAAAAAAAGATATGCCAGAGATAAAATATCAGTGAGCTGTAAGGCGACAAAATACTGAAAAATGGGGCTGTTTAACCTTCAGACTGATATTAAACTGGCATTAAATGCACAAATTGCGTCGACTGGTTTAAATAAAGTGGGAAAGTCAATTTCAGTTAATAAAATCGTTTTATTTTGATGCTGCTAACTGCCTCCTGTGCAATAATCATACTTATGGTGCAATACTCATCATTCCAGAAGGTTTACGTAGCGCCCACACTATGCTGTTTACATATGCTACCATTACAGTTGTCTATTTATTGTGTTGTCTATTGCCTACCATCTCTGGCATAACTTGCACTCTGTTGAATGTTGTATGCTGCACCGTGGTCCATGGAGAAACGTTGTCTCATCACACTACGTATGTGTACACACAACTGCTCATGACAATAAGCAGCCAATCTGTGAACTGACAGAATGGTCTGAATGTTACCTAATGTTAATCTTATCCCCTCATCATCTGCTGCTATTTTATTGCATTAGCAGTAGCTGTAGTTCTCTTAGCAGTAGCTGTAGTTCTCAGCAGCTCTTCCACTGCCACTCAGAGAAGCTCTACTAGAGTAGCTCCCTTTGGCATTAACACATTTTCACTTTCAGTGGGGCAGCTGGTGGCCTAGAGGTTAGGGTGTTGCCCCTGCGATCAGAAGGTCATGGGTTTGAATCCCAGGACTGCTAGTGGCACCTCTGAGGTAACCTTCAGCTCCCTGGGCGCCCCTTGTTGGTGGCAGCCCACTGCTTCACTTGGTGAACGGGGTAAATTTAGAAAAAGAATTTCACATTGTTCACATGGTGTGGTGTATTCACACATATAGTCATAAGGGGCCACTATACTTAAAATATTTTGCACTACGGATCTGCTGGTGCAGCACACTAAATCTTACACACAGGAATGTCAGTGTTACACTGTTATTCTGTTACAATAATGTTCTTGTAATTGTGTTGAGCTATTGTTTTATTTTATTGTCTTATAATCTTTTATTCTTTCTTGTTGCACTGAGCAAAATAATTTTTCTAGGGATAAATAAAGTTCTTTCTTATCTTATCTTAAAATAACCTTGAACCAGAGGAGATTCTGTTCCAGTGAAAGAGGAATAAATTGCACTGCGATGTTTTGCTCCATCAGTAGTGGAATTTCGTGTTGAGGGAGGAAAACGTGTATGAACCGACTCCCTGTTTCTGAATGGAAAACAGGTGAATGGAAAAGGAGAACGCTCATTGGATGAAAGTTTCTTAGAACCTTTTGGCTTGACGGCTATTGGACGAGGGTCGCTGTGACGTCACCAGCAGAAAAAAACGAGGAAGAGGAGGAGAAGTAAACATCAGAAGAGTGCAAGAAAAAGTACCAAACTCTGACATCGTGGTTCTGTGGGCTGTTAAAGCTTCTGCAGACGTGCAGAAACGACCGAGCCGCGCAATGACCGTTTCAAAGTAAGGGGGACGGTACTGTTTTGTAGTATTTGTACTCTTTTACTATACGCTAATACATCTATATGGACAAAAGTATTGGGACACCTGACCATTACACCAACAGGCCCTTTCATTCTGTAGAGCATTTATAAGATCAGGCACTGATGTTGGACGAGAAGGCCTGGCTCGCAATCTCTGTTCCAGTTCATCCCAAAAGTGTTGGATGGGGTTGAGGTCAGGGCTCTGTGGGAGCCAGTCAAGTTCTTCTAGACCCAACTCCTCCAACCATGTCTTTATGGAGCTTGCTTTGTGCACTGGGGCACAGTCATGCTGGAATAGAAAATTGCCTTCCCCAAAGTGGGTCCACAAACTTGGAAGCATGGCGTTGTCCAAAATGTCTTGGTATGCTGAAGCATTAAGATTGCCCTTCACTGGAAGGAAGAGGCCTAGCTCAAACTCTGAAAAACAGGTGTGTCCCAATATTTTTGTCCATATACTGTATGATGAAACCCTTTTCCGGTAAGGAAATGCATATTTCACCAAACAGCTTACTGGTCGAGTGAGCAAAGTCCACCTTTGTGACTGATTAGCCCGCTGGGATAACGTTAGTTTTGCAGTTTACTCCAGAATGGCGAATGGTGCAGCAAATCCCCAGTAGACTAGAAGCTTCAGCGTTTCTCCAGAGAGGAGAGGTAAAAGCCTGTTCCAGCATACAGGACATGACATGTGTATGATTTATTTATTTATTTTCTGTCAGTGAGAAAGTCATGAACCGGTCTGCTGCGTTTGACTCACCCAGACTGTCACCACTGCTCTGTGTCTGTTGTGTGTGAATGTCATTACACTTCGTGCTCACCTGAGCCCACCTGCCTGTGTGTCCACCCCCTCCCCTCACAGATGAAGAGGGTCCGCGTGGCAGTGGTGGGCGCGGGGGCCGCAGGCTTGTGCGTGGCTCGGCACATCTTGGCTCGAGCTGAAACGTTTGACCCCCCTGTGGTATACGAACTGACCGACCATGTGGGTGGAACATGGTTCTATGAGGAACGCGTGGGCACTTATGACAGTGGCCTCCCTGTCCAAAGCAGCATGTACAGAAACCTCAGGTAGACCACTAAACTGCTTTGGTCTCGCACTACTCCTGTTCTGCTTGTTGGTCTCTTTCCTGCCTTATTACAATCAATCAGCTAAATTCACTATATGGGCAAAAGTATTGGGACACCTAACCATCACACGGGACTGTAATGACGTTGCATTCAAATACATAGACTTTAATATGAAGTTGCCCCCCCCCTTTGTAGCTATAACAGCTTCCTCTCTTCTTGGAAGGCTTTCCACAAGATTTTGGAGTGTTTCTGTGGGAATTTGTGCCCATTCGTTCTGTAGAGCATTTGTGAAGTCAGGCACTGATGTTGGACGACCACATGAATTCAGTAATCAAGAGGTGTGTCCCAATACTTTTGTCCATATAGTGCATTAAGGCTCATGATCCTTTCCTATAACATACATAACATGCACAGCCTACTTGTTTCATAATAATACATTGTCACTGTCAAACCAAAATCTTCTTGTTCCTGTTCTAGTGTGAACCGACGGAAGTGGCCCAAAATCTTTTTTTAAAATTAAAATTCTCTTTTAAACTCACAGTTCCAGAGATACAAAGTTGTCAAGACAGTGGCAATATAGCAGTTACTAATTGATAGGATTAATAACTGCAATAAGCCTGGAGTTGAAGGTGTTAAGACCTTTATGAATTGAAATGTGTGATGGAGCAAGGAAAAAAAAAAACTAAAATGTGCACAGCACTGGAACCGCTGTGTTAGGCTAACTGAAAATACATATTACATGTAGGCCATACTGAAGCTTATTTATGTAGGCCATAATACTCCTGTGTCTTTCTGTGTGTTCTCTGTTTTTAGAACCAACCTGCCTAAGGAGGTTATGATGTTCCCTGATTTTCCCTTCGACTCCCACTTGCCCTCATTTCTATCCCACCAGGATGTTCAGCAATATCTGGAGAGATACTGCGAGAGTCATGCCATTGCGCCACATATAAAGGTTTTCGGCTTGAGGCGATTCTTGTCTTTACGTCCAAGCACATTTACGAAGTACATGATTTGAGTGATGTGCATTCTGTTCAGAGCATATCTGCCCAGACACAAAATGTTTCTAAACTTTCCAGACATTCATTTTCAAACTTCATTGACTGCTTGCCAAAAGCACTGCCATAGAGACAGTAGCAAAAAAAAAAAAAAAGACAGCCAATCGGGGTATGCCTAGCGGCCAAAGAGGAGTGGCCTACAAATTTCCTACGGTATTAGTGAGTAACGTTTTTGTGTTGGAGGCTAAAGTAGTGCTTGTGACGGTCTTCTCTCTCGTCGACAGTTCAACAGCGTGGTGGAAGAGGTGAAGCCCATCTCCATGGAGATGGAGGGGGGGGGGCCTGTGACGTGGGAGGTAATTTCGCGTGGCACGTACGGAGGGCACAGCACACAGACATTCGACTCGGTGTTCATCTGCAGTGGGTGAGAAATGCCATTTCTGACAGCACAAAAAGCCACTTGTACACAAAGTGAAGTCACAAATTTGCCGAGATGCTCTCAATAATGTGTGTGTTTTTTTTATCACCCTAAAAGAGGATTTTTCCATTTTCTCAGCCATTGTCCCGGCATTAAAACTGATTTCAGCCTCGCTGTGAGGAAATGAATGAGCGCTGTTTAACCCATTCATAAGGAAATTGTGTGAAGGAAGCTGCGAGGAAAAGAGCAGCAGACCTCGAGGCATGACTCATGTGTTCCTTTCCTCTTTTACAGACATTACTCTGTGCCCCACCTGCCCTCTATTCCGGGAATAGAGCATTTTAAAGGTGCAGCAAATGTTCAGTGTTAACAACAAACATGACCCTGAAAGTGCAAACGCCTCACGTACACTCTAACCACGTCCCTCTCTGCTGGTTTCTTCCTCGCTCCATTCACTCTTTTCCTCACCTCTCAGGAAAGGTGATGCACAGCCACTCTTATCGCTGTCCTGAACCGTTTGCTCATCAGTCTGTTGTGGTTCTGGGTGCTGGAGCATCTGGGGTTGATATCTCATTCGAACTGGCTCATGCTCAAGCTAAGGTGTGAGACTTTATCTTGAAAACAAGTCACTTCTGATTCATTCATTTGGGAAATGTGTGTCCCAAACTGGATTATATCTATACTTAGTGTATAGTTTATTCACAGTTTATTTGTTGTTCATTTCCTTTATCAGTCTTATGTTTGCCAGATTCAACCTTAGTGAAGTAATGGGCCTCCAGTAGCCCCTTTATATGTAAATAATTCATGATTGACTTCTAAAATCATGTAGAAAGATGCATTGTGTGTGGATGTCCGCAACACTGGCTTATTCGCTCTTTGCTTATAATCCATTTCTATCTGTAGGTGACCCTGAGCCATAATAAGCCAGTTCTGCAGTTCTCCTTGCCCCCACAAATTCAGCAGGCGGCTCCTGTGGTGAAGGTCTTGGAGGATGGCTCTCTGCTGTTTCAGGATGGTTCAGTGGCCCAGGCTCAAGTCCTTCTGCTTTGCACTGGATACAGTTTCCACTTCCCATTCCTCTGCCCTGAGCGGCTTGGTCTGGAGGTAGACCACCACCTAGTGGCTCCTTTGTATAAATATCTGCTGCCTCCAGCTTTCCCCTCACTCTTTTTCATAGGCATCTGCAAAATCATCTGCCCTTTTCCTCACTTCCATTGTCAGGTGAGCATCCAGGGAAGCTGTTTATTTCGTGACAGATGTAAACTAGAGATGGGTGTGTCAACACAAAATGCTGGAATGGATGTGAGGGGAGCCACTCCAATCCTGTAACAAATCTTGCCAGAAATATTACACGCTCACGTTGTGTCACGTCTTGTTGAGTCTATGATTTTTGTTTGAATAGTGTTCGTCATTGTCACCAAAAATTATTCCATCTACTGTCTGATAGTAGATCATACTGTGTCTTAAACTACATCCACAAGTCTGTGGCACCTTAATGATGAACTTAAAGTGGTTTGAGTGGTTTTAGGATGTATTTCTGGAGATGATTTTGGTGATTGTTGACTTCGAGTATTCATTAGCAATGTTAGGCTCATTGCTCCAGTGCTAAATTAAAAAATAAATCAGGACACATCAAGGGTAAGTAATTCAAATAAAAATAGCTCTTTAAAGCTTAGTCGTTGTTAAAGAAAAATACTGGATCAGTACTGACTAATACTCAAGGTTTTGATAGGGGTACTGGAAAAGAAAAAGCGATATTCTGCTGCCTCCAACATAAATTGCCATTTCTCTTTCTTTCTATCTCGCTCTCTGCCTTTCTCGCCCCCCCCCCCTTCCAGGTCCAGTTTGCACTTGCCATTCTCGAAGGCACAGTTCAGCTGCCTTCACGTGAAGTGATGGAAGAAGAAGCGAAGAAAGAGAAACAGAGGAAGATTCGGAAGGGTGTTCAAGGTAAACATCTTCTGCAAATGGCCTCTGAGCAGTGGGCTTACAACCAGGACCTGGCGACCACAGCAGGATTCTCACCTCTGCAGCCAGTTACGCAGAGTCTTTATGAAGAAGTAGAGAAACAGCGTAAGACGCACCCTGAGGCTTACAAACAAATTAACTACAGACTTGTGGATACCACACAGTGGCAGCTTCTGGAAGCACCATCTGTATAGACGGATATGGTTTAGTACGAGTTGTAGGACCAAGAGAATGTGATTCTTGCTATTCCATCCATGTTACCAACCATTCGTGACCTTTCCAGTATCCACCGGATTCCTGTAGTCTACATTTACAGAGGCGCTGTCACATTAAACTTGACATTTAACATTCTCAACAGTACCAAGAAGTAGACTACCACTGGGAAGAGAACCACAAATGGGATGTGAATAGTAAATGTCTTTGCAAATCCCACAAGAATAGCTGCATAACTGAGTATGCAAAGGCTAATTCCTTTACTGATACTAATGAACAGGGCACTCTAAAATAGTGCATAAATTACATGACTTTATAATGTCATCGCTTTTTAATGCAAATGTAATACTCCAAATGGAGTTCTGCACGTTTCTACAGATGAGCCTAATTACCTTTAATGTTCTTTTACCCTTACAAAAAATTATAGTAATACCATTAGACACTAAGATTTTTATAGAACTGTATAATACTATTTTATTGTAATGTATAATAATCTGGTTTTCACCTCTTATAATATTCCTGTAGCACCATCTACATTACTTGTGCAGTATTGTGCTGTTAAACTATATAAATTGTCCAAAGTTTGCATACAAATTCTGTACAAATCTCTGTAGTATTACTATAGATCTTAATCACAAGGGTAATTATATGTGCAATTTCAAAATTCAGATTAGCAGGCATTCTGAGACAATCAAAAACCAAAGAAATAAATGTTGATGTGCTCTCAAATCAGTTCATCTTCATTGTCTAACCTCAGGCTGAGCATCATGTAGCCTGTAACCAACCCAGGGCTGTATCTTGCCATAAGTGGCCCCCAAAGCACCATGTAGCCCAGAGTTTGTACTTTTTTTTAAAGATTTATTTATTGTGATGTGTGTCCAGAGATTTTCATGCATGTTTTTTTTTTTATCAAAATCAATAAAGTATTAATTCTCATTCTTTTCTTGCAAACAGAAGATTATTATTGGGATGGGTGAAGTGTGGAACCTTCACATGCACCTTGTAAAAGGTGCACACCCACACCCTTAAAAAGTGGTTCTTCAAGGGCTCTTTTGTGAAGGTACTGGCTAAATGGGCCCGAAATGTGAACACTTTAAAGAACCGGGTGAATGTATAAGTGGTTCTGTTCTGTGATGGAGAAACTCTTGGTTCTTCAAACATTTTTTAACTGGTTCTACACCAAAAAGAGTTCCACTGTTGTTACAAGTCAGAGAACCTTTTTTGGATACTTTGTAGTTATTTAAGATTTATTTAATATATTTTATTAACAAAAGGCTGTGAGTCCAGAGACTTTCTTGCATCTTTTTTTTTCCTTTATCAAAATCAATTTTTTCTTGCTAATGGAAGAATATTATTGGGATGGGTGAAGCATGGTGACTCCAAGTGCATCCTTTAACAGTGGGGTTCTTTAGTGAATGTGCTGGTTATATGCACCCCAAGTGTGAACATTTATGAATGCATAAATGGTTCTGCTCTGTGATGGAGACACTCTTGGTACTTCAAACCTTTTTCAACTGGTTCTCCACCAAAGAGAGTCTCACTGTTGTTAGAGAACTTTTCTGGACACTTTTTTTTTTGTCTGGGAGTGTAGGGCCTGGCAACACCC
>JBBPCZ010000037.1:6911307-6921673 GCA_037974445.1 Brycinus macrolepidotus
AGTATTTCACAAAGCAAGACAGCAAGATTTTATTACTGAGTTGAGCTGCCCGTTTGGAATATTCCTTACCTTCCTATGGGTTTGTCAAGCTAAATGAACTGCCCCAGGATCTTGTGACTAAGTGTGTGACGCTAGCTGTCACCGTTTTGTCCTGAACTTCAAGTAATGTATTTGCATCAGCTTTGTGCAGACAAAAACTGGTTAAAGCCTGACTAATAACACTAAATATACGTCTGTACATCCACATGCATTGCAGAAGCTGTCAATAACTGACAGATGGGGCTCATCGAGAAAGCAGAGGCAGATCGCCCGAGTTCATTATGAGACTGGAATCCAGACTGAGACTCTCTGAAGAAAGCAACAAAAGAGTGTCAAACATATCTAGAAAAAAATGTTTAAACTTTAAATACGTATTGATATATAGCAAAAGCTATTTGTATGGACAAGTTGTAAGAAAGTCAAAAATAACCCTAAATCAAAACACTAGCAAAACCCACGTAAGTACTATACACAAGAAACGTAATTCTAAGACATTCTTCAAACATTGAGTAGCAGCACTCAAGAGACCTGGATTAATTCACTTTATTACTGCCAGCTCAAATGAGCCGATACTGTGATACAGTGATGTGTATGGAATATACTGTAAAGTTTTATTTTATCCATTCTTAACACCACCCAGCACAATTCAGTCACAAGTATTGATTGTTTGGTAGTAGGTACTGGACATATTCTTACCCTGATCAAAGTTGGGCTTTTTTGTAGAACCCTCTCCAAGTCCTTCAATAGCCACCAAGTCACTATTGACATCTGAGTCATTGAGAGCGCTGAGTGTAACATCTAATGCAGAGGACCATCACAGAATCAAATCAGCATGGAACAGCATGCAATCAACATACACTGATTCAAATAATGTGTTACTGAGTTATTTTACACTACAGTCACCTGCAGTTTTTGCTTTTTTAATTGTGGGTGGCAAAGTCGAAGTACTTTGCAGTCCTGTTGTCACGACAACTTGTGAGGTTGGAACTGAAATAATGGTTGGTGCTGGATTTGCTGCCACAGTGGTTTTCTTTACAGTTTTTTTGGGAGGCTCTAGTGAGAGGGGGACCCGGTTGTCTTCATAGAGCTTCCTCTTCACTGTGCTCTTAATCTGAGCACTATACCCAGAAAAAGACGGCAATAGAGAGTGGGAGAGAAAGAAAGAGAGTGAGTCAGTAATGCAAAATTAGTTCAGCAAGAGGGATTTTGATTGATTTTATGCATGAATGTGTGTTCTGTTTTGCATGACAAAAGTCAACATAGCATACTGAATTTTATTTGACTTTAAACCATAAAATATCTGCCCATTTTCTGAATGTGGCCATTTATCCATGATGGAATTCCATACAATCAAAAAGTTAAACATTTTACAAGGAGAGAATGCAAATCCACCTCTCTGTAGCAGAGTGGTGGGGGGCTTTATACCCCTCTATTTGACAATTGGCCCAGGGGATGTTGATCTTAGGCTCATGTGAGGCTGCTCCAGAGAGTCCCATTCTGTTGGCAATTCTTTTCTACAGGGAATATGCATGCTGTGTGTGGGGTTGTGTGTGTATATGTGTGTGTGTGAAAGTGTATGCCTGTGTCAGCAACAGGTACACTTAAAGTAACCGAATTCGAGGAGGTTTTTTTTTCCAGATACACATATGGTGTATGCTTCCAAGTACACAGAAAAGATGAACACATGATTAAGCAGAAATGTTTTTTAAATCACGTACAGCAGAGTACGGTTGAGAACCAGAAAACATATCATGACAAATCATGGGCTAAAACTTACACTGTGCGTTCCTTAATGACTGAGCTAATATTGTTTAAATCATCCCCAAAGCGCCTCACAGCTGAACGCAGCATCTCAATTTCAGTCTCTGTCCATTTAGCCCTAAAAGAGAGTACAAAGAAAGGGGTGAATGAAACATCACTCATCACTTTAAGTCTCACCCATACAAGCACCCAAACACACATTTATGGGACCAATGGTGATTTAACAATGATTTCAACCATAAACACAACATTTCAAATGAGTATGATCCCTACACTTTTCACAAAATGAGCAAACTTTATGAACAAACTACTGAAGAAAACATGAATTTCACTGGATTTCAGGTCTTCTGATGAAGGTTTATCTAGTCGTGTAGTATATTCCTGAATGTCTGCAGTGTTACTTATGAAGTAGAGATAACAGTACACACATTTATTAGTCTGAACATCATTTTCAATTCTGAGGTCAAAATTGGATTCGATTTTTCGATTTTGTGTAACATATGTACTGATTCTACAGAGCTTAAGTGTATGAAACACTGTTTTGGCTAAGATAATACAATGTTTATTACAAAACAAATTACAAATAAATAACTGCAAATTAACAGTGTAACCTAGCTATTAACAATACAAACATGAGCTGCCTCTTATAAAACCTTATCAGAATTAGAATCAGAAAACTTAATTGATCCCATAGAAAATTGCTTATGTTATGGCTGCAAAGACACAGAGACAAGAACAATACTAAATATAGTCTAAATAAAAATCTTTAGAAAAAAAAAACTCAATATGAAAATGCACTATGCTGTATACACATACGCACACTACTTTTTCTTTTGAACCAAGTAAAACTGAAACATTAGCATGTCAAAAGAGCACAAATCAAACGTGTGAAGGATTTTCACTGTTTCAACTAATCGTGTTTAGTGGATTACATGAAAGTTCAGTAAACAAAAGCCCCTTGGAAGAGAATAAGAGGTACGCATGGGCCATACAGTTTTAATTTCAATGCACTTTTGTTCACACGACATTTTATTCAATTTTACAACATTGTAATTATACTTTTGCACATGTATTTGAGAGTGTGACTGTTGATGATGTTCCTCTTACCCTGCAGGAGAAGAGTCAGCTACAGGATGCAGCTGCATGGTAAGTTCACCCAGTTTACTGAAAGCAACGCCTGCAGCCGAGAAGATTTCACCCACCTATTCAACACACACAGCTCATGTTATTCACCAAGCTAACAAGAACGTGTGCAGTTTGTCACGAACATCCTCTCAACCTCTTCTTACCTTGGTGGAAGCTGAAGTCATTCTATCAAGTGCTGGACTCCCACCAAAACAAAAACACTGTACTAGCTTAGCCTAGCTAACCAACGTTACTCTAAATATCAAATAACCACTGTGTATATTCTGGTATTTGTTGAAAAATGCGTTTATTTAATGGCAAAAAAAAACTAGTTAGTTCTCCAAGTATGATTATTTTTCCTTTAGAAAAGGGTATTAAAAAACAGTTAGCAAAATTGCTAACTGGGCTAGGAGCTGTAATCCCGGAATGCAGCGAGAGTGAAATCCTGGAATTTGATTGGCTGCTGGGGGGCAGCACACGAAGAGACACGAAGTGAAACGAGTGGATCCGCAGCAGACTTCGACCATTTTCACGAATGAAATTCTGGAATTTGATTGGCTGGTGGGTGCAGCACACGAAAAGGCACGAAGTGGGCCGAGTGGACCCGTAGCAGACTTCGACCATTTTCAGGAATTTGATGGCTTGGATGGTGGAGGACGATAAACACCTCTGAAGTATCTTTCGTCGCTCCTGGGTCCAACAATTCAGAGACAATGCCGTCTCTGTTATTTTGTGGCCCCAAACTGGCCGCCTGTGGCATTGTGCTGAGTATTTGGGGCGTTATAATGCTGGTAAGCGTCTATTTTCGTCGTGACATTGCTAGCTAGGAAGCTAACAGGTGAAAAATGGCTAATCACTAACGTCTGTCTGTTTCTTAGACAATTAATCACTTCTTGTCTGTTTTACATTGTCATTATGAACTCTGAGAGCTAGTTAAGACGTGCGAAATGTTGTAAATCAAACTGACTTTAATATATTCTCTGGTTTAACTGGGTTAAGAAGTCCTCTAGCCAGCCAGTACAGAGAAACACTGGTATCTGATACTAACCAGTCGCTTGGTCAAATAAACATATAATGCCATTTGATGTCATTTAATTTTTCCATGTTCCCAATCACCCAGGCGATGTTGGGGATCTTTTTCTGCTCGAAATCTGCTGTGCTGATCGAGGATGTTCCCTTCACTGAGGAAGACATCCGAAATGAGTGAGTGGCAGTTTCACCAGGATGTAATTCTCTTTCACTCCAAACCAAATGCACAGAATATTGACATGGGAGCACAACTGATTGGTAAATCAACTGTTTTGATTTACCAATAAGTAAATCAAACTAAATTGTTGGTAAGGCCGCCTCTGGGGATTATTGTGTATCTTTTGAATGGGATTTTCGTTGTTTCTCCATAATTCACTCACACAGTCATTTTCATTTTTTTTCATTATATTCATAGGGCGGACACTTTATCCAAGGTCTATCAGATGAGTAGTTTAATATGAAATGATTTGGACACAATACAAATGTAGCCATTGTATTTGCTGCACAGAAAGACCAGTGAATCCACACATATGTATAATGTAATGATTGTAAAATAGATCTAAAACGTGTGTATAGCCTTTGTACCTCTGACATGAAATTAAAAATGCATTTTATGCCATAACCCTGTATCAGAACCATTGTGAAACAGTGCACAATGTAGTAGTGTGCTGACATGAAACTACTGTAACATCCCACTGGTTCCTATCACTCCCATGGTAAACAATTATGATTTCTCTAATAATTTTTTGTTGAGTGGAACATTCTGAATTGTTTTGGTGGGATTCCCCCTGAATGACTGGACTACAATTGTCTCTTCCTTTCTAAGAGTTTTGCTAATGTTTGTCTTCATTTCTGCAGCAAAAACCCTCCCCAGAACATCTATGCACTGTACAACCAAGTGGGCATCAACTGCTTCATTGCTGCGGCCATCTACGTCGGAGTTGGCGCGGTATCTCTGTGCCAGGTTCGCCTGAACAAACGTCAGGAGTACATGGTGACATAATTTGAAATGAATAAATTGAAAGCAGAAATAATTAAATCAAAAAAATCTTTCAAGCATTATTTATTTGTAGGTATCTTATGTGATGGCCTGTGGGGTAGGATTTTATTCAATACATTTAAGTTCCCCTATTAAGAAACTTAGTTTGACAAAAATATACAATTTAATCTTTCAAATGAATAAACTGTTGGAGTATTATGCTCATATGCATGTGTGGAAGTCTGTTTAAACTGAAAAAACCAATGTGAGAGAATATGATTTAATAGAGTACACAATGTATAGTACTAGAAAAAAATGTATAGTACTAGAAAGCAGACTGAGTGGACCATAACAAAAGCAGCTGTTAATGATAAATTATGTGGCATCATAAGCTAAGAGGGGCTCCAGTGTCTCTAATGCTTTCTTATTTAATAGTAATGTCTTGTAGTTTATTTAATGCACTATTTAATTTTTCCATGTTGAGTTTCTTCTTCTAATTTATTGTTAACTTATTTTACTTTACCTTGTATTCATCTCTCCTTTGTTTGCTTGATGTTGCTGTTACATGAAAGTACTGTGTGTGTGAAGAATGTTTTGGCTATGTGAATTGAATAAAGTGTCTAGTGGAAAGAAAAAGTTCATTATTTCAACACATCTCACTTTTATTATTCAAAAAAGCAAACATGAAACAAGAAAAACCTGTAATGTTACTCACTGAAAAATCTTTCAAATGGAAAAGCCTAACCTCAGTCTTGTTTTGTATGACAATAGTACGTTGTTCTCCTTTGACAGTGTTTCCTAAATTTCTCATTAAGTATACATGCAAGAAACCAGAAATGTTTCTACTGGACTTTCTTGGCACTCCAGCTATATGCAAATCTGTTTTGTGTAATACTCAGTTTTGTACAAAAGTAGGAAATATGGTATTACAATTACCAAAGACATTAAAAGGTTGATGATATATCACGTCTGGGGGTCAAGCATCAACTCGCAGGTGCGTCCCAGTTCTCCCAGTTTGACGCGGGCATATTCTGCACGGTTCAGAGCCATCTGGCAATCCTTTCGCGCCGAGTACGTTGAGCCTTCATGAGGCTGTCCTGTCGCCACCTTTATTCGAATGTGAAAAAAGAGTCAACACACTACCACTTGTGATTCACACAACTTGAAATTTTCACTCTATGGATGCTAAAATCACACAGTAGTGTTAAATTCCTTTCAGACGAGCAAGTTTATTTATGTATAATATGTTCTTCTACAATGAAGTATTAGCAAGTATACACGCAACTGGTAAAGAGAAATCTTCACTAAGCAAAACAGTAGTATATATAATATATTTTTGCCACAAAGGTTCAGGAGGCTGATTAAGTGAATAGTTTTGCATCTGTTTGAAGCTAAAGTTAAAAGTAGCACAGTTTAGACTGACATCTCTTGAAACATGCTGTATAATATAAACATGTCCATACTGGTATACCATCATTGGTATCACACAATATTGTTTTGGTTTTTTGTTACAGTGACTATAGATTAAAAGCTTTTTGCTGGCTGCTCTATACTGATTTATAAAACAGTTCAAATTCTAAAACCTAATAAATTTGAAGTATAATAATGTATAAAATATACATATTAAGACAGTACTGTAAGCATATCAGTATCACCCAGAAATACTCCAAAATATTAATTTATCAGTGTAAATGGGCTAGCATGCCAACCTGTGTGAGATAGCGGATCTGGGAGCTGAGCTCACTCTCCACTCTGTTGATGGAAGTTTGGAACTGGTTGAGCTGACGGTCTAATAAACTTGCATTGTGCTTCTCCTTCGACAGCTCCAGGACAATGGTTCCTGAATGAGGCGTAATCACAAAGCAGAGCCAGAAAGTTAACGAAACCTCTCAAACCCAAGGTCAAACCATTCACAGCCTGAAAATCTTACTAGACCAATGGTCACCAACCTCTCCCCTGGAGATCTACCTTCCTGCAGAGTTTAGTTCCAACCTGCATCCAACATCCTGCTCCCACCACCTTATCTGGATTACTGGAGCTGGGGCTGGATCTCCAAGACCAAGGTTTGTCATCACTGTACTAGACCAATAGTTTTCAACTCCTGTCCTGGATACCCACTGTCCTGATCAGTTTTGGGTGTTCTCTACCCCCAAAAACTTGATCCAGTTCATACAGAACGTGATAATGATCTACCTGGATCATGTGTGTTGGGAAAAGGAATAGTTGAAACTGTGGAGGACAGTGGGTCCCCAGGACTAGAGCTGAAACACACCATACTAAATTCAAGTAGAAACTATTAAGAATTTGTGTTTAAAATTGGCTTAGTATATATTGCTAAATGTTTTCAAATGTACCATTATTATACAGTTTTATAGCTGTAAACAGCTATAAAACCAGCCAATTTTTGAATTGAATGATTTTTGTGGTGTCAAAAAACATACTGAAAGTTACATATATCTGCCTTTTCATGTTTAAAGTTAAGTAAAGAGTGTTTCAGTCCAGAGTTTTTTATGAGACGCAATACAGAGCAGCCATTCAAAACAGAGCTTGTTTACATATATCAGCATTAAAGGCACAGCAACAAAAACAAACTTAAGATAAGATGAGAAACAATTTATCCCAATGGAAATTCTTGTCATTAGCATGCTCACTGCAACAAGAAAGGATAAATATTATAAGACAATAGAATGTTTTTTTCAAAAATACACAAACAATAATGTAACACAATTACAAGAACATTATTGTAACAAAACTGTAACACTGACATTGCTGTGTGTAAAATTTAGAGTGCTGTACCAGCAGATCAGTAGTGCAAAATGGTTTATGAAAGTGACTTAGTGTTACTGCCATAAAAATAAATGCAATAAATAGCAGCAGATGATGAGGGGAGGAGATCAACATTCAGTAACATTCAGTCCAATTCACAGATTAAACAGCTGAGTTATATTTGCACAATTCTATTCAATTTTAGAATAATCATAGAATTTAACATTTAAGAGGTATGTTACAATGAATGATGACTGTTTTTGGTGTATAAAATCACACACATGTCCTAAATTGTGTACAAGATTGATTGTGTACAAGTCACTCAATAGTTTTGGCCCTAAATGTATCTCCGATATGATTGATGTTTATAATCCTGGTAGGTTCTCTTAGACCTGATGGAACAAAGTGCCCATCAGAATCAGAACTGCACCAACTGTGGTTTTAAAAAGCTGCTAAAATCTGCACTATTCTCATCGGCCTTCTTTTAAACATTTGCACTTCTACTGCATTTTTAAAAAAAATGTGTGTATGAATATGTGTATGATAAGGTGCTATATGAACTAAATGGACCTAGAAAGAAAAACAAAACAAACCATGTAGGACATGGGCCGTTTAAGAGCTAAATAGTTAGCCAGGTAGCTAAAATCTAGAAAGAAAAAAGTCTGGAAACACACACCTGCACTTTGTAGAATGATGGCTATCTCCTTCTCCACGTCCTCAAGAGCTCTCAGTCTGTCGTTGGCCATTTTCAGAGACTTTTAGGACATTTTTACTGAATCTGTAGGTGATCACAATCATTCAGCTCGATTAGCATCCAGTTTATTCACTAAAGTACTGTCAGAGATCACTGTAGCCCGCCACAAACTCCAACAGAGCAAAGAGTGTGAGCTTATACGTACCTTACGTCTAATCGAGGACAAAAGGAAATTAAACTAATCTTTTAAACCCTCTTTATAAACAACTTTCCCAACAAAAAGCAGCACAACAGCACTCTCAAGTCAATGGCGTGACGGCGAGCCAAGAGGGACAACTTGGGCTTAAAGAAAACGCGAAAGTGGATCTTTTCACCAGGAGAGAGTGTGTGCGCGTGTGTGTGTGAGAGAAAGAGAGAGACACACACAGTGTGTGTGTGTGAGTGTGAGAAACAGAGACTGTGTATGAGAGAGAAAATGTGTGTGTGAGAATGTGTTTGTGAGAGAGAGAGACAATGAGTGTGTGTGTGTGAGAGAAAAAGAGACAAACTGTGTTTAGAGATTGTAACGAGAGAGAGAGAGAGATGATGTCTTTTGGGAACTAAACCTGTTCGAGTTTTACGAGCAAAACTATTAGATTTAAGAGCCCTATGGTTTTTGCTGTTGCATTTATCGAGAGAGAAAACAGAAGAAAATCGTGATCTTCAGATTGTTTTTTGTGTTATGGAGCCGTGGAAGAGTCACGTGCTGGCCGAGCTGTGGAAGAGGGACTGCTTTCAGAAAGACCCCTTCTCTGGACTCTTCACTAAAGGTACACCGCAGGCCTTCGTCTGAGTCATCAGGGTTACTTAACACAAATCAGCCATTTTATAGCTCCTAAACTCTGAAACCCAAATAAAATCACAACACATGGTTCACCAGTGGTCAGTGCCACAAAACACTTAGCACCTTTTGGCACCCTTTGCCACCAGGGATTGGGGGGGGAGTGGTTTGTGAGAATTTCAAAGTAACATTGACCACTGGTGAACTATGTGTTGTGATTTTATTTGGGATTCTACTAGAGAAGTAACAAAGAGAGAGTTTTTGTATTAAAAAACACAAGGAACGCTGGTGGTTTGGGTGTAATTGACTTGTCGATTAAAACTAAAATCTCATCTTGTAAGATCATAGCAAGTGAAATTGGAAGACAAGTAGAATGGACAGACAGCATTACCAAGTGGAGGCATAAAAAATCCTATGCTAGAGCCCAGGTTCCCTATTATAAGTTAATGTTTTCTGACTTTTTACATAAATACGAACTTTTGAGTATAGACTAGGTAGAATGGAAAACCCAGATTAAAATGTGATTGTTAGGTCTGGCATATGTTTGCAGGGTTGCTACCTCTCACGCATCTGGCATGGCACTCACGCTTTCAGCCTTAATGT
Source organism: Brycinus macrolepidotus (assembly GCA_037974445.1). NCBI lineage: Eukaryota > Metazoa > Chordata > Actinopteri > Characiformes > Alestidae > Brycinus > Brycinus macrolepidotus. The sequence continues at coordinate 6,921,124 of JBBPCZ010000037.1, forward strand.
CACGGTCATGCGAGAAATTCTCATGAACGCCCCTCACCCCTGGTGCCAAAGGGTGCCAAGTGTTTTGTGGCACTGACCACTGGTGAACCAAATATGCAGCATCAGATGAACTATCATCACTAACTTTACATCTTTAAGGTGAACCAGAAGATTACATGTGCCTAATAAAGTGGATAGTTAGTTTGTATCACTCACACACACACACACACACACACACACACACACACACACCCACTACTACCATGTCAGTGTCACTGTTGTGCTAAAAATCCACCACCTAAATAATAGCTGCTCACTCGTGGTCCTGTGGGAGTCCTGACTCTTGATGAACGGGGCAGAAAAGGGGGCTAACAAATGATACAGAAAAACAGATGGACAACAGTCTATAACTGTAAAGTACAATTTGCTCCTACACTATATGGACAAAAGTATTGGGACACGGCCCATTACTTCCAGTGAAGGGCAATCTTAATGCTTCATCATACCAAGACATTTTAGACAACGCCATGCTTCCAACTTTGTGAACACAGTTTGGGGAAGAATCTTTTCT
>JBBPCZ010000037.1:6942168-6964243 GCA_037974445.1 Brycinus macrolepidotus
TATATGTATGTAATTTGAGGGCACTGGATGGTGTTTAAGAGGATCTGGAGTTGGGTGGCGGCAGGGAGTCCAGGACAGCTTGGGTGAAGAAACTGTTGCAGAACCTGACTGTGTTATCTTTAACATATCTGATATCAAATTAATCTACTTACGGAATTGCCTCTATGATGTTTTACACTTTCCAAACAACACCAACCTGGAAGTGACGTCACTGGGGTACATAAACAGGGAATAAAAATATTAATTTAACAAAGAATCTCTTAATCTACAAAATAATAACTGTCATTTTCACTGTAAATATGTACCAACAAATTAGATAAAATAAAAAAAAAATACTGATAAACATTAAGGGCAGCTCAGTGTGGTTGTAATAATGTTGAGAAAGCATGTTGAGACCACAGTGTCTCTCTTCCTCCTCAGGATCTCACCATCCCTTAGTCATAAGTCTCTGTTGTAGCATGTAGATTCTTCACAGTACACTCATCTCAGCTGTACACAGCTCAGGTTTTCAGTGTGCAGGATGGTAACTGTTGGTAATGAGTTGTTATCTGTTAACTGTTTCGACTTGTTTATCGCTGTTCACGCCCAGACATTTATACATTTGAGTGATCAGGTTAAAGACATTATTATTAATAATTATTCATAACATATTTTCAGATTTTTATCTGATAGCACATGATACACACCTATCTTTTTCCCCCTTTATAAACATGGCATGTAATATTTTCTCTTATGATGTAGCTCATGTAGTCATTATGAGTGATCACAAACTCATCCAAACCCTAGAATCCTTTTAAAAAACGGACAATTCTAAACTGAGCATTACGAACTGCTGTCCTTCCAGTGAAACTTGGTGGTGAGACTGTTACGGCGGTTGGAATCGCTGAAGTGTTTCTGCTGCATTACGGAAGTTAGCCAGTCAGGGAATTATCACAGGAAAAAAGTTATTAGCAGAGGGGCAGTGATTATGTGCGCATTTCCTTCAGGGCAGGAATGCATTATTGTCCCAGTCAGTTTAATCTGCTACACATACAAACACATAACTGCTGTAAATTGATTTTGGTGTGTAGAGCAGATGATTTAACCAAGCGACAATAAAACATATAAGTCAAATTTTGCTTAATTGGTCTCGTTTATCATGTAATCTAATTTATCTGTTAGACAGGCGTCGGTCACCAATTTAATTGCCAGGGCCTGTCTCAGTTTTGGCAATCTGTGGGGCAGAAAAGGAGCACAAATACATTTAGGTACAGGAAAAAGGTGAATTCTTAAATTCTTAAAATAATTAACAATTCATGTTTTTTTCAGTCTTTTGTTTAACGAAAGTAAGACTTTATGGATGGTTAAAACATGAATCACACAATTATTTATTATTAAAAAGACCTTAGTTCTCCACTTATGACATTTCTGTGTTATTATTTACCTCAAACAGTGATTATTCATTTACTTAACCATCAACTCCTGGTAACCTAGTGGTTTGAGAGTTGCCCCTGTGATCAGAAGGTTGTGAGTTTGAATCCCAGGACTTCTAGTTGCACCACTGATATAGTTTGGCTGGTGGCTGATGGTTGGCCATAAGAACCCCCCCGTTTCAATACCAGTTGCTGGTAGTAAAGTAAAGTAGCCCCTTATAGTCACGCGTGAACACAGCACACAGTGTGAACAATGTGAAATTCTTTCTCTGCATTTAACGCATTCACCAAGTGAAGCAGTGGGCTGTCAGCAATGCAGTGTGCTCCCGGGGAGCAGTGTGTGGGGACGGTACCTTGCTGAAGGGTACCTCAGCCACTGGCAATCTTGGGATTCGAACCCACAACCTTCTGGTTGTAGGGGCAACTCCCTAAGCACAAGGCCACTAGCTGTTATCAATACTGGTGGGAATTTGGACTGCTTTTGCTATTTGAGTGTTTGAATTCTGTATTTGAATATTCAGAAAATACTTAATTTTTCATGAATAGTCCCACATGCACAAGAGCTCTGGAGGAGCTCTGATCACAGTAACATAACATAAAGCATGGGATGCTCAGTCATTTCATGTTGTTTTTAACTTTTCATAATGTAATTATGAACTTGGCTGTTTACTCGCTACATCAAGCTCTTTCAATTCTATTCAATTAGTTTCCATGATGTGGGTCCTTTAGGCCTTTCTTTTATGATGCTTCTTTGGCTTATTGGAATTCTTCTTTTTTGTCTTTTGGACATTGAAAGGCTTACCGATATCCACATTTCAACCATGACACAAATTTGAAGAGTCTGTTCAAATTAAGTTAGGCTTAATTTGATTTCCGAATAAAAGGTTTCTTTCAGAGTGGTCTCGGCTGTGATGGTTCAGAAGCTGCCAAGGCTGCATCCTCTGATAGTCAGCTGACAATAGCCCATCACATGCTCCATCTGGTCTGACATGAGAGCGTTTGGACAAGTGTCCGCTGGGTGGCTGATAGGGATGGAAATGGCATGTTATTGTAAATGGGCATCAAGTTATCGCAACTGATTGATGCTGGCTGTTTCCAAAGGCCATTGGTTTCAATTTCATTCATGTGATAGTGGGAAAAGCTGGAAATAGCCTATAGTGAGTACAGTACAACCAATCTGTCATGGCTGCTGGAATGTTTGCTGCATTAGCCTTTATTGTGTGTCTTGTTTTGTAGCTGGTGAACGGCCCTCGTGATTTTCCACATTATCCAGACACACATGGGCAGCACAAACAGATTTGGTGCCAGCTTTTAGGTTCTTGCTGAGCTATTGTGATGCAGCCGCGTCTGAAGCTGGCCTGGACTGAAGAGAATTGATCACCGTCATCGTCCAGATACTGATCCCAGAGCAGCGTGCTGGACAGCATCAGCCTGCCTGTAGAACCAGCACAGACTGTCCGGCACTGACTGTCCATCTGAACTCAGACCTGGGCCTGAAACTCAACCGTCAGCATGATTGACCTGAGCTACCTGACGGAGGAGGAGCAGGAGATGATCCTGGCGGTGCTAAAGAGAGACACTGAGCTGAAAAAAGCAGAAGATCAACGAATCAAGTGAGTAAAACACTTTTTAGGATTCATTTGCCTCTTTTTAACATTAGTGAAAATTTTATGAACATATTGAAATATAATTCTAGTCTTTACCCCTTAGAAGCTGCAATTATCAACAGCGATAACAAAAGAATAATGTAATTTGTAATAAATAATTTTTCACCCATAACACATTCACAAATGCAGAAAAACTATGTTGGACCTTTCTAGTGATACATGTTTGTAAATAGAAGAGGAGATATTTTATTAGGATTGGAAGTTGAGAAATTCATTTGTTAGTGTTATTTTTGTTTTGTGTACAGCCTTTTGTCATGTTGCCTGTCCGAGTATAGTAGGAGGGGAAAGGGGAGGGGCTTTTGGCCCAAAGTTGATTATAAAATTGTCACACCCCAGATAAACACTATAGCAAACTGATGAGAATACCTCATGACTGTTTACAGCATCCATTAAACTGCAAGAAAATATATTTTTAATGTTCCCAATCTCATGGCACTGGGAAATTCCTAATTGGGACATAAATTATTTAACTCAGTAATTTAATCAATTGTCTAATTAATTCTAATTGCTTGTGAAAATTCAGAGATAGTGCCTGAGGGTCTCATGCCCATTTAACATGATTTAAATGGGTTCAAGGAACAAAATGTCCCTTAACGGTTTGATTTCTCTCAGAAACCATTGCCCCAAATAGAACTGTGTTTGTGTGTGTGTTTGTGTGTGTTTGTGTCTGTGTGTGTGTGTGTGTGATTTAGATAACTATACTTCCTTATTTTTCGTGCATGGATGGTGTTGTTTACCTCTAAAGCATTGAGCAGTTCAGCTAATCTCTTGTTCAACTGTGGGCAACCTTTCTCTCCCTCATTTTCTCATTCGTTCTCACTCTCTCCTCCTCTTAGGTGAGCTAGTTCAAATGTTCTCATGTTCAGGTTGAGTCTTGGGTAATTGTTTTGCACGTTAAAGAATGTCTGGAATTTCTCCACACGGATGTCACTGTAAAATCGCCTTATTAAGTTAGAGGATAATCTCTTGGAATCAAGTTCTAAATGGCTGCATTTTCCACAATGACCTGTGGGACAAAATCACCGTATCAAAAACGAGAATACCATGAACAGAGCAGGGGGTTATAGAGCTGGGTACAGCGAGCTGCAGAATACGGTGTGAGGAAATGAACCAACGAATTATGTTTTGGACTTACACTCTTACTGGTTATGAGTAATACAGAATTGAATGATTAATTAGCTAGTTCCATTTTTTTTTTTTTTATGTAAATTGATGTCAATGTCAAATCACAGCAACATGACAAAAGGCTGTACAACAAACAATAATAACACTAACAAATTTACGAATTACGAAAAAAACGAATTTATCAAATTTTCAACTTAATTCAGTTCGAAGAAAATAAATACATTGTGTGCAACAGGAATTTTTTTTCCTGAAGTATTTTCAGTTGATATACTTAATGCTACAAGATATGAACACAAATATTGTTTTGTGGTTTAACTGATACATATTTTTATTCAGTTATTTGTGATGCGTTCAAATATAAATGCTCCTTAATGGCTTTTGGAAATGTGGTTCTAGAGAAAAACATCAGATTTTAAAAAGCCTTTACATCGTGTGAAGGTTCTTTAAATCTTAGGTCTTTCTTGTATTTTTTGTATTTTCACTGGTGTGGTTTTGTGAACCAAAAGTTTTGTAATTAATTTTTACATGAACATTTTACAACCTCCATAAGTAACATCTGTCTCAAAGTAATCTTTTACCCTAGACAGATTTTGTTGTATTAAAGTGCCAATATCCTACATTTTCTTGTATTTTGTATTTATGTGAGGAGCACTTGCAATATTTGTGAGGTTATACCAAAAACTCATAATTCCTCATTTTTATAATCATTCTACATGACCATTAACAGCTTCCCTTTATCCCTTACAATTAAACAGACTGTTTTTGTTACTGTTCCTTTAAGGCTGATGTATGTAAACCTACCTTTATTCTGATTGCCTCATTCAAAAAATGTCGAGACTGAATGATCCCTTATACTTTTAACATAAATGACCATAGTTAAATATGTGAATGAATATGTGGATACATTTTATGATATCACAAAAACAATGAATTCAGAACTGCTTGAACTGGCTTCATTTCCATATATGGACTGGTTGGACTGGGGCATGAATGGTATGTTTTGAAACATTCTACATCAAACCCTTTTTATTAAAAAATAAAAGATCCCTTTTAAGAGCTGTCTGTTGAAAGGTTATTTAGGGAAACTAAAGTATTTCTTCTATGGCATCACTCCAAAGAAACTACTCTTTTGACTTTTTGGTACCTTTATTTTTAAGAGTGCATGACAAAACACATAAGTAGAAAGTAAACGACTGCGTCATCAGAGTTACCCAATCTGTGGAAAAATACCAAAACTGTGATAAAGTGTCTGTGAATCAGTTGAAACATGTCTCTTACGTCCCTCCACCCAGGAAGCTGCAGAAGACAGAGCGAGACAAGGTCAAGCTGAAGTATCTGACTGGGGAGTGGTTTTACGAGACCAAGTCCCACAGGCACAGAGACAAGATCCATGGCTCCGACATCATTAGAGCCTCCATGAGACACAGAAAACCTGTGACCATACGTGAGTGTGCAGACAGACACGCTGACTGGATTCACGCAGTAGACAAGAGTGCAGCTGGCCAGTTCTCTCATTACAGCCGGTTGGTTAGTTCTGGGAAACTGGGCATCATATAGTCACATGCTGCCTCAACATCCACCTTTACATAAATATGATCTCGAACATTTACCCCAGTACTTAGGACACCTTAATAGGAGCACCTTGCAGGGTGAAAGACAATAATTCTTCCCGATACATTGTGTGGGGGCATCGGAGGAAATCTGAAATGGAACTTCTACAACTTTTTTTTTTTTGTAATTTTTTTTAACTGTTTGAAAATGTAATGTAACCTTTATATTATGCTAACATATTATGACGAATAGACCAATAGATGTGGTCTAAAATTAAAAGTAAATTTAATTTAAAGTCATTTAGGTTGTGGTAACTTTTTTTCCTTTCTTCTATAAAGTTAACACTTTTGAGATGCCAGGTTTCCTTAAAACAGCAAAGATGTATTGCTCATGTCAGCCCATACTGTCTACCAAGAATATTCTAACCGCATGTATTATTTCTAAGAGTAGTTTTGCTAATTTAAAAGGATGACTGAAGTCATTTAAAGTAGCTGTAGGGTATTTACACACAAGGAAGGCAAAGTTTGTCTATTACTCTGCTGGCACAAAGCTGCCTAACTTCATAACTTGTACCACTACATAATAACTTGTATGCTGTTATAAATGTTCACCTATAGAGAATATTGCCTTAGAGAAGTGTTTTGAGGAATGTTTATTAAGAACAGATGTAAGGTTTAATTAAATTCAGTTATGTCTTGACTGAAAAAGAAAAACTTGGATGTATACTGAAGCAGGTTCAGCATTATTGAAATGGTCCTAAATCTGAGAGAAGCGTAGGAGACACAAACTGAAGGACACCACTGAGTGTGTTTTCATTTTCTGGCCCTGCTGAAATGTTTATGTGAAGACTCGCGCTTCATTTGGCTCCTGATGAGACATTTGTTTGGATGAACTCAGCTATGTTTAGCTTATGTGTTTTTCACTTTGTGTGTGTGTGTGTGTGTGTGTGTGTGTGTGTGTTTCAGTGGAGTTCTCTGAATTCTGGCAGAAGAAACCTAGTTCTCTAAACAGTGAGAGGAAGGACGTTTTTATCCCACCTGAACTATCTGGGATTCTTGAAGAATTCCCGCCACAAGCTACATGGTAAATGCTTATTTGTGGACACACTATTTGACATTAAAACAAAACGGCTTCTCATTCTTCTTTGTGATTTCAAAAACGCCACTCTGTTTACTCTAGAGAATCACTCGGCACCTCACCCTTTTACTCAGAGAAACACAACATCCGTTCATTAACGGACCTAGAGATGTTGGCATGAAACCAGGAAACCCTGTAACACTTGAAATATGCTTTGTCTTGTTCATGAGCCAAAGTCACTTGATTCTTGTTAAAGAAAAAAGACCTTCTAACAGACTTTTTCTTGCATCTTTTTTTTAGTGCATAGCAATGCATGCAAAAACGTATCTTTTGGTTCATGCTTGGCATGTGACATAGAAAGAATTTAATCTCCTTTAGCTTTCTTCATGCTTGAAAATGTGTATGAGGACCACGGTGGGGAGCAGACTGGGTGCTGTGGACCGTCTGTGCTCCAGGGTTCAGCTGGGGAAGTGCAACTCTTTCCCGTGCTTTGGGTGGGTGCCCAAAGCTGCAGACAGATAGAGAGGAGAAGAAAGGAAAGTAGAACAGAAAGGAGGAAAAGCAAGGAAGTAGTGGACAGGAAAAGAGAGGACGTGAAGGTCGAGGAGAAGCAAGGAGAAGAGAGTAAAATAAATGAAAGGATCAGGGGTTAAAAAAAAGAAGGGTGTAGAAAAGACACAGCTGGTGCCTGGTATGCTCAGTTAGCAGTTTCAGGGATCTTATTGTAGTACCGCATGCTGCTGTGCTTCTCCCTTGGCGTTAATATACCATAAAATCTCATCACACTAGCAGGTACGAGATACAAATTACAATCCTGTGACAATCTTATGCTTTATTTTTGTTATTAAGAGTACCTTCAGAGCTTTTGCGCATTCATGATTATTCTTAACAATATTCATGTTTTTCCCTCATTATAAATACAATAAACAAATAGTAGTTCTTTAATATTAATAAAGCCGAAATTGTTCAAATGCCCATCTTCTTCGAGCCTTGATTTCAAACCTGTTTTGTAGAGAATCAAAAGTGATTATTTTATGTCATGTCTCCAAAAATTCTTTGAAGCGCCTACTATGTACCAAACTCCTAGAAACCAAATCACTTATCTTTAAACCTTTTTTTTTTTATTCTGTACACTATGTTTTATGGACACTAAGTCATATGCCATCTTTCAGCAGGGAAGATCAGTATAATTTGGCAGAAACTCAGCAAGGCACATCTGCTACACAGACTCCAATCAAGGTACCTTAATCATATTTAGGTTCCTTTTCAATTTGTTACATATTTCATTCATTTTCTTCAGAATTATCATTACTGACGTTGTCTATTTTCATAGCCTAGACAGAATCCCTTTAACAGTAAGCCCCTAGGTGTGGAGTCTCCAAAGAAGACAAATGAAGGCCCAACCAGTGGATCAGGGGAGACACACCTAGCAGCTGCAAAGGTGCGACAGACACCTGTGGACACAAACCTAGTTCCTGCCAAACAGCAGCAAAAGCCAGCTGCAGAGCCACCTGTAACATCTGCAAAACCATACCAAACACCAGAAGAGTCAACCCAGACACCTGCTGAGGGTGAGAATCACTTGCTGATCACTCATTACCTTCTGATCCCTCAAAAGATTCTGGCTTTGATTATCATAGCTTTACATTAGCAGACAGCATCATAAGGCTGGATTAATTTTAGTTGGGGATGTACTATAGGTGATAAGTTATAACCGACTACATCTGTGTTTTTTGATCTAGAACAAATCTCCAATGCTTGTAAGCTTTACAGGTCTGACAGTAATAATTCTAAAGTGAATTACTCTCCAGTTGCATGAGACTCCCTTAGTTATTAGTAATCTTGTTTAAATAGATCTCATAAAAAACCTTATAATAGACCATGTGCCTTGATGTTGTTGTTGTTATAGAGTGTTTTGCCTGTCATGTAATGCTGGCATAAACATCTGTGCCTGTCTGTGTGAACTTGGTTAAAATGAAATGCTTTAACCCATATTAGTTAAATACCACAAATTGCATTACAAAACTTCCTCTAGTAAAATTAATCCAGCTTGGATAATGCTTTAGGGGGAGTCCATCTTCTAACAGATTATCTTTTTGACGTTATATGGTGACCACAATGTTTTCAAATGATTATATTTTACAGATAAGTCACAGGACGAAAATAATGATCTCCATATGTATAATTGTGTTCATTCTAATAATTATATCTTTAAATAACTCAGTTTTTTGTCAGATGTTTTGTCAGAACATTGTTGGACATGGTTATATAGTCCACTTTGAGCCAAAACCAAAAAATATACGTACCCTCATGTACATAATGAATGTGTTGTGTGTTTACTGGAGTGAACGACATGAAGATCAGGCGTTTTCCTTGCACACACAGTAAGTCTGATTGACTGATCCCCATTCAGTGCAGCGTGTGATTCCTGCTTGAGCTTTTTGATGTTGGCTGTTAAACTCATGCATGCTCTTTTACGCTATGCATGATGTGTTTCTACTGTGCCAGGCAAATGTAACTCATAACCACAAATGGAGAAAGAATCTTGCAGTGAATGTTTCATTTGTCTTCTAAAAAGGTGATTTGTAGAAATAGCTTATTTGCAAGTGTGAGAAAAAATCGGATTGCCCGAAACGTGTGAGTGAAATGCTCCAGAGAGGTTGTCCCTGTTGATGTTTTTGAGATTAGGGGGCCAGTGAAAGCTGCCAAGTAGTGAAGGGATTATATAGAGAGACATGTAGTCCTGCACTAGAGCTCTAAGCTGCCATGCATGACCGGGCTACACAGCATAGTACACCGATGGAATGTTTAGCTGATAATATCAGGCCAAAGTTTCCCAGGGCTGCTGGTATCATTATAAAAACAATATTCAGTTTTTCTGAGGAAAGTCTGAACAGTAGATTGGGTGCTTACTGAGGGACTATTAGCAAAATGTTTTTCTACAGTCCTTGTTGGATAAAGAAATGTTCTAGCACTTTTCAACCTTGTCTGTATTTTGTACCTGTGATATACAGTCATTTATGATTCATTTAAACTTCCCTGTACCTAGAATTTGACTTAAAATGCTTGTCATAGAGGCTAGAGAGAAGGTGACTCAGCCAGTGGGAAGATGTTTCTGCACCTTCCCCATGGCTTCTATTGTGAATGTATCTTGAGATATAGGTTTTCCATTCTTATACTAAGAAAGTGTAAGATTGTCCCTGGTAACTGACCGCACACCACAGATGTGGAAGACAGAGAGTAGGTTGTAAATTACTACTGTATTTCTTTACTTTTTTTTGGAAGATGGTATTATATGACCTCAGAATGCTGCCATGTTAACCAGTCAGCTAAAACGTTACCTTCTGCCCCGTTGTTTTTGTCATTTGGTTGTGCTGCTGTGCACAGTTATCCATATGAATTCAGTAATAATTTGAATTCATTTGTGATTGCCATGTGCTTTTTAATTTGTTTTCCGTTTGTCTTGCTTTATTATCCACCTTTTGTTGTTTCCAATTTTTTTTCCAGAGTTACCTCCATCAACTGAAAGCCCTATACCCTCTAATATTAACCAAAACACAGACTCCCCCAGACCACAGACAAAAAAGAAACTGCTACTCTATTCCTCTCATGACTCTGTGCTGGACACCAACAGTGACCCTGTCACTGGACAGGACATGTCCCCGACCCCACGAAGCATTCTGAAGCACAGCAGTTCCAGCTGTAGCTTCACTGACTCTGTTTCGCTTCAAAACAGCTTCAGCAGCCAGCCCAATTCTCCACTTAGCCCAGAAGGCTCTGACAGCTCCCATAGCCCCCCTCTGTCCCCCAGCTCAGAATGGTCCTCTCCTGGGTGTCTAGATAGAAAGCAGGTACGCTTCTCCCCTGTCATCCTGGCCAGAGGCGCGGGGTTGCTAGAGGGTCCGGATGGCCAAGAACATGGAGAGCATGACCTGCTGGACCGGGACTGCAGTGCTTCCTCTGATCAGGAGGGGGGGCCAAACACAATTGAATCCACAAACGCAAGCGATCTGCCACTGAGCCAATATGTGTACAAAGAGAAAGACATAGGGGACACTGACTCACAGCCACTGGTCAGTGCCCAGTCCTCTCCAATAACAAATGAGGCTGAGTCATCCCCTCCTGAGCTCATCACTTTGTGCCATGAGAAAGTAGGTGAGTTCCATGGTTGTGAAAACTGGAATGATGGCAATGCACAAAAGACAAGCATCATCCAGACACCCTTTGGTAAGACTGAAGACGTCGAGACAAATCAGTCTCTGGATATGTATCAGGATTAATTAATCAATCAACTTACAAATGCATCAAAATTACATAGTAAATAAATACAAAACCAGAAACCTTTAAATACATGCAATACATCTAAAGTTCATTTTAGATCAGTTATTTTCTATTTTTGTTTTTTGTCTTGTTTTTCATTTATCTAACAGTTTGAGTGGTTTAACAACAACTGTTATTCTCCCAAAATCCATACTAACTGCTTACCTGTGCATGTAACACACATACATGCATAGCACTGCTCATGCATGTATGAAGGCGAAGCTTACAAATGGTGATTGGTGAATTGGTACTACAAGGGTTGTGTATCTATTTTGGGGTTCTACAACTGAACTAAAATCTTTACAAATGTTTCCTTTGTACTCACACTTTTCAGTTACTCAATCACAGATCCAACAATGTAAAGATTTAAAATCAGATGTCATGTTTGTGATGCACCTCAGAAAAAGAAGTGTTTATCCAGGATCATTTGTCCTTTAAAGCCCATAATGACTCTTAGTCTAAACCAGTGGTGTCCAATCCTGGTCCTGGACCTCCCTGCTGAGTTTAGTTCTAACCCTGACCAAGCCTTCTTGATCTAAATAATGAAGGCCTTCAGTGAAGTCTTAGTATTGTCCAGATGTTTAGTTCTGAACTGTCCAGGGTTGTAGATCACTAGGATTGGGCACCCCTGGTCTTAACAGGGAAAATTCTGATCCTGGAGTAGCACTCTAAGCATAGCATACTATGTTTTTGAGTTGTCTTTCTGACGTGTTTGAGTGTGTGTGTGTGTGTGTGTGTTCTGCAGACAATGAAGATCATGCTGGGCCTCCTTCCTCGCAGGTGTCTGAGCCCCCTGCCTCTCTCATGGAGCAAGGTAAGGCCCCTCACTTTAGCCCAGAGGGCCAGGCCCATACGCTAACAGAGGAGGAGGGCAACTCCATTGCTAAAGTACTTCAGTGGGTCGGAAGGGTCTCCAAAGACAGCAACAAAGTGAAGGAAAGGCCTAGTTCTCCAGGGGAGGAGAGCAAAGAGGTCCCTGAGAGCCAATGCATCCCTCTAGATGCAGAAAGTACATCTACGCAAGAAGAGATTAAGGCAAAGCCATTACCGAAACCCAGGAAGGGGCTGCTTGCCCTGTTTTCAAGAACAGAGGCAAAAGTAGAGAGTCCTGAAAATGTGCAAACTAAAGATGTGGTGTGCAACCCAGATGATGAAAAAGACAACTTATTTTCAGATTGCCAAGCACATCACACATCTGCAGTCTGTGAGGGTGATGACATTTTAGATGTGCAGAATTCTTCTAACCTGAATATTGCTACAGAGAAACGTGAGGCAAGTATATTTCCTCAGACAGGAGATAGTGCTACTTTAGCCAGTGTAGATGGTGATGACACTCAAGCGATTCAAAATGACCAAGACCAAAGTGAAAGATCACCAAGTCGACTTGCAAGCCTGAAATCGTTCTGGGAGCGTGGAAACAAAGGACCAAAAATCCTGAGCATCAAAAAAAGTGCAGATATAAATCATAGTGAGACACCTCAGTTAAGTGAGGGCCAAGAACTGCTCAGCGTAAACATTAGCCCTTCAAAGGCAAAAACATTTTTTGAGAACAATGAACATCCAGAAGGTATGTCCTGCACATATGAGGGTTCTCTGGAATTACCTAAAAATATCAGACATGGTGCTGATTCATCTGCTACACCATCTCACAGTGAGAAATCATCAGCTTTTGAAACTGATCAGAGGCCACAGGAGCACAAATTTAAAACTGAAAGCAAAGCTGAGGAGTCACAGAGCTCACCAGTAAAACAAAATGAACAGAAAGATGATACTGAGGCATACACATTAGACGAAATTCCTCCTCGTGTGCCATCAGCCCAAAAGACCCTCACTTCACAGGATACTGAGCCTGCCACCATCAGCAAAATCAAGTCCTTCTGGGAGAAAGAAAAGAGTGGCCCTAAGATAATTATCAGCACTCCTGAGAGTGTACCAAGTGTCAGTGATGTAGCATCCTCAAGAAATCATTCCACAGATGTCGGTGTGTCTCCCCTGGATGTGAGTTCCACCACCCCAAATCCAGTGGCAGGCCCTGAGAGAAGGAAGTCCTCTCTGACCAGAGAGGCTGGAATGATCATGCTCTCATTGAAGGAAAAGATAGAAAAGAGTCAGCGGAAACAAAGCCCCAGCAAAGTCCTTGTTAAAATTCCTCAAGATGACACAGAAACAATGTCTCACAGACCCCATCATAAAGGCAAGAAGATGAGTCCAAGATCATTCCATAGTTCAAGTACTCTAGATCGTAACCATCAGCCTGTAGATGGCAACCTAATGAATGTCCCAGCTCAGTCCAAAACACCTAGCCCAAGACACCAGCCTAGGGTGCCACCGAGAGATTCATATCCAGCCAAAGAGTCTAAAAAGACTGGGTCCCCACTGAGAGCCTTTACTATAAATATAAACCCAACTGAAGGACGGGCAGCAGAATGTCTGGAAGACACATTCCGTTGCAGAACTGAGTGTCCAGCTGGACAGTCACACACAGACAAATCAAATCTTATCAGTGATGTAAAGGATCTTGCTGAGCATCCTGAGCAGCATCTCAGGATTGTGTCCCAACAGTCTCCATCGTCTTTTGGGAGTTTCCAGTCTTCTGAAATCAGCATGGGTAACATCGGTGGAAAACAGATCGGTCCAGCCCACTCCTCACCTAAATCTCAAGGTCAAGCCTCAGCCCAGATTGCCTCTCCCGAGCTCCACAGAAGGACATCTGATGAAGGTACAGATGGAGGAACAGTAATGCTTAAAGAACGTAAACGCTTGGGGGACTTGCAGCCAAATATCCATCTAGCTAGGTCTTATATTCCTCTGAGTTATCAGCATTACCTGGGCCTGCCTATGTCCACTCACAAATCTGAATGCTCTGATCAGAAAGGCAGGCAGGAGTGGATAGAGGTGGGTGAAGGTTCTGAGCAGGTGTCCCAGGGCAGGGTGAGCAACAAGAGCTCTCCCTCTCGATGCTCCCAGCCTGAGTCGGAGGATATAACCTTTGACTCCTCCAGGAGCGGCTCACCTGAAGCCTGGTCTCAGTCTTGGACAAGTTCAGCCTGTGAGCTCTTCTTTACTTGGTCCAGTCTCGATTCATTAGAACGGAGTTGATTAACATGTGTGTTCTAACAACATTCTGATTTTAGTAGAAGCAGGGTTTACTACAGGAAATTATTAACTGAGGATTTTGTGAGATTTGGACAGACGTCTTTGCCCAAGGCTGTTGATTTGCCTTAAACATTGTAGATCTGGCCTCATGACCTGTATGCCCTGACATTTGTCACATACAGATAAGGTAAAAACAGATTTGTTTCTTCAGGTATTTTCATTATTCTGCCCTCTTTCATTTACTGACTCCTTTATACACATTTGCAAAACCTTGCTTCTACATTACCAGCGTCTCTCTAATTTTGTCTGTGCCTGTGTGAAGAAATCAACTAAAACAAGAAAATAATGGGTTTATTTTCTAAATGAAGGTATTTTACTCCCCCCCATGCATTCAGTACATTGCCATGACCGGTATAGTCAGTAACTAAGTAGAATTGTTATACATGTATTAAATTTGATCCACACATTCAAATTACTTTTCAATGTTTGGCAATTGAAGTAAAATGACAGTAAATTTAACTTGATTGTTTTGTAAACCATTTACTTACAATATAACCTATTAATCAGTTTCTAGAATTCAGCCAATACTTACAAGAGCTTACTCACTTTTTTTCTAGAGTACTCGGGTAGATTTCAAGAGTTAATAAATTCTGCAGTTGAATTGAACTGAACTAATGCAGTGTGCAGAGAATAATTTGACATACATTTTAATAGGTGGCAGTGCAGAGCCCAGCCCTGTAAAAAAAGCTGTGGAGCAAGTGAATATCAGACCCATGTCTGTCTCCAAAAGCTTAGAGAACTTGGCAACTGTGTCTTCACGTGAGTACCTTGATGGCCTGGGATTTGCCCTGATTTTGTTTCATGCATTTAAATGACCACCATACTGTGTGATGCCAGATAACTTCCTTTTAGCAACCTGAGCTGTGTTTTAAATTAAATTTACGTTTAAATAATTGAACATTTGTAAATGGGTGTTATCTTATAATCTTATAGTAATCCCATAATTAGAAGCAGTAGATTTATTGACGATATTTAATTTTACTAGCCAATATATGAACTTTTTTTGCAGTTCAGAACCGTGCCTGTGTTTTTAAAACTGTATCATCAGCTTTTTATGCTGTAGTTAATTTCATATTACTCTTTTTTTAACTCTCTGTCAACCAAAACCAAGCAGAAGAAAGATGGAAAACCGAAGCAAAGAGTGACATAACGCTGAGTGTGGAAGATGGTAAATATCTAGCTCTAATTCTTGTTCATATTTAGCAGGTTTGTCTTGTGATGTCTGTTTCTTCTTTCAGAGAGTTCTCGTGGCAAACCTTGACACTTTGGAACCTAAAGCATCTGGAGCTTCAACTTTGCTGATAGTAGAACTGGACATCATCTATATTTACAAATCTTCTTAGAGTAATAGTGAGCTTCAGTTTTTCAATAATGTATCATAGTCCTAGGCCTGAAAGCTAGAACCTAACACAAATTGGCCTGCTTATACTAAGATCGTTAATAACTGTACTCCATAAATCTGTCATCATTCTGTTCACTCTGTCTGCTGTCCCTTGACCAGTGTCTGCAGCCCCACACATCTCCTTGTCCTCTGTCTCAGACCCAGAGCAGATGAAGATGCTGAGTGTGTCTGTGCCTGCCTTCATACAGCAGCAGGTAAAAGTCATCTGTCAGTTACATTTTATCGTGAAAGAGATGCATGTGTTAAATTTCATAGAACTTAGTTCGTCTCCACATATTGTCACTGTTGTAACAAAACCTCCTATTCTGAAACAGAACCTTTATAGGAGAAGGAAAATATCTTTACTACAATGTACGTTAACTTTGCGTGATTTTATTCCAGGTCATTTTTGAACCTTTTCTATTGGTTTATTATAATGTAAAGAGTAGTTTTCAAATGGTGTTCGAAAACTGAAAAAAATAAAGTTATGGGGTTTTGATATGGCAGGAACAATACGCTTGATAAATCTGGTAAACAGACTTTTTGAATCAGTGTTTCCTGCAGAAACAAAACCATATTTTGCCTTGAAGTTAGATGTGATCATAATAGAATGCAGGTGTACAGTCTATTAATACATATGTTTAATGATGTCATATTTACATGTTCAGTGATGATACTTACATGTCTGTAACACCAAAACACGTTATGTTGCTCTTTCACTTTCACCCAGGAATTTCATGGCAACATCACTAGCAGCATGTGCATGCAGTTGTGTTTTACCCTGTATGTTGCTCAGGTCCATGCTCCTTTGTCTTATAGAGAAATGGCCAAGAAAGTGACCGTGCCTCATTGAACAGTTTCTACTCTGAAAGACAGAGGAAAGACAGCACAAACACTAACATTAGCGCCTCCTCTGGCCTCGCCTCCATGTCTTCTGTATGTGCCAACCATTGCTAACATGTGCAATAAGCTAATTAATTCTGCTGTCTAATTGTGTTATGCATGTTATAATACATTTGATTGGCCTTGATTTACAACTGTCCTGCTTTGTGATTGTCTCAGTGAATAATACTGCTGCTTATGTTGGATTTGAAAGGTCAGTGGCAGCGTGATGAGCATTTACAGCACTGACTTTGGCAATGTGGAGGTTAAAGGGACCATCCACTTTGCCATTAACTATGTGCAAAAGCTGGGAGAGTTCCACATCTTTGTAGTCCAGTGCAAAGACCTGGCAGTGGCGGAGCCCAAGAGGAACCGTTCTGACCCGTGAGTGTTTCAGTGGGGGTTGCAAATCCAGATTCGGTATTTATATTATAATAGCAGGTTGTTAATATGGTCATCACATTACAAAGGCCTAAAGAATTAGGTGGTTTGACACTGAATATTTGAGCTTCTCTGACTTTACAGGAAGCCGGCTGAAGCACTGTGGCTTCTGGGTTATTCTTACTCTGTCTAATACATCCATCTTCTCTTATATATTTCTGAAGCAATGCTGTATTTGCAGGGGATCCTCCAAAAACTCATTCATGTTTTGATAACTTAATGCTTTAATGTAATCCTTCACCAGAATACTCCAGTACTCCTTTTCGATTCATGATGAGAAGGAATCAGTAATCTCATGTGGACCAGGAAATAGATTATATTTCAGGATTTAATACAATATCAAAGCCAATATATGAGTTAGTAACTTGAGGAGTGTTGATTGAACAAGGATGGGATACTGATATGCATGCTGATGTGGTCCAGATATACTAATCTAATGATCCATACTTTTATTCCTGCGGTTTAGGTATGTTAAATGTTACCTTTTGCCAGACAAAGCAAAGCTGGGGAAGAAGAAAACATCAGTGAAGAAAAAGACTCTGAATCCTACCTACAATGAAATCTTGCGGGTATGAACTGTATTTAACAGCTGCTGCAGCAACTTATACCATTTTTGTGTTGGTTACCTGTGTACTAATACTGTGAAATCAAACATTCTTTTCATGCAGTTTAAAATACCCTTGGAGAACCTCAAAGCCCACACTTTAAACGTCTCTGTGTGGCATAATGACACATTTGGACGGAACAGTTTTCTTGGGGAGGTGGACATGGATCTGTCTGAGTGGGACATTAATAACACACAAATGATGAACTATCCACTGAAAGGAAGGGTAAGGATTTGTTAAACATTAAAGATCTAATTATGAAGGACTGCATTTCTAGAGCATCTTGTATGGTAATCTTGTGTTCTGATCTGGGATCATATTCCACCTCTATGAAAACACCCTTATTTTATCCAAGCTTGTGTGTTATATAAACTGCATTGTGATTGTACTGTTTGTGACAAAAAGGGAAGAAAACACAAGTACACTCAAAAACAAGGGTTTCCTTTAACATTTAGATTGATTATTTACATATACAATGTACAAAAATGGAACCATCCGTTAAAAGACTCATTGGTTAAGGAAAATGGTTCTCCTGTCGCATCACTCCAAAGAACCCTTTTTGGCACCTTTATTTTTAAGATTATTTCATTGTGTCTGTCTCTCTGATTAGCTTGTTTGTATTTTACTCTTAGGTTCCTGCACAGTTAAGTCCAAAGCGTGTTAACCACTGCTTAGAAATGAATGGAGAGATGAGCGTGGCCTTGCGTTTCCTTCAGCAGACCTCTCAGAGTAAGTAATCACTCTTTAATGTGTGCACAAATGCAATGGAATCACAACAGGGCTGCGCAATTCTTGATAAAATGGCAGTCACATTCATCACAAATCATTTTTTGGCTTAAGTTTGAGTTCACGATTCTCACTTACAGTTCACAATATGTATATATACCAAATTCTTACACAGTAAAATCTGCAACCACTTCATAAATACAGCTGTCTGCAGGTCCCCTTGGTCGAATTATATTTTATTTTCTAATTTAAAATAAGTACACAACCTCTACAACAGATTTCTGCACAATTTAGTGCACATTTACTGATTATGTGCTGTATGTAAAATAAAAAACATACATTGTGGTCTGTGCAAAAGTAATAGCACATTTTAAAGGTTGTTTTATTTTTTTTCCAATATGTTAAATTCAGCAAATACCTAGTACCCTACATTGTATAATAAAGATTCTCCCATACATTGTGTGTACGTGTGTTTAAAATACTTGATGCTACGGCTGTTACAGGGTCAAATTTTTATCACCGAAATGCTGGGGTGAGACACCACTAGCATAAATGCAAGTGGAATGAGCTGAGTGGGTGTTTGGGTGGCATGTATGAAAAACTTAATATTGTATAAAAATTCATTGTCTTTACTAAAGAATATACCTACATCTTTGCATTATGCTATCTTAATTAATCTATTTATTATACCAAAAAGCCACACAATACAGCAGCAAAGTGGATCATGAGTGACAAATTCTACAGGAGTTTAACACAGGGTGTTCTGAAAGTGGTAGCAGTGTGATGCGAAACCGGCATTGATCTATACTTCTTAGCTATGCTATTTTTGGAAAAATGTCCAGCTATGGCAGTAATATTCCCACCATGGTTGGCATGCTACTGTTGCGATGCTGCGGTGAGTGTCTCAGCCCTACTAAAATTTGCGAAATCAACGCTGCCTTTGAAATAACAACGCTTTGGAGCACAATCCCACTTGTAATGTTTTTTTTTTTGTCTTCTCAACCAGATAATGTACATTTGTCAAAGTGTGCTGTCATGATTTTGTGGTTGTAGGTAAAAAGACACCCCAGACTGGTGAAGTACAGATATGGGTGAAGGAATGCAGGAACCTTCCAGCTAGAGGAGGGACCATAGATGCTTTCGTCAAATGGTATGTAAATCTGAGATGGGGAGAAAAAAGTTGTGAAAAAGTGTTGTCTGGTTGTTTGTGCTGCCTTTTCAGTTTGTCCACAAATGTGTCTTCTCTTTAGGGAGAGATCATCTTATTAAGTAAACGGTTCAGGAGTTTTCATACTATAGATATTTACATACTGTATCTTTTGTTTTTCAGCACAGTGCTCCCAGACACGGCTCGGAAAAGCCGACAGAAGACTCGAGTGGTGAAGAGGACAACAAACCCAGTGTTTAACCACACCATGGTGTGTGACGGCTTCAGATCAGAGGACCTGAGAGAGGCCTGTGTGGAGCTCACTGTGTGGGACCATGACCGGCTCAGTAATCACTTCATAGGAGGCACGAGGCTCGGCCTTGGAACAGGTGGGACATACAGCCATCTAACCTCGCTGCAGATTTACAGTTAGATTTAATCGTAGAAAATTGTTTTATTTTACTTGTATTTTTCAAATTATTTCATGGTAAATAAGTCTTATGTCACCAGATTTAAGAAAATGTCATGACTGATTACCTCAGAGAAGCCTAATGATTTATTGAAATAATGTCTTTGTGCCCGACCGAACATTTCAGGCTTATATTTTCGTTAGTTTCTGTGAGATGGAGGCTTTAAAAAGTTTTTACCTTATGAACTATTACCCTTAAACTATTGATGCTATGCTATGGAAACAGAAGATTATAGAGATGCAGCTTTGCCAGATTATGGCTTGCTGAAAAATTCAGGAAAAAAATTAGACCCTTGATCTCCATATAAGATCTTGTAGCTTTGTTCTGTAGCCCCTCTAATGTCCATTACAAAATAGAAATAGAGATTATATTGTTTCTAAATAATATAATCAAATAAAATATTTACCCCATAACTCTTAACACCTCAACTAGGAGAATGTTGGCTCTTTGTGTGTAAAATGGTGTGACACCGTGTGTCACTGGCGGAAAGCAATAAGAGGTGAATAGTGAGGAGTGAGAACCCCCTGCTGTGAAAACAACTCACACCTGTCCTCAAAAGTGGAGATATATTAATATGGCCCACACAGCTGCAACCATCCTGAAATAAAAATAATCTATAATAGCCACAAAAAAATGTATTTAAATACAATAAAAACACTTTATATAATTATAATTTTTGACATGCATACTCACCTACAAAGATCCGGTTTGTTTTTTGTAAATCACACACTTTTCCATCATACAGATGTATTTCCTATGTTACTGAAGAACAAAAATGCATAGTTAAACCAGGAGAGCAAAACTGGAGGTGGAAATTGCATTTAAATGCTTCTGTGAGAAAAGCTTAAACATATATAAGTAATTTATTACTTACATTGCAGTAATTGTTTGGTATCACACCACACCTAAATCTCAAATGTATATTGCTCACATTTGGCAAGGGCTACTGAAAAAAGAATTTATACTACTGGAAAGAGCACGTTTATTGAGAATATTCTTCACATTGATTGACCCTTCAGGGAATTCTGTTATTATTGTCATTTTCCAGGAAAAAGTTATGGCGCTGAGGTGGACTGGATGGACTCTACCCCGGCTGAAGCTTCGCTGTGGACGAGAATGATGGAGTCACAAAATGAATGGGTGGAAGATGTAGTACCTTTGAGAATGCTGATTATGGCAAGGACTATGTCCAAATAGTAATGGGCATTAAAAACACTGATAATAATAACAGACTAAATTGGAGGATAAACATAGCCTAATTGGGGATGAAGTCAAATATTAACACTGGGTAAGGAAACAGGATCTGCAAACATGTAAATGTCATATTCTTGTGAAATAAATACATTTTCTGTATTTTCTGCCAAGTTATGGGATTGTTATCATGTTTGAAGTGTTAATAAATGTGTGGATGATGGATCTGTATGTTAAAAAAAAAACAGGCAAGAGTGGCTTCAACAAGTGGAGCAGTTTGTAAAGTCTGGGTTTGATTGTCAGTAATCTGAATAAATCATTTAGGGGGGAATGCACAGGGGGATGTTGTGCAAAGGGTAATTTTATAAATAAATAATTGTAATAAATGTTGAAGCACTCTAAAAATAAAATGCTGTTCACTGTTTGTTGGTAATTACATCAAATAAACATATTTTTAAACAATGAAGGAATAGAGTGACAGTATGTTTCTTACATGTGATTTAAATAGGGACATAGAAAACAAATCAGTTGTTTGTTAGATAAATTGGTTGAAATGATTCCTGATTCGCAATTTATATGATTCGCAGTTGTGTGATAATTAATACACTATATGGACAAAAATATTGGGCCCCTTACTTCCAATGCTTAAGAAGCATTACTTCTTAATGCTTCAGCATACCAAGACATTTTAGACAACGGCATGATCCCAACTTTGTGGACACAATTTAGGGAAGGCCCTTTTCTATTCTAGCATGACTGTGCCCCAGTGCACAAAGCAAGGTCCATAAAGACATGGTTGGATGAGTTTGGTGTGGAAGAACTTAAATGGTCCGCACAGAGTCCTGATCTCAACCCCATCCAACACCTTTGGGATGAACTGGAACGGAGATTGTGAGCCAGGCCTTCTTGTCCAACATCAGTGCC
>JBBPCZ010000037.1:6964675-6976637 GCA_037974445.1 Brycinus macrolepidotus
AATTAAAGGTCTATGTATTTGAGAGCATTGAAGGTCAGGCGTCCCAATACTTTTGCCCATGTGGTGAATCTATGTAGACGAGCAGTTGAAATCCCGCGAGAACCGGAGTTGTCGCGCTATTTTAGACGAGAAGCCTGTACGTTCGTTCTACGTTGGGTTAGTGAAGTTGCTGCGGGTCGTGAGGAGCTTCTCCTGCTAAATGAACGACTTTTTCTGATTAAATGCTGAACACTACAACTTCCAGGTCGTACCCTGTAAGACAGACGGTAAGTATGACTTAATACGTGGCGGGTAGTACGTGCTGTGTGGCTGAGATAACTTTATTATTTGTATTTTAAAAAAAAAAACGCTGCATCATTCTGATCATGGCGCCTAGCGCGTGGCCTACAAAAGCTAAACTGGCTAACTAGCTCAGTGTTTGAAAATGTTTGTTTAGTGGCATGAAGTTACATCTTAAATACTTCAGCCTAAAACGATATAATTTTTTTTTTCGATCTGACTTGTAACGTTTTCGAAAGCACTTTTTATCTGTGTTTTGTAGTTCACCAGCGTTGACTGGCTAAAGCTACTTGGTGTTTGCTAAACCGCTAGTTGGCTATGTTCACTAATTTAATAAGATAAAATAACCCTTTATTACTCCCAAAAGTGGGAAATTTGCATTGTTACGGCAGCAAAGGTGGACAGTACTAAACAAGAAAGCAGCATAAACAATAGAATAAAAGCTACACAACCGTATAAGAGTAAAGTGGCCCCTTGTAGTCATACATGAACACGGCACACAGTGTGAACAAAGTGAAATTATTTCTCTGTATTTAACCAGTTCACCAAGTGAAGCATTGGGGAGCCCAGGGAGCATAGTGTGCGGACGGCACCTGGCTCAAGGGTACCTCAATGGTGCCATTGACAGTCCTGGGATTCGAACCCACGACCCTCTGATTGCAGGGGCAACTCCCTAACCACTAGGCCACCAGCTGCCCTATACAAATAAAACAAAAATATAAATAATTGCGCCTTTTAAATAGAGTGGTTTTTGCACGGTGATTAACAATTTGGTGATGACAAATGATATTAGGCAGTATTTGAATTTTTTACACACCGAGGCCTCTTAAGTTAGTCTAGGTACTCAAAACATAAACAGCTCTTAGCTAAGCCCTAGATACGTGTCGTCTTAATGTATGATTATCAACTTAAGATAATTCTTGGCCTGTATGACTAAAAAATCTCTGGGATTCTCTTCTGTAACATACTGTGAGAATGTGGTGTTAAGGACTATGAATAGTGCTTAAATGTAATTCTCTTGTTTCATTTTCATACAGGTTGTCTAAATCCCACTGCAGAGAGGGGCAAGAACTGACCAGACAATCAGTAGCTGCCATGATCACCAGAAAAAGAGCAAGAGTCATCAGTAACGGCAAGGACGGCATGTGTTCAAGCCCTTTGCCGGCCTGTGACCAGGCTTCTGAAAGTGGAGTGACTGAACAGACCTCTCCAGAAAGTGATTCAAACGAGTGGGGGCTTGAAGACCTGCTTGGCTCTGATTTCAGTTGGGCTTTAGATGACAGCACCTTTGCTCCTTTCCCAGACGTCGGAATGCAAGACCCAGTTCAAAGCACAGAAGAGAGGCTGGATCAGGCTTCTGATGTGTCCGTTCCCCATTCTGTGCCGAGACAGAAACGGCAAGATCTTTCTGGGCGTATCAACAAGAATGCAATGGCAGCGAGAATTAACCGGCTGAAGAAGAAAGAGTATATGAATGGCTTAGAGCAGCGCGTTGGGTCATTGACATCTGAAAACCAGCTTCTCAAGCAGGAGAACAGCAGCCTGAACAAGAGAGTGGAAGAACTGGAGAATGAGACTAGGTACTTAAGAGCTGTGTTGGCCAATGAAAGCATGTTGGCTCAGCTGTTGTCCAGATTAAGCGGTGTGAACGGCATGAAATTCTCTACCTCGCTTTTCCAGGAGTCCAGTGAGAATGACCATGATTATGCCATACCAAGGAAGAGAGTGAAGGTGGAGGACAAAGGTGCAGCAGGCGGTGTCTGTCTGCACGTGGACAAAGACCACGTCTCTGTGGAATTCTGCACTAAATGTGCAGAGAGTGCAAGCTCTTCTCTTAAAATGTAGGGTCAAGTATCTTACTTTTTCAGCGTTTCCTGAGACTGCACTAAGCACATGATGTAATGAACATCGAGGGGACATTACAACAGTAATTGTCAAATGTCGAGAATTAACTGTTTGAATAAGGACTTGAATGGCATGTATATAAAATCTACTTTTGATTACAAGTTACTGCTAAACTTGTTGACAGTTTTCTTCTAGGTGCTTGGTCTGCCCTGCAGGATGAGCGGGTCTTGAACATCCATGACTACCTGAATCCATGGTAAGGATCAAGATTTAGAAGACTGCTCAGAAATCACTCTCTCCTGAGATGTTCTGCAGTGCCCTCTGAACGTATAGACTTTTCTTTTGAAAAAATGGAGAGAGACTTTTTGTCAACATTTTGGAACATGCTCTTTTGTACAGAGGTTATTTCTTGTCTGATTTAAATGAGAGGGCTGATTAAGTGATTAATAAAACTTGAACCTAATAAATTTTGTAAATGGGTGATGTTTCACAAAGGGTGTTTATAGACAAAGTAGTAATTGGTGATGTTGCCCAAGGATAAATTCATAATATAGTTTGTTCAGATGTTTTGTTGAGAAGAAGCCCTTTTTGAAATGTCACTGTTTTCATGGAGGATGTTTTTCATGTAGCCCCCTTATTTTTCTTTATGCTAAAGTGGATTTGCTGTGGGGAAAAGCTGAAGAGTCGGGACCAGCAGCTTGCATCATGGCCTTCTAAATTTAAAAAGGTAGTACGAAGGAGTGTAAGTTAAAGCTTTTACTAGTACTCCATTACACTGCTGTTAATTATGTAGATGTACGCCATTTTTATAGATGAGTGTTAGTATGTCTTGCCTCATTTATGTGTATCTACTAAACATTGCAGCAAACAGGTTTCATAATGTAACAAATCACTTCAGCTTTATCTTCACAAAATTTGTTTGGGAAAGAAATGTCTGGTATTTTGTAAAAATGATGCCTTTGTATGGAATTGTTTGAAACCCAAAGAATGTTTAGGATATCCGTATCTGGCAATAAATCATATTTTTATTATCCACTCCTTTGAGTAATGTACATTGCTTTACCATATTAACCATTCTCCTTTTCTCTTTTTAAACAGCAGTTTCTTCCTTCTCTGCAAGTGTCTTAAGCTTCCTCTTTGCTAGGTGGATAAAGAGTGGTAATAAGCTCTTTCAACTTGAGAAAATACAAACTCTGTCTTCAATAATATCTCTTTTTAATGCCATGTGGGTTAGGGGTGAGGAATATTTGCTACTTTGGGCTGATGTGCCAGGCTCTTGCAAACATTATAAAGCACAAGGTCATCACTCAACATTGCATGACAAAAAGTTCAGACCTATTTTGCCCTCTGATGTAATGGTTTCTCACTGCTCTGACAGATTGGTCTAGGCAGCTTTTAGAAGATTACTTTTATGGTGTATTCCAGCAGACTTTGGTCAGGCTTGTAACCTTAGTGATTATCAGTAGCAGGAATACAATGTCTGAATGCGTGGTTTCATTTGTAGGAATAGGCTAGTGGGCCAACTAGCCACCCCCAAACCAAGATTTTGAGTTTTAGAAGAAAGCTGTATAATTGGAAAGACTGCGTTTTAATTTCAACAATAAACATAAATACATAAATCAACAGATCACACCGTGAGCAGATTACAAAGGCGATGGTGAGGGCTACAGTGAGTTGTTCTGCTGGTGACCGGAAACAATTTTTTAGTCTTTTTTTTAAAGTTGTAGATAGTGGGTTGTCTTGTTGCAGACAGAAAAAAATGTCCAAGATTTTAAGTTGTGGCTAAAGAGTTTGCATTACGTAAATATTTCAGTAGAGTTACAAATTGCATAACGTTAAGAAAATGCAGTCATTGTGCTGTGGTAGCCCAACATGCTCTTCTGGAATACAAAAACCATGTCATCAAATGTTGGCCAAATTTAAACTTTTCACATTTTTTTTTAAGCAGTTGTGATTGATATTTAATTTTTTTTTTAAGCAATGAGGTTTCACATTATGAAATCTATTAACACTTAGGACAGAAGTACTGCTATATACTTTTAGATCATTGGTTTCATTCATTTAAAAAATGTCACATTTGGTGTTTGTGTTGGTTGTGTTTCTGTGGGCTGTGGGTTATAAAAGGTGGGGAACCCCTGTTCTGGATGGTTACAAGAAAACAAGGTATGTAGTGCAGATTGAAGTTTGCATCACAAGGCAAAGACCGTGTGAAGAGTCATGACAAACTGATAAAAGTTCATAAATTCCACAACTGTGCATTCTGAAAATACGTTTGATGATAGTTTTGGAGTATGGAGCACTGCACATGAAGGTTCAGCCTATCCTTGTACTAAGATCCTGGGGTGGGGTTCCAAGACTAAAAGAGGTTTCAGTGGTAAAATGTTAGTTTAGTACAAGACTGAGTTTAATCCATATTTCTTTCAAAAGAGTGGGATCCTAGTCACAAGGGAAAAAGACACATTTTAATGTTTAGGTTTTAATGGTGTATGGTGGTATTGAAAACAACAATCCACAGAGTAGATCACAATCTTGAAAAAAAAAAAAAAAAACATGCACACAAGGTGTTTTGTCTGGATGATTAGGAACTGAATGATTCTGTCAAATCTGATGTTCCATTGACTGTACCTGTTAAGCCAAGGATTGATCAGTCCTGAAGTTCAAATATGACTTAGTCATGAAGCTCCTCACTGTCTGAGTTTGGTAACTGGAGCATCTTTAGATAAATTTCAAAGTGCCTGGAGCTTAAGTAACTACCAAACACAGCCTGCAGTAGCAGTACAGCATACATTTTCCGCACAATAGGTTTGCTCAGATTCTTCCAGAAGCGTAGTATGTTTCCCTTCTCGGGCATTGGAGTGCTGCTGTACCTAGAAGGCAATCGGGGAGCCGTGTGAACATAAATCATAAATATGTGTCCTATGTCTGAATAGTGCTGGTGCATGATAAATACATTGTAGAGGTTTGAGACACCACACACCTGGCTGCAAGCCCAGCGTTGACTGGTAATGCCAGTGCAATGGGGTACACGCCACCAGCAACTACACCTACTAAAACCCCTCTAATCACAGCACAAGTCGGGCAGTTCAGGTCTCCTGCATTGAGAAGCAAAGTTATAACACTACATCAGTGATTCAGAGGCTTCATTATATTCAACTTAAGATCTTACCTGCTAACAGAGGGTTGCTGACAGTAGCGTTGTATAATGCCACAGTGGTCAGGAAAGGGAGAACGGCCATAGGAAGACTTGAGGAAAACCATCCTTTATTGATGTTGAGTGCACGTCGGTAAAAACTATTTGCAATCAGCCCTGCAAGGCCAGCATTGCCACCCAAATAGATTGGGCCATATGCAAATAGTTTTCTGTTGGGAGAAAAAGCAACTTGTCCAAAGTTTGTAAAGGGGCATTTTATTGAAAGCCCGGCAAGCTTTTAGTCTACAAGTTTTGATATTGGAATTTAAATAAATGAAAGTAATAAGTAGCACTAAAACAATTACATTTGACATGCAAAAATGAAACGTTAACAAAAAACAACATGAACTATGTTAGAGCTGTATTGGAACATGCAAGAATTATTATTTTTTTTTTTTAGCAAAGAACGTGTAATAAATCAGCATGTCAGTGTAATTTTGCTCAAACAATTAGCACGTTTCAGTTTAATGTATTAGTCAACCTGCTCCTAGTTAAAATGCAATGAGAGTTCTCAGTAGCAGAAAAAACCAATACTGCTACAATTCTTTGTAATACTAAGACACTGGATTATAAGCTAGAACAGCTTGTCATAAATAATGACACATTTTCTGGTTCATACCTGTCAAAGTCTGGTAACTTTTCAAATTTTTTGGTCATCATTTCCATAATGGCTCTTCTGGGCTCTAGCTGGCCTTGACTGGTGTCTTTCAACGACATTTTGGCATTTATCCTGTGGATAAGAAAGAAGAATCTGGTAACTCAGCTACTTGTGGGTAACTCTGGATTTCCATCCTAGTATACGCATTTATTAGCACAAAAGCGACTGCAAGATCTTGCATTACCTGCAACAGAAGATCTACACATGCAAGACCATACACAACCTTCAACAGTAGGGACAGCTGGTGGCCTAATGATTAGGGAGTTGCCCCTGCGATCAGAAGGTCGTGGGTTCAAAGCCCAGAACTGCTAGTGGCACCACTGAGGTACACTTGAGCAAGGTACCATTCCCACACACTGCTCCCTGGGCTGCCTACTGTTTCACTTGGTGAATGGGTTAAATGCAGAGAAAGAATTTCACACTCTGTGCTGGCCCTTTTCTATTCCAGCATGACTGTGCCCCAGTGCCCAAAGCAAGCTCCATAAAGACATGGTTGGATGAGTTCGGTGTGGAAGAACTTGACTGGCCCGCACAGAGCCCTGACCTCAACCCCATCCAGCACCTTTGGGATAAACTGGAACGGAGATTACGAGCCAGGCCTTCTCGTCCAACAGTAGTGCCTGAACTCATAAATGCTCTACAACATGAACGGGCACAAATTCCCACAGAAACACTCCCAAATCTTGTGGAAAGCCTTCCAAGAAGAGTGGAAGCTGTTAAAGGGAGGAGGAGGGGACTCCCTCCATATAAATGTATATATTTGAACGCAATGTCATTAAAGTCCCTCTTCGTGTAATGGTCAGGCATCCCAATACTTTTGTCCATATAGTGTGTATGACAATACATGACCTACAATTGAGACCCATCTACCTGACAAAAACACGTACTTTCCCCTCAGACGCGGCTTGCAACGCGTGTACAAAGCACATAAAATTTATACCACACTGTTTTATCACTTACCTTTCTTATTTCCTTAAAAACATGAACAAAAGTCTAGCTTTAAGACACCTTTTTCTCAGTATCCCTCTCACCCACACGGATAGGGCGCTGCCATGTTTTACCACATGTTTGGGCGAACCTTCACCTCACGAGATTCTAGAGCGGAGAGAACGCGTCTGATTGGTCAATTGTGAAGCCAGCGGGTGGAATTGGAAGACGCGGTTGGCTGAGGCAGCTGTCAGTCACAGTGGGGCGTGTAGTGACCCACCCTCTGGTTGCTAAGGCGAAACTGGTGTTGCTGCTGCTGCTGCACTGAGTCTACACACAGACAGCCTGGACATAGATGCCCTGAAGCCAGAGACAGACAACAACACAACATCGGGACACATGTCAAGTAAACTGTAGTCACCGGACGTCTAAAAAGACTCTCTTTTTCAGCCAACTGCTGGGATGGAGGACTGTCATTGGAGTGCAGAGGGCCACGCGTTTTCATGCAGCTAGCTTCAACTTGCAGGTGTTGCTGTTTGCCACGAAGAGCAAGATGCTTTAATAGCTGTATTAAGCCTATTTCTTTTTTAAAACCTACATACACCCTGGTCAGTGAGGGAGATAACATTAAATGCTCTGTTCTAACTTTGCAGCCACACAATTTTGGTGCTGAAATGAGCCTGGTCTGTCTTTAACCTCACTAAGAATGAAAGCTAGTGAACGTGGAGTGCCTGCAGAGCCTGTAAGTAAAGTCAGCTCTCACACTTTCCTTTTCAGACATATACAGCTCCTGCCTTGATGACGACTTTTAGTTTCTTGTTATTGTTGTTTATTAATAGTTTAGTAGCCAGCCACAAATATGTTTTGGTATTTAAGAAAGGTTAGTTATTGTTACAGTATTAAATTACAGGCAGAAACAAACCCTTAAAACGCAGTGAACTATAACTTGACTAATTCCATTAGTCCTTTACCAAAAGACATGTAGTAATACTCTAAGAAACTGAGATGTCTTTAGTGCAGTATAATACTATAATAACATGTAATGTCTTGTGTACATTAATTTATTGTAGTAATGTTTTTATCAATCTGTCATGCTTGTGTAGTACTCAGCTCAGAAGTAAACTGTCAGAATTTGCCAGAAGATTCTGTTAGGAATCCTGTAGAAATCCTTACAGATCTTTTTCATAAAGGTTCAGTTTAATGAAATAGAATTATTTAGATCAATGTAAAGCCATTAGCAGTAAGTAATCCAGAAAAAAACATCCAAGCAGGCTCTTGCTCTAACACAACCACCCGGCATGTACAGATTTCCCTGCGCCTCTAATATTTGTTTGACCCATGACTGGTTTCCATTATAATCCCCTCTCAGTGCATTATCATGCATGCATGATCAGAGAGGTGATGGACTCTTGTCTGCCTTAAAAATCACAAACATTTACATTAGAGAGTGTAACTGGAGACCTTGTGGATGTTTGATGGTGAGCGAGAACCATCTAATACTGGAAAAGCTGCAAAAAAATTAATTAAAAATAAAAAAACCTGAAGGAACTGGGACAGAACCCGACACGTGGATGATACCTGGGAGAGTGACACAATGTCTTTACCAAATACACTCCGTTTACATGTTGGAAACGAGATGGACTGCTTTCCTTAAAGCATGCTTCCTTTTCACAGACTGAATCACACATGAGTGGATCGTCCTGCATATCGGATTATGAGTTCCCTTCGTTCAAAGCTGATACTCAGCAGTCATGCAGAGTCCTTGCCTGCTGCTAGAGCCTGAGGTTGCTTTCACAAGCCCTTTCGACTGCTGTTATGACGGCTCCACTGCTTTGGCCCGTTGGATCACAAAGCTGCAAGCTGGCACTGGAGAGCTAAATGGCCTGTAACGCACTACTTTAGCACAGGACTTTTTTTTGCCCCCAGAGCCCTTTAGATGAAGCAGGAACGTTTGTGTGTTGGTCTCTTCACTGGCAGCCCCACACGGATCTAGAGAAGCAAGTATGCCTTTAAGAAAAGGAGGTGAGGAGAAAGGTCCCGCATTATTGGGTATTACTTTTATCCACTTTAAACTTTGAGTTGTTAATGCATAATAAAAATCAAACTGATGTCCTCATTCTAACAAGACACCAACTGTGGGATATTTAGACTGTAGCTTGTATTTTTGGATAGCTTTTACCCATTGCAGTCATATTTATTGGGCTCATAATCACATCTGTGTCATACGTTTCCGGCAGTGAAGCGCATGTAATTATAGACTTCAGTGTAGTTAGTATAAATAGACTCCAGTATGGACTACACCGCTGCTTGTCCTGAGATGATCTCAGATGTGCTGTAGTTATGTTTCAGACTAACATGCAGCACATTTAAATGCTTGTCAAGTTTCAGTTGTGTAATGAGTCGTGTCTCGTATATCACAACTGCACTTCTTTAAAAGCTTAAGTCAAGGGGAAGTGGATGTTTCCTGACAAGCTCAAAGACATTGCAAACAAAAAGTGCTTCGACGTTTGGGATAGGAAGGAATTGAATATGTCCTATAATAGCCTTTGGAAAACTAGAGATCTAGAAGAACTGCTTTCAGGTTGGCAGGTATGACCAAAAGCCTGTAACTGTATAAAACTGTATGATAACACTAAAAACTAATTGCATCAAAAATGTGCAAGGCTGCACCGATATGGGCATTTTTGCCCAATATGCAGTATTTTTTGTGCACATATCTGTCCATGCTGACACGTAAACATTTTAATTATTTAGAATTTGGGACAACATCTACCTGGCTCAACATTTTCAAGAACTATAGCATTTATTTCTGTCTATCCGTTTGCAATAAAATGAATCAAATTCAAGCATAGCCCAGTCTTACCTAAACGTCCTGCCCTTCTGGAATCTAATAAATATAATATTGGTTTGAAATACTGGGTAACTAAACACTACTTCTTTGATAACAAATGAATAAGCATATCTCCTCAACATTAATGACAAAACAACTTTGCATTATGCTATGAATGTTAAAAAATGTGACAGAGAAAAGAAGGTTGTCAAACTTCTCGCAGTGTTTTGTGCCCGGCATCATCTGTGTGAAACCAGTGCATGTTTATTATTATTTCTTCTACATGTCTACACAAAATAAAGGTGCCAAAAAGGGCCATTTGGAGCGGTGCCACAGAAGAACTAATTTTGGTTCTCTAAAGAACATTTCAGTAAATGACTCTTGAAAACTCAATTAAAAATACTGTATTTAAAGGTTCTTTAGAGAATCAAAAGCGATTCCTCAATGCGTTGTACATCTGATGCTCTTTCATTCTTACTTTACAAGGACGCTGACTTATTGTTCCTGTCCTGGCAGATACCACCCGAGCTTTAGGGCTGCTGGAAGACTATTGCTCTAAGCTGAAAAAACCAGAGGAACAGCAGCTCAAAGCTGCCATTCAGCGAGTGGTGGGCGTCTTCAGAAGCAGCCTCTTTCAGGCTCTCATAGGTCAGTCTTCATATGTGTTTGGTAGAGAAGTACATAAACACTCAGAGGTATTTTTGCTTTCAGGAGAAATGGGGTCAGATGTAATGGTCCTGAAGACATGCACTTTGTTTAGAGCAGAAAAACCTCTCCCATTGATTTTGGTGTGTAGTTTTCACACAGTGGTTTATGTAACAGAAGATGTCTCTGGTTTGTCAGAGTGCATTGTCTAATGAATGTGTTGGTTCTCTTAATGTGTTATTTGCTCTTGTCACATTTGCTCTGGGCACAGTTAGTTCATTCTGAAGCAGTGGGCGCATTCTGCAGGTTTGGGCCTTTCTTCTGTTATTTTTAGCCTTGCTGATGTGGCAGGAGATGGGGTGCCGAGTCTCTGGTCTTTCTCACATGCTTCTCCAAATCTTTCTTTCACAGGGCTTTATCAGGTGTAAAATCACAAAAAGAATGTGGCCTTAGATGTCCAGCAATTACTTTATAGTCCCTTGGTCAGTTGTGTGGGTTTTTTTTTCTTATGAATTCCTTCTCTTTTTTTTGTCTGGTTTATCCTGTCTTCCAAGTCCCTTGAAGTTTTGTGCTCATTTATTTTGAAATTAATGACTAACTTGCCAGTACCAGTTTCCTAGGTTTAAAACTGAAGTGGTGACTTACTGTTAGCAATTGCAGTTTAGTCCAGGATTAGACTAGGTTTGAGATTTTAATGTAATATACTTTGTTTAATGTATTCGATTGCTTATTGACAGCGTCCTATTTGGTTAGGTGAAGAGACTAAGTGTGATGTCTAAGGCTGTGTCTTTGTATTGAGGACATAGATACAAGCAATGGACTCTAGTATAACTGATCAACGAGAAGCCTTGGACAAGAGGGCGTTATTTTCATTTCTCTGACAAGCTGCCTCACTCTACTGTCAGACCCATTTAGATTTTCTAACTGTATATGGCTCACTTCCAGTCTTTATCATGATCTCTGGTCCTATGCAGAATGAGCTTCAATTTGAACAATTAGAAATAAAATTTGGGTGCGACCGGAATGGCAGTGCCTGAAGATGTAAGACCCTTCTTATCTAACAGGTCTTGTGATTGTGGCTGGGGTGCTGCCTCTGTCTCTGGATTACGTTACTCTGTTGGCCTACATGGAAATGATTTAGTGCCTTATATACATCTGTGCCAGTTTTACCATGCAGCCTTTAAAATATGGCCATAGATCTAGTCTGTACGTTTCAAAAGATGCTGAAGTAGAAACTGCGGTACTCCTAATGCATTGTGATGTCGATGGGCTTTAAGGAATATTTAATAGAGGATTATGTTTCTAATGTTCTGTGTCATATTGTCTCAGCAGATGTTATATACTAGACATGCACTGTGTTATTGGTTGTCATGCTAACTAGCATGTAGGCATGCAAGTGAAAATCAGAACATATTATTTTTGTACTGTATTTTTTCCACTGCTTGATCTTCTTAGTGTTAACTGATGGTGGCACAGTATTGACAAATACAGTGACATGTTAGAGCATGTTGCATTTACATTTACGGCATTTAGCTGACGCTCTTATCCAGAGCGACGTACATCAGTGCTCAAGTAGTCCACGTCTGGT
>JBBPCZ010000037.1:6984230-6995764 GCA_037974445.1 Brycinus macrolepidotus
TAAATCTGACTTTTTCTTTGCGTACGTCATTTTCGTCTTTTGATCGTACGTACACTTTTAGTATGAGTTCTACGCAAGGTTTTATAAATGAGACCCCAGGTCTGATCTCAGCGCTTCTGTCACTGCGTGCCTCGCCCCGCCCCCTCGACTTCACGGCCCGCCCCTTATTTCAGCATTCTAGAATGTTCAGCGTTCTGCCATAGACGTATGGGAAGATATATATAGAGAGAGATGAGAGATCTGCTACTTGTAGTCCAGGAGCTCTCGTGCGATGTTGGGTTACAGTCGAGATTCGGCCGGCTGTCTTTGTCCGAGTTCTGGCTGTCATGCTGTGAGGAAAATCCCCAGCTGAGTGAGATCACAGTTAAAACAATCTTGCCTTTCCATTCCACGTATCTGTGCGAGACCGCTTTTTCTCACTTGACAGCCACGAGAACAAAGTACAGAAAAACAGGAAAAACTCAGAAAACACGCCCCGAGTGGCTCTGTCAGTGTGCCTTCCTCCGACCAGTTAGTGGCGAGAAAGCAGACACACCCATCACTTTAGAATGTCGATTTTAAAATTTTGGTGCCAAATAATTCCTGTGGGTGACTAGACCTGTAATTTAATTTAGGTTAAGTCAGTTTGCACGTTCAGCACCATTTGGCAGTGTTCAAAAGTATAGTTTAAAAAAAAAACGTAAAACACAAACAGGGAAAAAAAAATCTAGGTTTCTTGGTTCTTACATATAGGCATAGGCCCATAATAATAATAATAATAATAATAATAATAATAATAATAGCCTAATTACTACATATCCGTATATTTACAGGTCGTTTGGCAATCTCAAATTCAGCCAAAGCACTCCTGTTAGGTCTTGTTTAATATTGTTCTTATCTAGGCATAAGGCCTAATAATACTAATAGTAATAAAAACAGTAGTAGTAGTGGAATAATAATAGTAATAACAATAATAATAATAATAATAATAACAACAATAATTATCTATCTGTCTATCTATCTTTCTAGGCACACGTGGGGAGGCGGGGGGTCGAGGGCGCGCACTGGGGGCATAGGCCCATGCAGGGCCTTGCAGCCCCAAAGCCTGACATGTCTGGACCCCACAACAAAGAAGTTTAAGAAACGCTGGCTTAGCCACTGCAACTAGGCCAGGGCACCTCTGGCAAGCTTTCAGTATTTAATAATATGTTGTAATGCTGTGTGTGGGATACTCGATGTTCCTGGAGTTTGGAGCACGACATTAAACTTGAGCTATTTCCTAAACCAAACACACAAGTGGAGTGGTGTAGGGTGTGGATTAAGCAGTGTGGAACATTACAAATGAAACCAAAAATCACATAGTCAACGTAAGTTAACTACAGCATTGCAAGTGTATAACTACTTCTGAATATTCATGCATTTAATCGTGCATTTACTTTTTCTGCAGTACAGGAACAGTCCTGCTCTTTTATTTCCATCTCTTCTGCAAGACATGGCTTCCATGATTGTTCCTTTAGTGCTACTAGACTGCCAAGAGATCACTGTGTATGTAGCCTAGTTGCACACTGGAGCATTCATCTGAAGGGTCTGAGGCCTTTTCTGCTTTAAGAAGTGAATGCTGACCAGCAGATATGAATGTTTTCCTTACAAAGCGTTTGCCTCCAGAGCTCTAAACTGCTGACCTGCTCTAGCTCTGCCATAAATTAACACATGTATTCATTGTTTACTAATGTGTAAAACACAGAGAAATATTGCCATCTTGTGGAATGTAAGGAGAACACTGTTGTGTTTGTAATTTTTGTAGGTCCTTCAGCTTGCGGTCGTTCAGTGTGCCTGGGTGGGGGACAAAGGCTAAACCTTACTAATATTCTACATGATGGTATTCTTGATAGATGACTGTCATCTTATGTGCTTAGAGTAATGATGTATTCTGTTATTATTATCATGCAAGGGTGAATAACAAGTACTGTTGAACCAGCATCCTGTGTTTGTATTGTGTGTCTATATAGAAGCTGTTTTTCAGGACATCCAGCATGTTTGTAGATGAAATTGGGCAGTCAAATGTTCTAAGTTAATCAATAAAGTTCTGCATGTGCTATGAGGCATCGAATTAACAAATGATGTCTCTACGCTAATGAGTCTATAGTGTATAGATCAGCCATTCCCAAAGTTAAGAGTGCCATGGCCCAGTCTGAAATCTGAAACTCTTCTGCAGCCCACCCAAACATTTAATACCAACTCTTATCAACACACGACCATTTTGCACAGTTATGATTCCCTGACAAGATAAATGATGCATTCTGTTTGAAAAATAGGTCAGATAATTACGGAACATGTAATTTAAATACCAAGGCTTTGGCTTTAAAGGCTTTGTTTTATTACTTCAGTGTGATGCACAGTCATTATGTTTTGGAAATATTTTGGGAACTGGTCACTTGTTCAAAATCGAATTTGTATGTGATCATTTCTTTGTCTTACTCTATTAAGCAAGAAAATTTTTACAAATAGTTGTTTTAACACAAGGGTGGCTGGGATCATTTCTGTGTAGAGTTTGCATGTTGCCAGTGTGGGCATGTCAGGCGAATTGGAGATTATATAATGACCCCTGGGTGTGAGTGTGCTTGTCAGTATATCCGCCCTGCGATGGACTGATGACCCGTCCAAAGTGTTTCTCTGCCTTTCGCCCTGTGACTGCTGGCATAGGCTCTGGCACCCCCTGTGACCCTGGTTAAGGATTAGGGGTTCAGATGAAGGATGAATGGATGTTTTAACTCAACATCAGTATCGGAAACAGTTACATCATGTTACACTGATGTGTCATTTTGAGATGCTTGAGCGAACACATGAATGTGTTAGTGGACCTGGTTTGGTGCACCAATAGTTTTGATGTTTGCCATGACAGCAGTTTCCCTGGTTTTAGAGCAGGTTTCTGCAGTACCATCCTTGCACCAGCAGAGGGTACTCTGGTGTTCTGCAGTGTGAAGTAAGCAGGAAAATTCCTGAGGATAAAAAAAGAGGATTAAAAAGCCCTTTTTTCTCCAGTTTGAGGTGTAAATACCTGAATGCATCCTGATTTTGGCAGTTTCATACTGATTTTCCGTTGTCTCATCAAGAGTATTGTGTTATTCTGAGTTTCTCAGTGATAAAGGAAATTAAAAGCTATTGGAGTACGACCAAAACAGTCTGCCATCCTTCTGTTTGGTGATTCACTGTTTTTGGCTACGCTGAATGACAGCTACTACAGCAGGGCCCACTGTGTGTACCTGCCATAGAGCTTTCAGATAAGTTGCAGGAGAGGTGCAGTCTGGGCTTGTCTCCATGGTAACACAGGCATTGGGCTGACTGGAGTCCGGTGTCATAGTGAGTGGACGGGCGCTTCGAAGCTCCGACACATCCTATTTAAAGAAAATAAACGAGTGGGTGACTGCAGCTTAATTCTGCCTCTTCCATCTCTTTTCATGCGGCTCTAAGATTAGAACAGCTGGAGGCTGCTGCAGCCTTGGTGATTAGTGGACGAGATCCGAGGATCGGCCAGCATGTGTGCTGGTGTTTTGAGTAGCCTTGTCATTTTCCTCAGTTGTGTCTTGTTTATAAGCCTGTATTTATCGATGGCAGGACCTTTTAGAAGTTCCCCAAACTTCTAAAATGCCCTGCCATCAATAAACACAGACTTTAAGCAAGACAAATGACATGTTCTTTTGAAAAGCAACTCACATTGATGCTAAAGGGTACTGAGGACAGCCCCAGTGAATCCAGGCCTACCACGGTGCAGCACATCTGAAGCAAAATGAGGTTAAGTGCTTTGCTTGTAATTGGAATGGTTTACTCATTAATACAGTTACTACACTCTGTAGAGCAACCTATTTATCTAATAAGGAAAATTCCAAATGCATCTTATGTCTTTTTGGATAAGGATAGTTACAGTCTATGAGTCTGACCTAGTCCAACATTGATGATGAGCAATGATGCTCAATTATTGGTATTTCTGGCAGAATACTATCAGGCAGCCAGATTTCAATCGTGTCATAAATCCAAATGCTAATTTGTCAGCTCCTGGCTGCTATGTGGGATTTGAACTAGAAAGCATTCACAGGCACGCTGTCAGTAGACCATTATTCTTGCCACTTTAGAGCTATCTCCGTGGAAAGTGCCTGCAATTTAGCTCGCAGTTACATCTTTGATTTGGAAATGCACATGTGGGCCTTTTGACAGAAGTCACTCATTAGATAAGGTTGTGCATCCCGTGTGTGTTTTGTCTGTC
Source organism: Brycinus macrolepidotus (assembly GCA_037974445.1). NCBI lineage: Eukaryota > Metazoa > Chordata > Actinopteri > Characiformes > Alestidae > Brycinus > Brycinus macrolepidotus. The sequence goes on from JBBPCZ010000037.1 coordinate 6,988,471, forward strand.
TTGTAAAATATCGACCTTTAAAACCCCAGGGATCCTTAAATCCATAATTGCTGACTAATTAGTATAATGTTGGTGTTGTGGGCACACATAAGGAGTGCCCTAGGAATAACTTTCCACTGTCTTTGTTTGCTTCTTTAGAATTTCTCCCCTTTTTTTGTAAAATGGGCCTAATCTTGGTTAACTCCTGTGTCATCTACAGTATTTCAAATGTTAGATAGCGAATAGTGAATGAGTTAAGGAATGAAGCATTCCTTATCAACATAACAACATCAACATAGTGATAGTAAAATATCCAAAAAGTTTTATGCCAGTGAAAAGCTAACTACTGCATTACTTCCCTCTCCACCCATGACATTTACGTTATTTGTCTGTCAGCCTCAGACATTCTGCTTGAGTGGTGTAGACTGGAAGTCTTGAACAGAGGGCTGTCAGTGAAGCATTTTTATTAGACTATCAACAGACGTTCACACAGTTCTCTGTCACACTTTCTCAAATGTTTAATGTAGCATGGTATAATGCAGTCCTTTTTTAATATTTTACACTATGCTTCCTAGGACTTTAACTTTGGCCTGGTACAAGTGAGACATGCAGAATCGCAGGGCTTGTAACACATTTGGGGCAGATGTGAGATCCGAGATAGTCGTTTTATGAATGTGTTTGAGCTGGAGGTTATTTGTGATGGTGTGTATGTTTGTATGTGTGTACGCTGGTGGGCTGCAAAGGAAGCTGGAACAATCTCTCCCCGGAGAAAAGCTGAGATTAGTGCCACAAGCCCACTCCACCCACCTATTGCATAAGAGCAGAGAAACTGATGAACTTCAGCCTCTATGTAAGAGAGAGAGAGAGAAAGTGAGATCATGCTTAGGCTGATGTGTTGATCTGAATGTAAATCTTTGCAGTTCCACATTGTGGTTGCCTTGGCAACACAATGAATAAATTCTCTTTCAGTGTCCCATGCATTCTTTATCTAGGCTAAATCTGTGGCTCCAAATCCGCACACACTTAAAACTGATAGCAAGTAATATGAAGGGATAAATGCCTCTTCAAGGGCAGCTCAGTTACAGTGACCTGCAGGGCAAACCACGAAAGTGAGCAGCAGAAATGTGTCCTTAAGGCAGTTTTAATGTGCCTACGCACCTACACTTTCTTTATTCACTGCAGTTAGATACACTAAGAGATGCTTTAAGCCTCTATATTTTAGTACAATTTAGCCAAATATGTTAGGACCCCACATGGTGAACACCACTTCTGACTCAGTTAACACTTTGGTCAGTGTCATCCTAGAAAATAAAATCTGATTTGGCTAGCTATGAATTTTGGCTCATTTCAGACAATTAAAGTACTCTCACAAACAGCACCGAGGTTATAAGCAGCATCACTCTATTCTTGTCACAAGAAACTCTTGTCAGTGAAGTGTTGCTTTGTCATGAGAATGGTCATTTCACATTATAAATGGAATGGACTGGTAAATGGAAACATGCAGTTATTAGTAGTGTCCTGATACTGAGACAAAGGCAGATCATTACAGCCCGATAACATGGTGTTCTATTATCGCTCATGCACTGAAGCATGCATTGAAGCGTGTCGTTGACTGTGGTTTGGATTTCCCTTCTTCTAGACCTGGCAGTGGCCTCTGCTTTTTTAATTAAAATATTTCAGTTTTGTGTAAATTAATAGAAATTACATTTCATATTCGAATCAAATAAATGATGTAAAATATCTGCATAAAGGGACATAAAATATATCTTTTAAATGAAAAAATGGTTTTTAACATTTCGGTAACAGTAAGGTGTAAGTTATTGGTTATCATGTCAAGCCCAGAAGTTCCATAATGGGGCATCTCTAGCAGTTACATTTTTACAGCTCACTACAGATAATGTTTTAAACAAACTTTATAAAAGTTTCATATGGTCAAATCTGAAGATAAAATCTGCACAATCAGGTTTGGTGTCTTTTCCAGGATGAAAAGGGTGCATGCCTGATTTCTGTGCTAGCCTGTTGTGCAGATTTGATGTGAGTCACAAGAACCTGCAGAGAAATAGATGCAATGGTGCAGTCGACACTTACACACAGTAGGGTTAAGACCACTATTCAATCGTGCAGACCAAACCCATTTCCCACTGCATTGAACACAATGTGGCAGTAAGAATTTAGCACAATTAAGCCCAACACGCAAATGGCCTCTAATACACTGCACTCACTGTTTGCAGTACCACTACACACCATGCGTGAGGGTTGAAATGCACACTATGGAACCACATGTGTTCCTGGACATCATAACAGTAAGAAAGAAGACAGCTGTGGGGAACCACCTTGTCTTCCTTTTAGCTGTGTGTACACGTGAGTGGGAGGCCAGTACATGATGCTGTTCCATAAACCACAAACCATCTTTAAGGTGATATTAGAATTCAGCAGTTAGTGTTTGCACAATAAAATTAAAGATTTTCATTTGTAAACTGTTTTATTTGTCTTTAGTTACAAGTTACAAAGGAAGCTTATAAATACAGTAGTCCCAGTTCTCAACTCTCAATTAATAAAAAAGTTGTGCTATTCATGGAATAATCTTTGTATTATTATAACTTATGTATTACAATTTTTATGAATTAGAATTATAATTGGTCTTGGTTTTAAAAATATTTATTAAATATTTGTGTGTTTATCATATTTGGTTTTAGTGATAAATAAAATGGATTTGAATAAAAACTGTACTAGTAAATGATAGTGATTTTAATAAAAAACTAGTAAAATCACTGTAACACGTGGCTTCTTGTGGCTTGTTGCTTGATCATATCAGTCTTTATCCACTGTTTAACAATTAATCAAGTAAACAAATACACACAGTTCGTAAGCAGACATTTCAGTTTACTTCATATACATGAAATCTGTAACAACAAACATGATGCTGTTGTGGGTTTCCTTTATTTTCATGATGCTGTGAGGTTCCAGATAGAGTCACAAGACAGCCTAAACCTGCATCCTGAAATCCATTCCACACCACAACATCGTAGATTGCGCAGACCTGTGTACTAGGCTGTTTAAAGGAAGAGTTTATTCCACCTGCTTGTGAAGTGTTGCCTGTTTTTTTCTGGTGTCCAGAGATTTACGTTCACTTGTGTCTGCCTTCTCAACATCTGATCTTTGCCTGTTACTTTAGAACTGCTGTTTATTTTTCTCCTGCCATATGCATTACACTAAATTTTGCTTTTCTGAGCGTGATCATTACAGATGCACACAAAAGCAACTGAGCTTTATGTGTCATTATTATTATATTTCATTATCTTTGTAGTGACGCATGGAGACCATGTTCATCATTCAATTGCTAGGGCTATGACTAACGATTATTTTGACAATTGATTAATTGGTCTTTTTTATTAATAGATCAGAATAAATTAGAATCCGAAAACTATGTTGATCCCAGAGGAAATTGCTTGATTAATTGGTTGTTTTAAAATAGCCATAAAAGATTTATTCCTGAAATACTGATCCACATTTCAGGCTTTTGTGAATAAGACAATTTGCTTTTGAACAGAAATATAAACCTTTAATAAATCTTTGTAAGACAGTATGAAAATTAGAATAATTGTGTAATATAAATAAAAAACAGGCAAAACTAAATTTACATTCTGATTTGAGCACTTTTGATTGTCATTAACACTCTGTAAACGCTAACACATACAGTACATGCATGCATGCTCACACACCCTCTTTAGAGAAACTCTGCATGTGCATGCACTTGTGCTTGAGCACTTGGAACCCGACAACATGACCGCCACTCGCAGACATTTACCCTTTGCGAATCTCATTTCTGTACATTTGCTAATGCTAAGATACGCTGTTTTCTGACTTTGTTCTGGTGTACTGGTTTTGGATTTTGTCTTGCATGTTTGTATGTGAGTTTTGCATTGAAGAACTGAAACAGCATTGCATTCTCCTGTCCGTGCCTGCTCATGATAATAAAATGTTCAGAGATAATGACATAGGTGTAGTTTGACTAAGAATTACATCAGTAACATTAAGTAATATAACATACTGAGTTTATTTACAGAAAACTGTCACATCGTGCGGGTATGGAGGACGCAACTGCGGGATAGACTTCAGAACAGAACAAGCTTTAGTGAACTTAGACACAGAATGTGCTCGGGAGCTCCACACGAAACAAAGTCCTTCACAACACAGGTGTAGGATCCAGATCACAGAAGTCTGTCCACTCCCAGCAGGACTAAGCCTTGAGGGGAGGGGGAAGGGGCGCACTCATCAGCAGTCCGAGTCGCACTAGATACTCCTAGGCTCACTCGCAATGGTGGCCAGTAAGGTTGGTCCGCTTCCCGCGGACTCGCTTCTAGTGAGAGCCTTCTCACCGACTTCAGCCTGTAGAGACCAAGGGGAGACACAGAGAGAGAGTAGACTATCACTGTCTACTGTGAACGCCTCAGGGAAGCCTTAGCTTAGCGGTGTTTCCCTCCGGACTCCAGTCCGTGTTCCAACTGCCACTTGAAGCGCGGCTGGCAGCAGTCAGGCAACGCTGGTACAAGTGAGGCACAAGTCCCTGCTCCCTTTGTCCCACACGGCTGTAATAGAAACTCGCATAGACACAACTAGGATAGGAGATCGGTGACCGTACACCCTCTCTCCGGACCGGCTGGCATTTAAGCTGCGTCATGCAGAGTGGCCCGTCACACACAACCAATCACGAAACTGAAACTATTACTCTAAACTAGGAGACACTAAACATGAACACGAGGCAGGTGTGCCTGTACTCAGGTGCCTAGCAACCCAGCTGACGTGCGTGCAGAGCCATCAGCCTCTACACCTGGGTCGCCCCGGCACCGAGTCCAGACACACCAACACATGACATCACAAGGACGAGACCAGACATGTGTATACTTAATACTCAGGTGACGGGGACCGCTGAGAGCGTGATCGAGGCGGCCCGGACGTGACAAAAATTCCCGAGATGAGATCGTATTTTCTGCCTGCTTTCCCATCACATCTAGTTTAGCTAAGCCACTGCAAGATAACTATGTGCCATTTATTTTAACCTCTCTTTTTTGTCTTGGACTCTAATGAAATATTACCATATGTAACATCTGTCATTTCACATAAGTCATGTCAAGTTCACTCCTGTTTAAGACTGCTCATTTAAATTTTGTTCTTAATTTTGAACTGTTAACTTATCGTTCTGGATCTTCCTCATCTGTCGAGGATATTTTCATCTTAAGTGCTTGTGTAAAGATGTTGTGCTCCCATGCCAGGAAGTGTCTGTGTTGCAAATATTACACCTCACAAATTTGTTTGAGCTGTTGAGTGTGAAATGTTCCCGCACTGCTGATCTGCGTCTGCATCATGATGAAGATGCCTGATTTGACTTCGCCATGATATAAACACTTAACGCTCTGTTATTGGAAATGAAGCACCAGCAACATTTGTTGCAGCCCTACAATTTGTAAAGTAATCATGAGAACCTATACTTTTAATTATTTTATTTTTAGTCAAGTATGCTTGACAGCCCTATTAGGTTTGTTATGTCTTTGGATATTAGTAGTACTTTATGAATATCACAAGATCATATCATTATTGTCCAGAGAGTGGAAAATATTGTAATACAAATTTCAGTTCACCCACCCCTAGTGTAAGTGTAACCTTGATGTGTACATACTGTACACTAATGGGCTTTTATAAAATTGTTAGGAGTTGGTTAGGGGTGGTGGCCTACATTGTGTTGTGTCTCAACTTTGTCTACAGAATAATTTTCTCATTGGGTCCACATCTGTGATGCTGACCTTGGGTAAACTCTTACTCTGACTGTTTCAGTAACCCAGGCGATTACCGCCCTGCCTAGACCACACACATATCCCAGCATAGGACTTTCAGACTTAACCCTGTATGCTTCAGAGTTATTAGTACATACTAATCTTAGGACTTAAGAGACAACTCGGGCTGCATTTCATGGACAAAAGGCCAGTATTGCGATTATTTTACAATTATATTGCAATTGCAATTGCAATATGCCTCGCGCCACTACACCATATCACCAAAAGTAATTGGTAACTCGTGTCACATGCTTTTATACATTTCAATTTACAGGAAAGGGTGTTAGTACGAAGCTTGCGTTCTTCTGGAAAAGATTTACATTAGATGTTAGAACATTGCTGTGAGGATTTGATTGCTTTCAGCCATGAGTATTAGATGCTCACATCACACAATTAAAATACACACCACAGGAAGTACTCATTTGCATATTGCAACCTTCTGAGATGTCAGTCCTGTAAAGGCCAATATTATGATGATGATTAAAGATCCAGGGATTTTGCTTTTGCTGGTGCACCTGTAAAAAAGTCCTGTGAATAACTTTCCAGTATCCTCTAAATGCCCAAAGACTGATGTGACTTATCCTGCCTGTACAGCTGGGTTCCCTGTGTTCAAGACAGAGAAAATTACAGAGTAAAAGCTAACCTAGAAAGCACAACTGAGCTACCAATCCTGCTTCTCATTTATTCATTTGTTTGTTCGTTCAGCTGACAAAACTAGCACTCCCTGGATGCACATTCAGCAGTAAAGTGAATCATACCTTTTATTACCGTAAGACATCACCATAAGAAATGCTGGGTGATTTTTTCAGTGAGTCATGGACACAATGGAGATTTAAAAAATGTTTAAACCATGATGTGCATGTGTGGTGCCTGATTCACTCTTTCCTCCCTTTTCACTCAAATGCACTTAATCTTAAGTGGTGTTACAGGCTGAGAGTGTTGGACAGAGGGATGTCAGTCACGAGTTCTGTTTTTAAGCCTTGATTTACTATATTTCTGTTTTGTTTTTCCTACTCAAACTAAAATTTGGTACTATAATTCCAAAATGTGAAATATTTTACATTATGCTGCCTGGGACTTTAACATGCTATTGTGCCGCCCCAGTCAATATCAGAATCGGAAATCAGTATCAGAAAACTTAATTTAACTTGCACAGACACAGAAACACAAAGACAATATAACATATAGTACAATATGAAATATAAGTCAAAATAAAAGTCTCCTGAAATACTCTAAAAATACTTGGTACTAAGTACACTATTCTCTGTATACAGAATGCTGTGGTCAGTAAGAGAGGTGGATATAAATTCTATACAGCTCCAAAAAAAATAAGAGACCACTGCAATTTATTTTTAAATCAGCATCTCTATGAGTATGACAACCTTTCCATGCTAGTGTCTGTTAAACTCCTACACAAGCCCCTCATTCTGCTTTATGAGGTACTGATTAGTGATCACCTGAATCAAATCTTATTTAATGAGGAA
>JBBPCZ010000037.1:6996564-7013676 GCA_037974445.1 Brycinus macrolepidotus
TGTGGGTTGTGGTAATGGAGGATGGTTAAATTGGTGTGGGGTGCTGTGGGTTGTGGTAATGGAGGATGGTTAAATTGATGTGGGGTGCTGTGGGTTGTGGTAATGGAGGATGGTTAAATTGGCGCAGGATGCTGTGATGGTGGATGGTTAGTGCAGGGCCGATAACAGACTCAGCTCTGATATCGTAATGCAAGAAGAATTTGGCCAAAAAATCAAACATTAATTCTCAAAATATGCTCAGTTTCCCCTTTTATTTTGATCAGTCAAGCCATGGTTGTTGTCTGAAATCCCTCTTTTATTTTGCACTGAAGATACAAGGCTAATGTAGCTAAAACATAATGAGTACTTATTAGCTTGCAAATTGCAAGCCTAGATCATGACACAGACTAGTCTAGCATGCCAGATTCAAGGCACTAAAAGTAGAGAGGAAGAGCAGAGCAGGCAGTAAAACTAAAGCAGTGGTAAACAGAGGCCAAAATCTGTGAGATACCTGAATGTAAAACTTTAACCCAAGCCTGAGAAATAACTGAGAATTGATGTACAAAATTGACCAAACATCAGTGTGGATAGTCGGGTCATGCCGTTTGGCAGTCCTAGTTGAGACCCAGTTAGGGTTCACATGCACGTTTATACAATCCATGGGGATGGCGATGAATAAATGGTTTTCATCATTCCAACCATATTAAGTGCTTCAGCAGATGGAGCATTTGAACTGAAGATCAGCACGATTTGATGTGTGCATGTCTGTGTGTCGACATGGGGACTAAGGTCATTGTCTGAATTGGAGGGAACAGGAGGCCTCTGGGAGGATTAAGAGCGGGCTGCTCACATGCTGCTAGCTCAGGCATCTGGCATACACACACACATACACACACACACGCAGGATTGCACTGCTTCAGTGAGCACACTCCACTCAACATGTCCATGGAGACCAGAGGAGTTTTACTGCACTGTAAGTTAAGTAGAAATTATTTTCCCGTTTTTTTTTTTGTTTTTTTTTTAGCTTTGTCTGTGATGGGGAAATGTTGTAACCGGAGTCAGAGGGTGGCATGTAATGGTGCTAGAGCTTCTGTCATTCAGTACTTGTGGAAAAGAGCTGTACTTGTGCTCTTTTTTTCCCCCACAGCCATTGTATCTCCCACGTCTCTCCAAGGGCAGAGGATTTGCATAAATTGAAGTCTGTGGTAGTCACATTTGCTGCTTGTCTCTTCTAGTTTGTGTTTGCTCATTGCCAAAAAAATGTTTGGTTCATTTAGCACATTAGAGTTTCCTCAAAGTCTTGGGTGAATGGTAATAGCCATGTGTTTACTTTTTGCTGTTGATATGTGAAGCACATCCAGCATGCTGAGGTTTTGGACCAACCGGCCGATTGCAGGCAAAAGCCGCTAGACGGATGTCATTAGGCTGCATTTAAATGCAAATGAAAACTCTCTCTTTCTGTGTCTGCGATGGCTCAGGCTCCTGGCTGCAGACATGCTTATATTGTTGAAAGCAGAATAGCTGCTTTGTTCTGCTTCATCTGCAATATGGTTCTGACCTCCGGGCAGCTTCACCCTCATCTGAACGAAACAAAACCCTCATGCATTTCTAATGCCTTGATTTTATGTAGCATGACTATTTTGTTTCTTGTAGTTTCTTGTACTCTTGTGCTTTTGTAGGCCTGTTCTAAAGGCTCAGTGAAACCTGTGGAGGTTTAAAATTCATTCATGCCAGTCTACTGGCAGTTCGAAGTCTGAGTGTCATGGTAATATCCCAGATTTTTCATATTTTGCAGCATATTGTTTGTTAATTATTATCGCAGTATTCACCTTTGCAATACACATATCACAGAGCGCTGCATTATAGTCACTTTTTCTTGTAGGCTAGTTTTGTTAATCTAACAAATACATTAAGGCTAACCTTAAACAATATCATAGATAAATAAAGGTGTCATTTAGGTGCCAACAACTGCCTTAAATGAACCCACATGTTGAGGTACCATGTCTGCATTTGATTTTTGAGAGATTCTAGAATATTATCCTCCTTACAGACTGTTCTGAAATGTTCTTTCCCATTCACACTGAATGTGACCAAGTGATTTTGACTGATTTTTACGACATCATCGTCTCACACAATTCACTAGTCATTTCTAGTAAATACCATAGATTACTCGATTAGCTGTACAGGATGACTTGCATTGCGAGGGTGTTGTTTCTTAAAAATGGGCTGAGTAATATATTTTTGATGGACTCTCAACACTCTGGAGAAACTCTAAAATGAAATGGCTCTAGACAATTAAAAGCAAAGTCTCAAATACTGCCCATATAGCAAAAACAGAATTTATGCTAATTTTTGCTAATTCTAGCAAAAGCAGATATTTAAAAACCTAGCACAGATGGTGCATTGTACCTGTTACAGCGTATCAAACTTCAGAAAAGAGAAAATATCATGTGTTGCTAATTGTGCAAATGCCATAAAGTATTGTGATATTATATATTGAATAAAATATTCTCACAAGGTTGCTGCTACTGGGGTTTAGTAAATTAAACAATTCACTTCTATTTAGGGCAGTATTTGTAAGAGAGGAGGGATCTTTTTGGGTCACAGCCCTAGAATATTCTCTGTTCTCAGTGTTCTAGAAAGCTGTTCTTAATCCACATTGTCCTAGAATGTTCTACTCCATTCACACTGGTTCAGCACATTTTAAACTTGCAAACGTTAGAATGTTGGTGTTTGTTTCTGCGGTCTTAGGGTGGCATGTAACAAAACACTATGTTGTACTGTGTCGTGTCATGTTGTACATACCATAATAAATATATAAATTCTATTGTTGTGGCTAGCTTGTTACCTCGTGGCCAGTAGTACTTAGACTACCAGTCAAAAGTTTTTGCACATCACAGGTTTTTATCACTTTTCCAATTAGTTCATAAACTGATGGTTTTTTGTTCTTGTTAAGCTTTGAAAAAGTTGTTGAGTGAACAACTGTAAATGAAATTATGACAAATAACAAAGAATCTGTAACAGTGCATGTCTGACATCCTATTAACCGGTTGCGTGGTGATGCAGAGTCAAATTCTAGACTGTCCTTTAACTCCAAATGCACTAATTAAACGTTTCATCCTATCGCCTTAATAGCTCATTAAATATCTATCACTTCTCTGGTAAAAATTATATTAGGTGGCTTATTGTGGGACAGTATTGATGAACAAAAGATGACAATTTCTGACTTTTTACTGAAATGGTGAACATACTGTACATTTATTTGTTAGCAAAGAATATTGAGTGTATTTTTTAGTAAATTTTAAGTGAAGAACATGCAAATGTAGAAAATCTCAGTGTGTGCAAAAACTTTTGACTGGTAGTGTAGGTTGGGGCTAACATATTAGGTTGTGGTTAGTTTGTGTTAAATTGGTGCACTATAAAGCACAGCTGTAGTGTTTCTGTGAAACAAGTCTAAATGGATCAGGGAAAGCTTTACTGTGCCTTTCATTTTGTCCATGCAGTTTGATGTCTTGGAATTACTTGCTTTCCAAACCACTGTTATTGTTGACACTTCTGATATTATGTGCCCCACCACATGGAAAGCCATGCTTGTGTAAAGGCAGGCCTTACAGGAGGCGTGACATATGGGGCTTGAATTTCAGGCAGGGTGGCTTCTACACACCATGCTTTGTGGCTTAATGTAACTGTCACTTTTTACATCTGTGTTCACGTTGTACAACAGTGCTGTCCAGATGGTCCGTGTGCGGGCCTGCTGTCTCGCTCAAACATGGATCTAGTTCTCTAGTTCTCACATATTTCCTTTTTGGATTGTGCCCGATGATCCACAGTGGCATGTGCACTGAAGTTATGTCTTGTTTCAGTCCTTTTGTTTCCATTGAAGCGTATCAGAAAAAAAAGTTCAGCCTCATTTTCTACAAATTTGTTACAATTTAGTGTCTAAGACACCAAAGTTGATATAGAAATACCATATGTAGCAATCAGGTGCGTGGAGCTGAATGAGATGTGTTTCTGAAAGTGAAAAAAAACTAATAAAAATCTGTGATCTTTTACGCCCTGGGTGATAGCTGGGCCTTCCTGAGTCATAACCTGACAAAGTTAAGGTTGTTAGGAGCTGATGAGTTAGGGTGGTGGTTTATGCACACAGAATATTGCAAAAAAAGTTAGATTTTTGGACACACAGGATCTCACCAGAGCCACCTGTCAGACAAGCAGCAGGTAACTTAAAAAACTCAGTGTCTTACTGTAAATATAAGACATAATATGTTAGTCATACGATAAATTCAGCTGATATTAAGGATATCAAGATATTACTCAGTGTCTTACTGTAGATATAAGATACTGGACCATACAGCCTACAGAATACAGTGCCACCAGAAAGTATTCACACCCCTTCACTTCTTTCACATTTTGTTGTTACAGACATATTCTGAAATTTGAGTGTAGTTTTTCCTCAAAAATCTATGACAAAATGACAAGAATTCTACAATTAAGCACTGATATTGCATTGCTTGTGTTGTGTGGTAATGAACACACACCTCAGTGGTGGGGGAAATAATTTGTTTCTGAGAATGTCAACTATTTTGTACTTTTACAGCTCTATTAAAAACCAGTAAATACATAGGTAGAATAAATCTGGAGGGAACTCCTTCATTGTAAGAAAAATAAGAGCTAATTAACAAGCAAGTTACTGATAAATATACTGGACTGGTATCACCACTGATATTAATGATATTAAATGAATATTGATTACATGAGACTGATTCACATTTGGTAGTATTTCACATTTGATTTCTGAATTCACTATTTAGGAGTGATGCCTGGATGATTTTGCAGATATAGTGTACATTATTTAAGACATTTCAGAGAGGTTTGAGTAGAAAAATACAGTTTTGAAGGAACAATCATATTAGACAATTAAGAGTTGATAAGTTATAATCATATCAGTTAGCATTTAACTTAACTGAAGTATTTTAAAATGTTTGTATAAGCTTATATTGGATGGGATTATTGGAAATTCTAACTCTTTAAAATCTGTATAAATTTCGGTGACATAATTGTCATATCATTCAGGCCCTGCTACAACATACACAACATAAACTAGGAGAGTGTGCTGTGGTGGAGCTTATATGTTCTGACTCTTTATGTGGTTAGTTGAAAGTGCTTGGCTGAGCTTGCTAGAAATGTATTTCTAATCACACTTCTGACAGCCGTGCTCAAATTAATCTGCTGCTCTGCTGTGGCTAAATCTCCAATCTCTATGTCTCTGTGCTCTCTCCCTCTCTCTCTCTCTCTCTCTCTCTCTCTCTCTCCCTCTCTCTCTCTCTCTCTCTCTCTCTCTCTTTTTCTTTCTTGTACCAGAAACGTTTTTTAGACAACAACAAACCAATCTAATAAATTGCCTACATTTAATTTGGTGTGCTGCCAGCGAGGGGATTATTTTGGCTGTTAATCTGAAAGTCTACTAAAAGCAGTGTGCAGTGTGAAAACTGGAATGAGAAGTAGCAGTCTGTCTGCCACACTCTCTCACTCTAATTCTCACTCTCTCTCTCTGTCTCACTTTCTCTCTCTCTCTGTCTGTCTCTGTCTCTCTCTCTCCCCTTTCCTTTATTAACATCTGTTATCTATTTTTTATGGTTCTTCTTTATGGGTTTATTGAGCTTTTTGTTGATGAAATGTGTGACTTTTTTTTTCTTGTTATAATCAAGCTCATTATATCAAGCTGGTTATGATCAAAGAGAGAAAAAATGAATTAGCAACTGCTTAACCTAGTTCTTATTAGAGATTGCGTCTGGCCAGGGCATTGCATTTTTGTTTACTGTGTTTTGTTGCCTATGTTTCTAAAATCCTTTCAGAGTTTAGGTTTTACAAGGTAATGAATAATACAGAAGACATAGCTTTGTAATTGTGCTGTGTAGATATTTTTGCACCTTTGGAGAGGGGGTGTTTATATGCATGGCCACATGTGTATATGTGATTATTATAATAAGTGAGCCACAATTTGTTTTTATGAGACTTTTCTAATAAAATGAAAATTGTGAAAAAAAAAAAACATGCTAAACCTCCAAAGGCAGAGGTGTAACCAATCATAAAGTAGTACATGTGGTGTCCCTCAACATAACGGAAATTAGTAAAAGAGTATAACTGAGTGGAAAATAGATTAATTTCTGCATACATATACTTGAGTACATAATTTAGAAATACTTACAAAACTACAAATCTATCAAAATGTTACTAGGGTGAATGTAACTGGGTACTACCCATCTTTAGGAGAAGGACTTTTCATCTTTGCTATTCCATAGATGCAGCATTGCATAGGGTGAATCATGAAACGTGGAGAATGTTCTTCTAATGAAACGTTTGTTGTAGTTCTTGTGTTGAATAGAAATCTTAGACAAAAATTGAAATGTCTTTCTCTTTTGTTCTCTTGTCTTTTTTTTTTTTTAGATATCCAGGAATTCTATGAAGTGACTCTGTTGAACACTCAGAAGAGCTGTGAGCAGAAGCTGGAGGAAGTAAACCACATGGCAGAGCAGTGGGAGCACTCAACCACTAACTCCTCAACTGCACATCCACAGCCAGCCTGCGCACAGCCAGAGGTGAGAGATAGGAGATGCTTGGACGTATTCTCACACACACACACACACACACAGACAGCCTGGTCTTTGTTCACAGATTGTACATATGGTGCAATGAGTAAGAGGATTTTCACGATGAACTGACCAGTTCCTCTTGTGTGAGTGAGAAGACAGTCCCTGTGGGACTGCAGTGCTGTTCCTTTCTGATCCCTGCAGCAGGCCCACATACACCCACTCTAATTCAGCTCAAGCTTGTCACTGCATCGCTCCAAACTAGTGGTAAAGGGAGAGTGCTTCCCTTCACCATACGGCCTTACAGATTCCTGGCTCACTTGGTGTTGTGACAGGGAAGTTATCCTTGGTCTTCCATACACTGAGAGTACACTGAAAATTGAATCTGTATATATCAAAATGTGTGCATCATTTCCACATACATCACATCAACAGCCTCTTTCACACATACGCTTTCTCACAGGAGTTCTGTTAACACTGTCAAAATTTAGAGAAGACAAATGAGAGGATGTTCCTAGGAATATAGTGAGAATTTCATGTGTGAACAAAAGCCACATAGGACAAATTCTTTGACAGCAAATGTGAATATATGCTCCCGGGTAAAATGTTTGTTTGAATGATGTAAAGGCCAAACATAATGTCTTCGATTTTGAGTATGAGAAAGGTGTTGCTCTGACTGACTTCAAGAGCTTTGCAATATGACTGTATGATAATGTTGATCAGTTAATGACAAAAAGTTTTTTTTCTGAAGTATTTACTAGATGATGCAGAAAACTGACCATTGGCATGTTTCAATAAGAAAAAAAAAAACTTAAAGGAGTTGGAAAATGTAACTGTTTACAGCTTCACCCTATTGAGTCATTATCAAGAGGACATCATCTACCTTCCTTAATTAGAGTTGGTGTGGTGCAATTTGTGACATACAAAAATAAAAAACATATGTTTTCCACTTATCAATACTAACTTAAACTAAATTCAACAACGTCATAGGTATAAATATGCCATACTTGTCATGTATCATGAAAAGTAGAGATTTTCTTCTCGTGATATAAAGATGATATTTTTTATTTACATTTCTGAGCTTAAAAATGAGCTAGCAGTTACTTTGACTGATTTTAGTCTTTTGGGGCAGCTAGAAAATGATATGAATTTCTTCTCAGTTTTCAGTCAGTTTTAGTTATTGAATAGAAAAGATAAGTAAATATGTATTAAATGTGCTTTAAATGTAAATATTTTACATCTGCATTATGTCATCATAATGATGCACTGATTTGCACACTTATTTCTCCTCCTTGATGCTTGTAGCTTTTTATGGAGGCCAAATGCTGCTGTACAATCAGATTTTTCGGTTGAGAGTTTGTCTAATGACCTCAGAGGAGGGAAAACAGGTGCTTGGAGAAGATTATATCTTCCGAGGCCTGTCTCTGCAATCACTACTGTACCATCACAGCACCTTCTTTCATTTCTCACTATTATATATTCTCTTTTATAGCATGTTAAAAGTTGGAATGACCTTTAACCTTTGGTTTGTGGGCTTCCTAAAGGAATACTAATGTGTGTGTGTATGTGTGTGTGCCTGTCCTCTGCAGTGATGTATGTTCAGAAAGCAGTGTTACAACATTCTAATTAAGGAAAACAGAAACAGCACTGGCTTTGTGAGGAATACAAATGGCTTCATCTGTAAACCTGACACTACTACTAAATAACATTGCCTGTTCTCACAGCACCCTTGTAGTCCACCCTCTGAGACTACAGCCTGCACAACAGCCTGACTGAACCCTTAGTGTAAGAAACTGGACCGAGCCAGGATACTCCTGTTTAAATGCATGCCAGCATAATCTTATCTGCAGTGAGAAACACCCTCATGACATGAATTACTTTTACACAAATCATTTGCAAATTCCCCTCATTTAAAATTATCACTGTCTCCTTTTTCATTTCATTCAAAACTCATGTTTTGTCTTTTTCAAAATTTCTCAAGCTGACAAGCTGGTGTTTTTTTTGTTTTGTTTAGTGATATAGTGATTTTTCTTCTCTAGTCTGTTCTTACCCTGTTAACATTTTTTAATTATTTACCGTTGCCTGTATTCTGTTCTCTTTGCATTTGAGTCAGTCCGAAGTTAGAACTTGATTTTTTCCTCCCAGAAGTGTGTACTCTTTTGCATTTTTTTCTTTGCGTCTATTCTGGTTTTATAGAAATCAGACAGTACTGCAAATATTGCAAAAAGTCATTGGATGTATCTAGCCGTGTCAGAATGTATCTCACATAGTCCAGCCAGTATTGGTCTTGGCCATGTTTTAATCGGGAGAAGCTTTGGTCTAAGTTGAACCATGACAGTCTGACTACGCTAAATAAAGGATGCTTTTGATGATGATCTTATGAACTTACATAGCAGTCCGAATATCAAACCATTCATATGCATGTAAATATAGCTATAGTAAGCCAAGATACACCCCGATTTTCAGTTTTGTGAACAAGATTAAGTGTCATGCTCTCATGATTAATGTACAGTGAGACAATGGTTGTTTCACAGAAACTGCAAGATCAGTCACAGTATTTTCCTGCTTGTCCTAAAGTATGTTTAGATGTGCTGAAGGTTCTTTAAGTATCTAACACATTTAGATCTTCAGTGATGAATTTAGGTATTTGGGGGCTGTCATCACACTGTGTCACCAAGACGTTAGTTCTTACAGTATAATACCAGAATTTTCATATACAGACTGTGCATATTCCTTGACTTAAAAAAGACTTTAAGAGGATCATCAGCATTGTTAGTGTAATACAGCCATGGACTGGCATTGTTTGTTGACTGATTTGAATTATTTTTATCCACTAGGGGGGGCTAGCTCTGTTTATGCACAGAGTTCACTCCAGCACACTCTTATTAACACATAAACCATGAAACCACAATATTTTTTAGGCAGAGCCAGGCAAATCTGTTTTCGTTTTACAGCTCTTCTTTCTTTTGTTTAGTACCAGTCACTCACTGTTCTCTACTTTGCTAGCAACATATTGAAGTTCATTTTGTCTGGCCATAGAATCCAGTGACAGTTTGTAGCAGAATGCAGAAAACAGCTTGACTAGTTAACTTCAAAACAGTGCAGAATTAAACCCATTACTCATAAAGAAGCAGAAGTCAAGTAAAATGCATTTTTACTTGATTGTGGTTACGTTGCATCGCTCTGTGATTCAGAAATAGATCCAATATGGTTATAAGCATCTTGGTTTTAATGCATCAAAATGGATAATACATTTATACCAATGCATGGGATAGTTATGGATTTTATACAGTGATGAAAGCCAAATGAAAATGAAAAATAATAAATAGGTTGGGCTATGGCCCAATTGCCCCCTCCCTCTTTTCTACGATCCATTGATGTAGTTGCTTCTGTGTTTGCAGTGAAAAAACATTATTCTACCTTCTGTCATTCTGTCACTGGACTATAATGGCTGTGTTTTGATGGAGGTCAGTCTCCTGGGCTGCATGTCTGTTAAGCAGGCCATGCATGCTGGGTAAAAATAGCCCGGGAGCCAAAGCGGAAAACAAATGAGTTTAGTAGCTGTGGCTCAGCAGGGGATCAGTACAGATAGGTGGCCTGAATGGGGTCACCTGTTCAGGTACATTGCTCACCAGTCCAATGACAAGTTTCCCTTTTCTCCTCTTTGCTCCTCCTCCCTCTGCCTTTTTGACCCTAAGATCAGGGGAGAGAGTTGGCCCGTGCCAGCCTTGTCATTCATTTGTGTGTGCAGTGCAATTGGATGGATGTCTTGCTCTTATGTTTTGTAAGAAGTGTGTGTGTATGTGCGTTAGAGCAAATGGGTGAGAAACATTCTGGCCTCATCAGATTTGTGATCCATATGTTCAGTTTGCTCTATACATTATGCATAATGTTTATTAAGCTATCAGATGTTGAATTCTATTTGATTCTGTAATCGCATCATGGCAAGTCATTTTTAATAATGTATAAAACCAAATATTTGTTTTCTCATGTTAGGATGTCAGAACAGCATTCCCAGCAGATCCATAACGTGTTTCATGGCTGTCATGTACATGTTTCTTTAGATATTTTAAGTAAATTGTTTCAGTAATGCTAGTTGTTTTGAACTGAATCAAACTGAGCAAAATGAGCAGAAATTGTGTATGATAAGTATGAGGAACCAGATTTTGCTTTTTTGTTTATTTTTCCTAAATAAGAACATAGAGGCGATATGGAAGCGAATGTCATATCAGCCATTGTGAAGAATTTGTCTGTCCTTTCGTCCATTTTTGTGGATAAAGCGATATGTCATATAAAGTCAGAAACCACATAAGCAAGATTATGAATGTGTGTATGTAATGTAATGTATGAGATTTGCATGGTGCTAATTGCCGGGTTTTCTTTACTTGTTAGCTGTGTCAGCCTTATAGTTCCTGTTCAAAGATAGATATGCAATCTTCAGATCCATCAGTGTTCTGATTCACCACATTTAGTGTAATATTAAAATAGTGTAAAGTTACACAGTTTTCCCCTTACGCCAAATGTGGTCAGTCAGCCTGGATATGCTTTGCGTCTGGAGTTTATTCTTTAGTTTTGCCCTGAATCTGCAAGTCTAATGTAGCTCACAGGCAGTGGAAACTTATACTCCAGCAGTTAGCACTGGGCAAACTGCATGTCTAAATTATTATATCACCTCAAACAGCATTGAATTGTAATGTTATCTTAGTCTGATCATGTAAGTGAGTCTTTTCTTATGTAATACTCTTGCTTATATGATTTGACACTGTATGACAGTGGGATGCACAGATACTGTTTCTTAAATGCTTCTTAAATGCTGATACCAAGTGCCACATCTTATCACTTGATTCACTTTCATCAACTTTTTTGGTTGCTTATCGGCTCTTTCAATGATGGCAGTGTGTATGAAGAACAGATGTGGCTTGCTAAAGCACTGATGTACGTCGCTCTGGATAAGAGCGTCTGCTAAATGTCATAAACGTAAACGTGTTAATAGTGAGAATGTTTAAATAACTGAGAGTGTTTGTGTTGTTCTTAAAAGGTACGCATGTGTACTTTTAGTCATGTTAGCTGATGATGGTGTGATACATATTCACACACACACACACACACACACACACACATTCATTAAAATCAAGCAAATAACAAGTAGTGATTCATATTTCCAAAACTACAGAAAATTCACAACCAAAATGTTGTTAATTTTTGGTAAAATATTTTTATTTTTTAAATAATTAAAACATTTTTTTTTTTTTTTTTAGACTTTTTGGCTTTTCTGCCAAATAGACGGCAGCAATATTATGACAGATTTATGCGGGCCGCCACACAAATTTGATGTATGTAAATGCCCACTGCGGATTTTGCAGTAAGTATTATTACTACTGCTTGTCTGAAGTGCAAAATAATCCCACACTGCTGACATGTTGCTTGCTTCAGTGGCTTTTATTGATCCTTAAGCAAGTGTCATTTAGTAGCATGTGTGTGCGGAAAAATTTCTTCATGGTATCAGTATTTTCTATTGCCAAAATTGAATTCAGCTATTGAAAAAAAATGAATTGAACTATCAGTCTTAAACAATCAAGATAGCATTAGCATGGTTTTAACACTGATTTTTATAGAAATACACAAACATACAGATAAAAATTTGGCTTCAACATGCTACTGCTGTTTTTTAGGGATTCAATAGAATAAGTCTTGTCTTTTTAATGCTCTTAGATTGGTGATGCTGTTGTCAAGTTCGTTGCGTACTGCACGAGAGGAGACTAAACTGAAAAAAATAGTGTAAAAAATTCATAAAAGAAAGAAGTAAAACGTTGGTTGGAAAAACTGCAGAATGTTTTTGCAAATGTGTGGTTTTTTGTATGTGCAGGTGATGGAGAAGAGCCACGTAGAGCTGAGTGTGGAGGAGTCAGCAGCCGACAGCAACACGAATGCAGAGGTGAGTATCATACAACAGAGCCAATATAAGCACTAAACAAAGGCAAAGACCCGCTTACACAATCACAGTAATGATATCGTGAAATCTACTGCGTCACATACCTGCCTACTATATGCACAACACATGCACGAGTGATTCCTGGTGAGTATGTAGTGTGCTTCACACCTCCTTGTGCAGCTCGGAAAGCAACAGATTGTCAGCCTGCAGTGTTTACAGCGGGGCAGCCTCTGCAAAGCAGGCAAATATGTTTCTCCAGATGCTGTTTTCTGCCTTTTCTCTTTTTTTGTTTGAGGTTTACTGAATGAATAAGCAATCTGCTCATCTTTGGAGGCACACTTTAAGGTTCTTGTACCAGATTAGGATCTAATCTCACCCCCCACACGCACACGTTATGTGCTGATAACAGTCAGACAGTTGAGTCTGATACTGGGACAGTCCACATTGATCTCCTTTAAATGAAACTCAGTTACATGGACATTGATTCATTCATTCATTTTCTGTAACCGTTTAATCCTTACTAGGGTTGCGGGTACCCGGAGCCTATCCCGGGGTCAACTGGTGCAAGGCAGGGACAAACCCTGGGTAGGGCGCCAGCCCACCACAGTTTCATGGACATTTAAAAGAACATTCTTATGTTTTACAACCTAAACTCTCCCACATGTAGCTTATGGTTGATTACCAAGCACAATTTCAGTAGCTTCAGCTCACTTCTCGGGACTCAATAAAAGAAAATACACCTCGTTAACATGAAACACACTTATTCTAGAAGTCAATGGATAAGTGCTAGAATATTACTGTAAAGAACAGGTTACTTCAGTTTTCTTTGTTGGAACTGATTAGACATATTAATAACAACTTAGACCTTGCTATCTTTGTTTGTGAAAACTGCAAAAAGTCCTGTCTTGTAAATAATTAAACATCTCAAGAATTTTATCTCTTTGTGGTGAGGTCAGTTCTCAAACATTTCAGACCTGTCACAATAATTATAAAATTGCCAGATTGATTTAAAATGACTTCAGTTATTTTCCTGTTTTATTAATTTAGTATTTTTGGGGGGTTGAGGCAATAGCATGTTAACAAAAGAAAACATTGGACCTCAGTGAGTAACTTTTATTTATGTAATGTTTAATGCCCTGTGAATGGTGTTTGTTTATTTGAACTACTAATTATGAGCAACTACAAAGGCAGTGGCCAGTTTAGCTACTTTTGATCACTTTAGGCTTGTACTTTAATAATTGTATACGCTGCCAGAAAATTCAGCCTCTACCACTGGTACGGACACATAATAGTAATATATTCTGCAGTCATACTTTTTTGCGTAAGTCTACCTTTTTATTTTATTTAATTCAGAATAGCCAAGTTACCTTCTTCTGGGAATGTAAATGTAGTGTACCTTTCAAACTCATTCATATTAATCATTTGGACCTTAAGGACCACGATACGCATTTATTCCATTTTATAAAAGAATTATGATTGTGACAGACTGGCTTTCAGGTGTTTAAACCATTTGAACAAACAAGCTTTTAGCACGCATGAATTATTCCACCGAAAGATGTTAATTTATTTCTCTTTTTTATTTCCCTTATTCTCTCCTTTTCATTCTATCTTTCTGTCTCTCTCACAAACACACGCTGATACACATACTCACACTGAGCTCTGTTAATTACCAAACACTAAACATCATGTCATCAGCAGCAGGCCTGTGGAACAGCGGTGGCACAAACAAGTGCTCCAGATTTAGAGGAGAATTTCATCTCATTTAAACATCTGCCTCTGCACTAACAGCTAGTTGTTTATCTCCTGTCTTGCAGGTGTGGGATGAACATGTTTTTGCTCGGGTGATTACGAAACGAATGGTTTAATTGCCGTCATGCCACAGGCTTGGGCACGTGTTATATGTATATAGCTAACTGTGCCTTTTTTGAGGAAAAGATTGCTTATTCGAAGGTCTTGAGAATGTTGGTGGATGTGAGCGTAATGGATTCATGCCATAACATAATATGGTAATGTACAGCTAATGTAAAATACAGGACATGAGAGTGCTGTATATTGTGTGTGTGTGTGTGTGTGTGTGTGTGTGTGTGTGTGTGTGTGTGTGTGAGAGAGAGAGAGAGAGAGAGAGAGAGAGAGAGAATGTTCTGTAATTAGTGAGCTGATTCACCGTGTGGGTCCTAAGAAAGGGACTCCTATTGACACACAGCACAGCAGTGTGACTAATGTCTCTAGTTGGGAAGCTGCAGTCTATGCTATTAGTGTGTTGCTAATGACTGAGGGTTGATCTGTGCGTGCCCTCTTGTGTGTGTATGCGTGTTGTATGTGTGTGTGTGTGTGTGGTTGCCATTTGGATAGTTCTCTGTAGTCCGGCTTTTACTGGGAGGCGTGTGGATCTGCAGTAATTGCCACCTCTCGCCCACACACACACACACACACGGACACACACACAGCGCTGATGACTTCACTCATGTACTGCAGGAGATGCACCATGCATGGACACACGAGCACACCCGTACGCACATGACAATACATACACTCAGCGTCCATACACGCACAACACAAAACTGTACACATACATGCACATAAGGCACATATGCACACATTTATACTCTCACACACCTTTGCACTCGCAGCGTACATACATGCACAGACTCTTTCAAGGCAGCTGCCTTGAAATTCTGCAGCTCTGTTTTCTACTTGTTTCAGGCCACTCTGATTCATGCCTTCTTAATTCTGACAATTCAAGGCATTCTGTTGCTCCTCACTCACCTGCATTGGGTACATCTTGGTCAGACCAGACTGTAACGCTTCCAAACTGGAGCCCAACACACTGCAGCTGAACTGCAACCAATCATCCTGTAATATCAACCTGAAGCAGTGCCAACAGCTGTAAAAGTGAGGAAGCAAACTTCACACACCAAACTAAGTCAGTCAAATTTTAAATTTCAAGTTTCTTTAAAGAGGTACATTTAAGATTATAGTATAATGAATGTGTGTGTATGAGAGAGAGAGAGAGAGGGAGGGAGAGAAAGAAACTTGTGCTGTCTCAGTGTCCTATGGGAAAATGTGGTCTAAAGGAAGTTAAAACAGTCTGTCTCCATAATATGATCACTTAAAGCGGCTTTCAGATTTATCTGCTGAACAGCTTAGTGAGTGCTTGTTGTGTGTGTGTGTGTGTGTGTGTGTGTGTGTGTGTGTGTGTGTGTGTGTGTGTGTGTGTGTGTGCGCGCGCGCACGTGCGCATGTGTGTATAAGTGTGGACAGTTGCCATTGCACAGCTGACTCTGTGTGGCTGGGTGCAGGAATGAAAGCGGTGATAAAGGTTTTGTTTTGTGATGAGCTGGAGCTGGAACTGGCCGAACACATCGGGTCCAGACAGCAGGTAGGAGACTTAAAAAGCTGGGATGCTCCAGGACATGGTCACTTCAAGAAGTGAAGATGTATAGAAGGACTTTACTTATTTTGTACAGAAGGCTGTGTGTGTCTGAACTACTTAAGACGGAAGCAATAAATGCGTACATTGAATATGTACAATGTGCAATATATTGTATACAGTCATATCAAAACCAAATGACTTCTTTTGTTTTTCGTTTTGTTTGTTTACAACCTTAAAAAATAACTGCCCTTTACATTTTATGGATATTTCATGACAGATGGACCAATAGAAATGGTCAAAAAATGCTTAGAAGCACCTTGACACATCTATATATAGTGTATTTGTGTGTGTGTGTGTGTGTGTGTGTGTGTGTGTGTGTGTTAGGAATGTGTGTGTGTTATTTTGGAGATAGTTGAAATTGTAACAACAGTAACAGTACACACAACATAATTTCTTCAATATTCCTCTCTAGTGTTCACATTTTACCATGTCTTAAAAGGGCTATATGTGTTCAGATTACTTAAGTTGAAAACTATGAAACAAATGATAAATCTGCAAGACTGGTATTGTATTGTCTTGTTTGTCCCTTTTTTAACATTTCCCTTCTGCTTGAACGTGCTGTGTGTGTGCTGTTTCCGGTTTCTTGTTTTACAGACTGTAGCAGACTGCAGCATACATCATCTTTTACTACCGTCAGTTGCTTTTCCGTTTAGTCCAGCTAGTTCCGTTGTCCTCATTGCCATATTGATATCTAAAGCAGATGTGATAGCTTGAATTGGGGGTGAGGTGTGGGGGATTCGGGCCAGGATCATGAAGAAGCACTGTGTATCTGTACATGTTATCCAATATGTTCCAACAACGAGTTCGGAGGTGTGTTTCTGTATGTCTTTGCAGTTGGCGCAGTGCTGTTTTACAATGAACAGACAATATTGACTCTCCTTCTCTGTGTAACAGTTCTTTACATTGTCTTGATCAGGTTAGTGGCTTTTTGGAGGATTTGGGGAGCTCTTAATTTAGCTTCAGAGTGCGGCAGAGCGCTCTTTTTGACAGAGGATGAGCTGAGAGACAGAGAGAGAGAGAGAGAGAGAGAGAAAGAGAGAAGGAAAAAAAAACAGCCCTTCTCAGTATGATTCATGCCCGAAGCCTCAGAGGTCTGCGAAAACCTCAGTGTGTGTGTGTGTGTGTGTGTGTGTGTGTGTGTGTGTGTGTGTGTGTGTGTGTGTGTGTGTGTGTGTGTG
>JBBPCZ010000037.1:7021677-7035987 GCA_037974445.1 Brycinus macrolepidotus
CAGTGGAGCGTTAATTAGAGACATTTTTTTCATGGAGCGAACATGGAGCGAGGATCAAGTGAGGAGGGAGCGGGGAGAGAGCGAGGAGCGGAAAATGGTAAACCCAGAGCGGAGCTGGAGCGGAGTGATCATGAAATGCTCTAAGCGCGGAGCGGAAATTCTTGCCGCTCCACTCCGCTCACATACTCTGATAGGTACCAAACTTTGTCCATGTTTATGGGTAAAATTCTTCCAAAAAATCCTAGATTCACAGTAGTGCTTAGCATAGCATGCTGTACTTTGTCAGATGTGTTTTAAATGCATATCCGTAGGAGGGTATTGCACTTATTGAAGCAGTTTTACATGTCCATCTCTTACGAGTCTGGCATGTTATGATTTATTTTCAGTCATTATATATTAACAAACTTCAGTAATTTCAGTAAGGGTAGGTTGCCTTTTCTTGTCCACAGCATGCCCAGCACCTATTCTACGCAGTGCCCAGGCCTTTCATTCGGTTCTTCTTGTGTTCTTTATTCATCCTTGCCAAAGCTGTATGTGCTGTGACTGGTGTATCCTGTTTTTGTACTGGTATCCAACAGATCCCAGACAAAAATATAACTATGATAATGAGCCTAGGATTCCAGACTTGGAAAGCGGCGGTCAGGACGTGAGGTTCAATGGAGAGGGAAAGAGAGAGGGATTCTCCGTCTGAGAGAGAGAGTGAGAGAAGTTGGGGAGAGTGTGAGCTGAGCAAAGAACACAGAATTCATGTCCTGAGTTTCAGTTCTTCAGATTCCCTACCACACACTAACTATTTGCTAGCTCACATGTTCATTTTCAGAAGATCTGGAAACTTGAACATGATACCCTTGTTCTGAAAACATCAACAATGAGGAACTTTTTTCCGTATAAAAGGTTCAAGAGCATCTCATTGCATTAAGACAAAAATGTGTTGACTTGCATAAATCAGGGAATGAATAGAGAAACAGGGCAATCACGTAGATGTTTAAGAAATTCAAACCTATCATGAACCGTCCTGCAAGAGGATACAAGGCTATTCTTTCAGCAGCCACAGTGAGGATGATGATTAGAGAAGTATAAAATATCTCCAAAGACCACAATTTCAAGAATTATAGAGCTTGGTAGCATCATGGGGTCACTGTCTTCAAATCCACCATAAGACGTCACCTCCATGCCAACAAACTGTTTGAAAGGTATGCCAGAAAGAAGCCTTTCCTAAATTTTTGCCACAAGCAAAAGCGCTTGGAGTTAGCCAGACGCCACTGGAACTTTAACTGGGACCGGGTGCTGTGGTCAGCTTTCAATCAAGCTGTCAAGCTTTTTCACTCCGTATTTTCAAGGTTGGTTTTGTTGAGAAGTGCAGTTAGTTACAGGGAAAAGTACCTAATACCAAGTGTTGAATATGAGAAATCTGTGATGCCGTGGGGCTGTTTCTCCTGTACAAGCCCTGGCAGCATTGTCATAAAGGATAGCAGGAAGTACCAGGTGATTTTAAATCTATATTTGGCTGCCTCTGCCAAGAAACTAAAACTTGTCGTACTTAGGTCTTTCAGCAGGACAATGATCCAATGCACATATCAAAATCCAGCTTGTGCCATGGCCATCCCAGTCTCCTGACCTAAATCCAGTTGAAAAACTGTGTGTGGAGCTCAAGGGGAGACCAAGCACGCTGCAAGATATTGGGATACTTTGCATTGAGGAATGCTTGAAAATCCTTTCTTCTGTGTTCTCAAGTTTTATGAAACATTGCAAGAGAAGACTGTTGGCAAAAGGGGATAGCATAAAATACTCAATTATGGGGTTTAAATAATTAAGACACTTGTTTTTCAAAATAGAATGTATTTTGTGACCATGTATGACTTTTTGTTAATGGGACTAATATGGAGTTTACATATTTTCTTTATTTGCTGAGTAAGCACAACATTTGATAACTCTTAAGGTGATTTTCATCAGCCTTTTTCATCAAATAAGGGTGCCAGTAATTTTGGAGGGCCAAAATGCTCTTTCAAACTGCTTAATGTTCAAATATAGGCTGCATGAAATATTTCATTTACAGATGTTTACCCAAGGTTACATAGAATCTGACTGTGAATGAAGTTCATTAGGTCATCACTTGTATTTTTGCAGCTTTGGGAGCAGTTCAAGTTTGACGTTCACATTGAGTCATGTCACATCTGCCTTCTTTCCTTGATTTCGCCTGTTTGGTATCCCATGAATTCACTTAATATGTGTGCAGAGGTGGCTAGCATGTGAATCCACATAGCTACCAGTTTAGGTAAAATCAAATAAAGTCTTTAGGAAGGATGGGAAGATAACAAGCATTTTAATAGCAGTTTCTTTATTGACTTTAGAATGAAAATCACACTTTGCATCACAAAGTATATTTTTAGTTTAACCTATTTTGAGCTGCATTTTGAACAGCCATTTACTCGACATCTATTTACCTGAGGGTCAAAAACAATTACAGTTCCCATTTGTAAAAAAATCAAACAAGAACACAGATTTTTATAGTAAATTAATTGTTTTGTGTATTTTTGGCAAATGTGTTTAGTAATGATATCTGCACTGAGATTCACAAGTCTAACTAGCCAAGATTTCCTAATGGATTTTCTCCATTGAAGTTGCTATATTACACTAACATTAAGACAAATAACAGAAACTAAGACAAAATCCTATCATGCCTTAATAATAAACTCAACCTCCAAAGTTACACTGATGGAGAGAGACAGAGGCAGAAAACTTTCTTAGTGGAAATTTGAATGTTTATAAATGGATTTCAAGACTTAACTAATTAGAAACAATACTTCGTAAGGAAGTGGGTGTTATACAGCCTGTCAAATTTCGTGAAGTTTAAACATTATATATTTCGATTTTAGATTTATATTTATACATCGCAACGTGGTGGCCTGTTACAAGCCACACATGCGTACATTCAAAATAAATATAATCTGAAGTTAATATATGGACTCTAAATATTGATATTTCTAGATGTTGTGTGGTACAGTTACTCTTGAGAAAGGTATTTGTTGATGTCTAACAAAACAACTACGAAAGAATACGTGTGGGGGCAGAGCATGGAAGTAAATTACAGAAAGACAGAGAG
This sequence comes from Brycinus macrolepidotus, assembly GCA_037974445.1. Lineage (NCBI taxonomy): Eukaryota > Metazoa > Chordata > Actinopteri > Characiformes > Alestidae > Brycinus > Brycinus macrolepidotus. Next base: position 7,024,781 of record JBBPCZ010000037.1, read on the forward strand.
TGAAAGACTAAGGAGGAGAGAAAAGGGAGAGAAAATAAGCTCTTTCATTACAGCCTTATCAGGGATTTAAACTTTCTGCCTAATAAACCTGTTATCAATATATTTTTCTGTTGAAGGTACTGTGTGTGTGTGTGTGTCTTCCTTCTATTTTAAGCCTTGTTGCCCATGCCCACCCAAACCGCAACAGCACTTTATCTCTCTCTCTCTCTCTCTCTCTCTCTCTCTCTTTCTCTCTCTGTGCTTTTCTAGGTAGAGTTGGAGTTATGTAATGGTTTGGTTGGGTTAGTGCTGAAAGCACAGCCTCCACACAATGTGTATGCGCTGAAAGCCCTTGTGGATGTGTAGCAGTGTGTCAGTGCTGCGCTGCCGTGGCTGTTTTTAGCTGGATTGTAAGAAGTGATGTAATGATGACACTCCTTCTTCTTAAACAAGGTTACTTTACCACTCAGTCCATTCCTCTTCTCTTCTCTTCTCTTCTCTTCTCTTCCCTTCTCTTCCTTTCCCTTCCCTTCCCTTCCCTTCCCTTCCTGTCCTTTCCCTTCTCTTCTCTTCCCTTCCCTTCTTTTCCCTTCCCTTCCCTTCCCTTCTCTTCTTTTCTCTTTTCTTCTAGTGTAGGAGCTGAAGGTCACTCACTCTTATTCTTTGACTGTGGGAGAAGCTCATTGATTTGTGTCTGTCCCACATGTTTAAGCTGCCTCAGAACACCCTCACGCATACACACTCGCATACAGCAGCTCATTCAGTCACACGGGGGCGTCTTTGTGAATATTGCACAGTGCCCACACATTCTGGCAAGTTTTCTCTTTTTTTCAGAGTTTGAGTGTACTTTCTCATGCTGTTGTTTGTTACTTACTACAGCTGTCAGGATCCTCCCCATAGACACTCTCTGTGATTAAGCCTTTGTGTTTATAGATACAAGAAGTTATCAAGCCTGAGTGTTGTAAGATCCAACTTATAAGATCCAAGTGAAAGACATGATAACAGTTCAGAGAAGAAAAAAAAATCAGAATCACTGCGATGGATAAAGGATCGCATTTCCCCCATCCATTTTTTCTTCTATCCTGACAAGTGCCCCAGTCCCTGCAGCAGTGAAACACCCCACAACAAGATGCTTTCACCCCTGCTTTACTGTAGATGTGGTGTTCTTTGGATGGGGAGATATATTGGCTTTCTGCCAGATGTACTGTTTGGCTTTTAGGCCAAATAGTTCAATTTTGGTCTCATAACACATCTGTCTACCATAACACATTTTTCCACTTGGACTCAGCATCTTCAAAGTGTCTTTTGGCAAAACTCAATCAAGACTTCATGCGGTCTTGCCTGTAACTGCTGTCATAGGCCTCTCGGTAGCCTCTCTGCCCAGTTTCCTCCTTGCTTGTCCATCCTGTTTGGAACTAGGGCCTGATCCTAGGAGGGTCCTAGAAGTACCAGACACTTTCTGCTTCTTAATTATAGGCTTTACTGTGCTTCCATGGACTGATAAATCCTTTGAATTTTTTGTATCCATCTCCTGCCTGTCCCCAACTTTATCCCTGAGATCTTTTGACAGTGCCTTGCCACCTATAGTTGATTGATTGCCTTCAGTTGCACTACCAAGCACTGGAATGCTCCAGGAATAGCAACGGATTAAATCGATTACAGTTGATCACAGGTGGAAGATAGGCCAGCTTGGTGTGCAGTGGACAAGGTGATTAGTTACACCTGATTGAGTTAACAGGTATTTTTAGAAATGGGTGATCCTTTATCCATCTGAGTGATTCCTTTTTTTTCTTTCAGTTTTGTTGCTTTCATTTAATTCAGTTTGATGTTATAAGCCGCATTGAGTAAACACAGCTGAATTGTATGTGTATTTGTGTGAGTGTGTGTGTCTTCATTTCAGGCTGCAAATGAACAAAATGTTAATATTTTGAAGGAGGTGATTCTTTTCTAAACCGACTGTGTCTGTCACAAGTCACTGATGCTGAACCTGTGTGTGTTTACAATAGTTGTGATTTAGATATATGTAGACATACTTAGATTTAAATATATACTTAGTCTTCACTATTATTATGCACAAATTTAGTGCTTCACTAGCCAATATCTTGTGATGAAAAGGTTTAAACTGCACAAAATTTGACACCCGGCATCACTACCACATTCCTTAGAAGGAAACCAAATGTTGTGAAATATTGTTTCTAATTAATTTAGACTTTACATCCTTGCTAAACATTTATAAAATTCAAATTTCCAATAACGATTACATTTTTTTTTTATTACAACAAACATCAAGACTCACATAACACACATTAACTGAAACACAAAATACCACATTACTAAAATCATTAAAATCTTACTCAAATGCTGCGGCAGTCCTATTATGCACCATCATGAAATACGTTTAGTTTGTTTTCGTTTTTGCAGAAAGCAGTGAGGAAGTGCTCTGTGTTGATAGTTTGTGCTCTTTGGTGGTGTGTATTGTGTTTATCTGGTGCCAGGGAATATATTGCAAATCTGAAGCCAGGAAATCTCCACTGTGTCTGCCTCCTGGAGCACCTGCTGCTAGAGGAACATTTACTGTGACAGAATGAGTGTGTGTGTGTGTGTGTGTGGGACACAGAGAGAGTGAGATACCGTGTGTGAGCAAAAAACAGAGAAAGAGAGACAAACACAGAGAAAACCCTAACCTGATCAGAAACTTTCTTACCTTTTTCGTTACTCTGTTAAGGACTTTTGTAGGGACAGTTAAATGGAATCTTTGAAATGAAAGAGCTTGATGTTAACTGTTCAGCTCAGTCTTATAGGGAAGATAAGCTGTGAAAATACCTAAAATTGATTAAATGGATTGTTTTTGTGGTTAGGCTCTCCACAACAGCACAGCAGTGTCTGTGTACAAGAGAGAGAAAGAGGTGGTTAGATATCATGACTATAATGTACTGACTGTGCTCTTGGAGTGGGAAGCTTGTGCTCTGGTGGATGTAAGTGTTAAAAATGCATATCTGCACTCTAACGTGTGTGTGTGTGTGTGTGTGCATGCGTGTGATAGACCTGCAATCGTGTGGACTCTCTGCATTGCCTAGAAGTAAAGACTTTCAAGCACATGTGCACACACAGCCATGATTCGACTCGATAGTGAAGAGAATTGGAATGCTAGTATGAATCACGTTAAAGTGATAAAACAGTTCACCCATAAGACGTTTTTGAAGACACAGTCTATAGCAGTCATCAGCTTTGAGCACTTTTGTTCACGTTTGTTTGTTTGGTAGAATCTAAAGATGCAAAGAGACAAAAGAAAGCTTATGTGGCTGTATTCAACTAGGGCTGAGCGGAAATGTGGAATCGTAAACTTAATTGGATTGGAAATGTGATTTTTCTGACCATTATTGCAATCGCAGCTTAAATGTGATTATATTCTGTAAATTAAGCTCTGGGCCTTTTTTGCCAAGAAGACCGGCATGCTGCTGATTTATGAGCTTTTTGTTAATAGAATTTAAGAATTAAGACACTGTTAAAAAATGTAGCTCTTGCAATTTGATAATCATACTCTTTCAAGTGGCGCTTTTTATATTAAATTGATTAATCATTAAGTCCTACATTCAGCCAAGCTGTATCACACCTGTAGTTTTCGCTGTTCTCTGGAGTTCTCTATGTGAGTGTGTGTGGTCATCTCAGGTGAGATGAGGCTCCTTAGGGGCAGGAAAGCTTGTCAGGCTGTGTCTGATCCTTGCCATACAACTCAGACACACAGTCTGCTCCACTTCTCAAAGTGCCACTGGAGCGGCTACTACTTTTAGACAGGGGAATACAGACAAGGCCTGTGGTGCAGCATTCTTACTGAAAGATGGTCTAGTAATGAATTGGCATTCTATTAAATGAAAACCATTGTGTTGAAATGCGATTAAAGTACTGAACCTTGGCACTCATAATATTCAGTACTGGTTGTTTGATTATTTTTCCTTTTTAGTGAGAATTCCCTGTGTTCAGGCATTTCTGTGTAAAACTCTGACATTAAATAACATAGCTTGAGTGATTGGAATGACTAATGATTTTTAGAGCACAACTGAGCACCAGTAACAACTGTACAACAAGAAGCAACTCCTTTGTAAGTCTTAAAGTTATGAAGAACCTGGGCATGGCATGATATGAAGTGTTATGATTTCCGAGGTCAGATCTACCAGTTATGAATAAGAATATCTATGAATGATCATGAATGTTTAAGGACATTTAGTGTCTTGGCATGCTGCTTGCCTAACTGTGGTCATTCAGGGTTTTTGAAAAGAAGTTAGCACATTTGACTAAAAACAAAGTGGCTGTCACATGGAACAAATGAGATGTAGGGGTCCAGGATCACTCAATTAGCGACTCTTGTATCCAGCTGTGTAATAACGGACTGAGAAAATCTCTATAGGCCTTAGAATCTCACGATGGTATATCTGAGAGAATTCTTAAAGGGATTAGAAGTCTGATGGTATAATTGAGGGAGTCTTTACGGGCATTTAAAATTTGGGATGGTAGGGCTGAAAGAATCCTTACAGTCATTAGAAAAAAGTGATGGTATGACTGAGGACATCCTTACTGGAATTACAAATCTTTAAGGAAATCTGTAAGAAAATCCTTACAAGCTTTTGAAATTTGTTGTGGTATATCTGAGGGAATTCTTACAAGCATTAGAAATCTATGGTGGTATATGTGAGGAATTCATTAGTGGTATTTTAAAAGTTATGGTGGTACAGAAACCTTATAGGCATCAGGACCCAGATTGCTGCTATTTGTTGTTAGATTGTTTTTGTTGAATATTACAGTGTTAAGGTAAGGGCTGAGTGTGTCATACTCAGATAACAGTGTGTTACTGAGATGTTCAAGCAATAATCTGTGCCAGTGATCTGTTATATCTGTAACTGGATAAACATTTACAAGAAACTCATTTAGCATTAAAACATAATTTTTTTCCTGTTTTTTTGGGCTGTTTTTATAACTGGATCTCATGGTGTTCCTTTTTGTCTTTTGAAGTGTCCCTGGAGCTTAAGAGGCTGATTTGAGTGCACGCTCTATAACGGTGGTCATTAATGTAACAGTTGTGAAGAGCTCAGTAAATAGCTCTCAGAAATAATAAAAACATTTTTCTATAATAAATTTCGAGTCTGTTTTGTTTTGCATGGAGAACAAACTTTAGTCTAGTCACGCAGTCTGACCTATTGTACATTTCTCTCTCTCTCTCTCTATATATATATATATATCCCCACTGCAGAGAGCTGTTGCTCACTGGAAGCCAGACTAGACTTAAGCCAGAGGATTAAAGCTGTGACATCACAAGATCCGAAGCACTGCTTATTCAACATGCAACACACACACACACACACACACTCTCTCTCTTCTCTTCTCTTCTCTTCTCTTCTCTACTCTGCACTGCTCTTCTCTGCTCTCTTTGCCACACTATGTCACGGGATCCCCATTTGCTCATGTTTTCCTTAGGCTGTATTCTTTTTACGAGTGTGTGTGCCTTATCCTGCCTGTAGGGCTGTATCTGTGTGTGCTGCAGTGCAGGGCATGACCCCTTGTGTGCAGAACACACACACACTCAGTAACCCTCTAACCCTGCTGTGAAAAGGCTGCCACTTGCCCCAGAATGTCATTGTGGCTATATGCCATGAGCACTGCTTTTGCTGTGCACACACAGACACACGCGGACACACACACCGACACACACAGACACATTATCTATTACTGAAACACAAAGTGGAGAATTATAAATATACTGTTGCAATGGAACATAATACCTATTAGGAGTTAGGAGACATGATAGATAGTAAGTTTGGTGTACCGTCATGCAGTGGCTAGAGCATATAATTGTGAGGACTATTTGGATTGTAGTGACTTTTTTTCCTGGTTCTTTTTAAAGCACCCTGATGCTTCTGTAACCTAGTGAATAGACACTAATTCTTTTACAGCACAGCAGCGTTACGGCCAGACAGAGAAGGGCGAGCAGCCAAGGGCAACGTCAAGCACTGCGTTTTTCAGTGTCATTTCATCTGTCAGCCTGGAGTGATGGGGTCTTGACTGAAATCATAAGGAGATCATTTGGCTTGTTGAGCTGGAAGGAAGCTCCAGGCCTTTAGGAATGGGTTTACATTAACACTAAGGGTGCTTTCATACTAGCAGTTTGCTTCCCTTGGTCAGGACTAAACCAGAAAAGGAGACAGTGTAGCCTTGTAGCAGCTGACGTAGCAAATTGTGTACGTCAGTTGCTGTTGCATAGTGGGTAATACCACAGTTCTCCCTACAGCAGACTTGTGTTGTTTTCCCAACTGGGCAAACACACTATGCTACACCAGTCTTGCCTTGGGCAAGACTCCTAATGCTACAATGGCCTACAGCTGGGATATAAATTATATTACAAGAGCATCAATTATTAAGTCACTCTGGAGAAGAGCATCTGCCAAATGCATAAATGTGAATTTTAGGAGGAAGCATAGCATTCGCACTGACATATTTAATATTACAACAAAAGATAAGCTAAAATCTCCCAGACAGTCCACAGTTTTGCAAAAATGTAGACCGTCTCTGTTCTAGCCATGGTGGGTGAAATCACTGTAACACACAGCCTTGAATGACTCCTTCTTATACAAAGCAAAGAAAACTAGGCACATTAATACATAGTATAATAGATGTGGGCTGTCAAATGTGTTTATATCAAGTATTTTATGAGTTTTACTGTAACTGTCTTACTTGTTCAGATCTCATGGAGAAATGATAAACATGTGCTTGAGTCAACAGTGTCAGAAACTTTTGTAGGCACCAAAGCAGGCATACAGAGAGGTAACCATGGTCTGTTTAGAGATCTCTGGACTGTGTTTCATTCATGCTTCAAAACCAAACAAAACCAAACCTACAGCAGGGGTGTCCAATCTTATCACCCCCCTGTTTCTTACAATTTCATCAATCAGAATCAGAAAACTTTATTGATCCCAGAGGAAATTGCTTAAATTAAACCTGCAGCCATACCAGGCCTTTGCAGTTAATATCGGATACCTCTGACCTACAACAAGCATGTGTATGTGTGTATGTGAGAGGGTGAATGACTCACCAGTTCAGCAGGAGTTGCCTCCAGGAGGAGATATATTTATACTTGTTAAAGTATCTTGGCTGTGCTGCAGTGTTGCCTGCACATCTCTTGTCCTGTTTGCAGCATTTTTGGTCTTACGCTCACTCTCACTTTCTATTTCTGTCCGTCTCTGAGCCAAGGACAGTCGAGAGAGATCTTTAGTGTGGGCAAAATATCACTGACATTTAACTAAGAGGACTTGTTACTGGTCTGTGTGGGAGACCTCCAAAAGCAACTCCGACTACATGCCTACGCACTCACATACCTATGACTAAAGGAAGCAAAGGCTATGCATACGCCTCCTCAGACACACACCCCGGACTGTGTGGTTTGAAGTATCTGAAGGATTATTTTTTTTAACCTCAGATCTGTTCTATTTTCAGCACCAAACTGCTGGTGCTTGGGCTTATTTATTCTTTCAGTTCCACTGTTGTCTTGCATCTGCTTTTCTCTCACCTCCACACTCCTCTTCCATACTCTGCCTCCACACTCCCCACTGCATACTCTGCTTCCATGCTGCCCTCCACTTTACCAATCCACACTGCTTCTGTACATCCTCTGTTTTCACCTGAACAGTTTCAGCTGGGGGGCGCAATTAGAGAGGTACTTATGGGGGACCATCCTGGAAAAAAAGGAAATATTGACACAGTCATCTGCAATTTAACATATATTTAAAGACTTTGGAGACATTATTTTATAACTTCTCTAAATCTATTTTTTTTTGTAGCTCAGCAATGTCCTTTTTTATTTTAGGGTAAATATTGTATATTTATTTAGATAATTTCCAATATTTGTCTGTCATTTGTGTCGTAATGGTTGTTGAAAATGACACTTCTGCACTAGCTTCTACACTGCTGCCACTTTTCTTGAAAGGCATCTTAATCTTGCTAACGATATCCATAAGGCAAATTAATTTAGAGAACATAGATAAATAAAGCCACAAATGAAAGGAATGGGATGGGGAGCAATTACAGCCAAGTGTGGGATTTTCCTGCATTTCTTACTGTCTGTTTGCAAGACTCCAAAATGAACCATACTGGGTTCACTTACTGGGTCTTCTTTGTCTCAACTGCAATGTCCATCAGTTTAGCCGTCCTTTAACTTTTTAAAATAATGAACTTTGTAAATACGATTTTCTCTTCACTTTGACCTGGAGATATCAATTGGAATTCAATGTTTTGCTAACTATACTCTGTAATGATGGTGGTGAGAACTATCAGCTCACTGCCATAAGATTCACACAGCTATCCTTTACCATATTAAATAGGATGCTATGCTATCACAAGTCATGGCTAGCTAGGAGTCTAAACAACCAGATAGAGGGATGGCTACTAACTTTAGCTCTTACTAGCTGAATAGCTTGCAAAGCAAATTGTACCTATATTTCTCAAATACAATTGTGTGCAACTAGTTGCATTTCCTTTGCGCATCCGCTGTTGCAAATTGATTTCATCCTGCAACTTTTGGAAGAAATATAATTAGAAGTATACATTTGACTTATGATATAAAATTATCATGACAACATATTATGAAGGTTATAGTAATAAACATCATGCTGCATAGCCCAATAGCCCCGTTACGCCCCTGTTGGCTTGTCGGCTGCTAAATGTGTTTTGGAATGATTTGGAATAAGTAGTAAATGGAATACATTTTCCACAAAATTGCTACTTTAAAACCCAAATAATTTTCATCTGTTTGTTTTAGAGAGTTTAAACACGGGACAGGAACACATTTAGTCAGGAGTTGTAGTTAATGAATGAAGTTTTTCAGTTCTTATAGCACAGAGTGTAGATAAGTTAGGTAAGGACATAAAATATTATCTAGTGGGACGGTTAACAGTCTAACGAGACTAAAGGAAAGACCTTGTTAAAAGGAGGCTTGTTGAAAAAAAAAAAGAGAATTATAAATTGGGCTAAATCAAGGTGCTGGAAATGTAAACTTTTAAATTAGCATGCAAGCTATTAAAGTAACATAAGTTTTTGGTATGCACAGACTCATTTACTCCACACCCACACTCCTCTCGGAGCACCCACCATACTCCCCCCCACTCCCTTGCTACTCTGCTACTACTTGTTCTTTCTTTCCCATTTCTCTCTATTCTTTCTCTGTTGCTCATCTATACTGTAAAGCAGGGACCACAGAAGAACTAGTTACCGTGGTAACAGGGAGACTGGCACCAAAAATATATTCTACAAAGCATCTCTGATTCCTCCCACTACGTGTTGCCTCCTTCCAACACAGCACACATAGTGAAACACATACACACACACTCTCTCTCTCTCTCACACACACACACACACACACACACACAGCACAGAGCACAGCATGACTCCAGTCTATTGCACTGAGACACTGGGGTCAGAAAAACTAACCCACTCCTCTTCAGTGTGACCTTCTGAAATCATTTTGCTCACATAATTTAAAAAACATCCCTCATACTGAGCTGCAGTACTACTAACAGAAGATGAATTGTCCCTTTTTATGCAGTTTGTGCAATATCTTTGCATGCATCTTTACAAACACATTTGAAAGAGGGGATTCAGGTCAAGGAAGCAGACAGTTACATGCAGTTTCAAATCTACTACGAGTTCATCCACTTTAAAAACCCATCTACTCCTCATACACTCATATGGAACACTAGTGTCGGACAGACTGTCCTTAGCAGCCATCCCGAAATGTGTGTGTGAGTGTGTGTGAGTGTGTGTGAGTGTGAGTATGTGTGAGTATGCGTGAGTGTGCGTGTGCTTATACATACAGAAATAGCAGACAGTGATGCAATAAGTCAAGTTATGGTTGTACAGTGACAGAGAGACGAAGAGACATTTACTGAGTTGCGCCCCCTAGTGGCCTTGCAGCCCTGGTACAGCAAGGTGTTCAGTTCCAAGAGCTGCACTAGATTACCATTACTTTTTTCATATACTTTTATTAGGTGCAACCATTAAAAACTGGATAGCCATAGTTATTGCCGTAGCTATTTATGTTGGTCATTTGTGGTAAAGATCCTGCATTACAGTCCCTGCTAGTGACGCAACAATGCATTTTTGGGGAGAATTTCTGAATTAAGATTCTTAACTGGAATTAGAGGTGATCTAATGATATTCAGGCTGCCCTTTTTCTTCTTATTTAGCCTTGCTGTATGCCTAATTTATGTGTTCAGATTTGAATGCCTATGCATGAAATATGCATATCGACAGTGCACACCCCATGCTTTTGCCTAGCGGATGTGGACTATTTCTGAGGACTGAAGCCTTCATTAGAGATGAATAAACATGCTGTTGTCCGGTCGCATTAGAAGGGGCGTTTGAAAGGCTCCACAGCAGCAGAAGCGCCTCGTTCCAGCAGTCGAACGGGGCAGATATCTTACCGCTGTAGACACGGGAGCTGGAGGACAATTACATAACAGCTGTGTGGGGTTCTCTATGTGTGCTTGCAGAGGTGTCTAAACGCTGAAAACGCAGACTGCCTCTCCCCAGTGTAATACATCTTCCTCCCCATTGCAGTGTTGATCATGTGTTGAGTTTGATGCAGCTCCGCAGCTTGGAGTAACAAGTCCTTCTTTGAAGTCCTCCTACATCCGCCCGTTCCTGGAGCGAAATGGAGACAGAGAGAGAGTGAAAGAGAGAGAGAGAGAGTGAGAGAAAGGGGGAGTTTGAAAGGTTTCCCTTGCCATAGCTCCCATCCCTGACCATTTTTTGGCTAAAACACAAGCTCTGGCAATAAAGCGCGGCACAGCTTGCCGACCATGTGTGTGCAGGAGTCTGAAGCCACAAGAGATCGATAGCAGAACACACAGCTGCAGAAGAGCGAGAGAAGCTGACACACGTCGCGGGATGTGATCCGCTTCTGACCCCCCTCTCACCCCCTTTCCTCTCTTCATCTTTTTCTTCCTCCTCTCTCTTCCTCTTCTTCTTCTTCTTCTTTTTTCTCTCTCTGTCTCTCAAGAAGCTCCAACGGGACAGTCTTTATGACACACAATAATTGCAATGTTCTTTGCATGTTATTGTGCACTGAGGACAAATGTAAAGGTAGGAGAGGAGTGAACCAGTGTGTGTTTGTGTTTGTATGTGTGTGTGTGTGTGTGTGTGTGTGTGTGTGTGTGTGTGTGTGTGTGTGTGTGTGTGTGTGTGTG
>JBBPCZ010000037.1:7045598-7068318 GCA_037974445.1 Brycinus macrolepidotus
TGTGTGTGTGTGTGTGTGTGTGTGTGTGTGTATGTGTGTGTATGTGTGTGTGTGTGTGTGTGTGTGTGTGTGTGTGTATGTGTGTGTGTGTGTGCTGTGTCTTTGCATTGTGAGAGGGAGGAAGATAGGTGACATATGTTTATGTCATTGTGGGAGAGAAGAAACTGCCCTGTGTGTATGCTTGCATAGAACTGAGAGAGAGACAGACAGAGAGAGAGAGAGAGAGAGAGACAGAGAGAGAATGCTGCATGTGTTTGGACAGTAATGAGCTTTGGACATTGTTAAAATAAAACCTACACTGCAGACTTGTTTAATCAAACACCACAGCACAAATCCAAAAAAGCAGGTCTATTTTTATAGTTCAGTCATTTAAAAGCACCCCCTCTGTAGCTACACTCTAATTACATTTGTATATCTTTATTTAATACAATCTACTAAATAAATAAATAAATAAACAAACAAACAAACAAACACTTTGCCTTTAGATAAAAAAGAAAGTTTTTAACATGCTTTACACAGAACGATAAGATGGTTGATGAGAAAATACTATAGGCTTAATGAGATAAAAGCACAATTACACACACAAAGCGAATGCCAGCCTGAACAATTTAATCTGTATTTGAGCACACCTATAAAGCTCTCATTCCTTTTGTTCTCTGTCGCACTTTAGGAGCTATAGAAGAAAAGGTTCTACCACTAACTGACCTGAAAGTGTTCCTAGGAGTGCGGAGTACTGAACAAAATGGTCTAGATGGGCTATAACTCTAGCAAGATTGGCAAGAGATGTTGGAGTTAGGCCATTAAGGGCTTTAAATTTAATGAGCAAGACATTGTGATCAACATGGAAATTAGCAGAAAGCCAGGGTAACTGAGTAAGACCAGAGTAATATTCTCACAGTAAGCACATGAGCCGTGTTCTGAACTAGTAGGGTTAAATAGTCTTATTTGGGATATTCTTCTTAACGGATGAAATGCGTGTCTTAAAGGTGTTATTTACGCCCTGACTGGATGCACAGAAAAAAAGTTCAAGGATAAAATCTTCAACCTTATTTTGAAGGGACTTTGGGTCCAATATCAATAATTCCGTTTTAGTAGATTTTTGTTGAAGGAATTTCCTGGTCATTCAGACTGCATTAATAACATTACATACAGCTTTGTTGCTAAATCTGAACTGTGTATCAACCGTTATGTCCAGTTATGCCCAACTTTGAGTTCACAAATGCTGTATCCAAGAGGCTGTACGTAAAGAGGGAACAGTATGGGCTCACACAGTATTGCACTCTTCACTGTTCAGCAAATTCTCAGTTACACTAACAAATTAGTCGTGGTTGTCGAGTAAGATTTAACCCTGACAAGAACCTGATTGTCCAAACCAGTTAAGTTTTCAAGCCTGTCCGTTGAAGTACCATGATTGAAAAGTGCACTCAGATCCATCCGTAGAGACATTTCCAGAATCTGAAGCAACCAGTAGATCATTGGCCACTTTAGTCAGTGTTGACTGTGTGCTAAAAAAAAAAAAAGCCAGAAATTCTGACTGAAATAATTCATGTTTGCTATCTGTGCTTAAAAAAGAACTATTACTGAGCAACAATTCATGATGCCCCATATACAGTACAACAAAAAAACGTGCACTTATAATTTGAAAATGACATAGATGCTCTCTAACAATGTGTTGATTTGTTCAATAGTGCTGGGTTACTTTTAACAATGTGATTGTCTTTGCTTTGAAAATTTTAACTGTCTCTTTCTCTAGTGAGAGAGCAAGAGGCTTTCTGTGATGAATCGCCATTCTTTGGTTAGGGCAGGAACACAAAAGCTGTCTGCTCCACTCCAAGAGCAAGCCAGCATCTACAGCTGCAGCTTTTTTCTTTCAAAGTCTACCCAGTTGGACTGAACAGTTGAATAGGCAATTAAATATCCAGAGTTTTGGGTTTGACTACATGCCAAAGCCTGATCCAGTAACTTCTATTAATAAATAAATAAATAAAGAAACCAAATAAATAAATAAATAAACAAACATTGTTGCTATCAGCTGAAGTAGACACAAAGGCATATATCTATCTATGTACATATCTACACACACACATACACACAATATAAAATATATAAAAATATATGTACAATTAAATACATAATATACAATTGAATCAATTATACATTTTTAGGATTTATAAATGTTATTTGCTGTTTACACTCTGTCAAGTTTTTGGCGAACACAGAGGGTCCAAAAGTACTTAAAAGCGCTGCTTTCTACGTCTCGACTGTTGTCCGGGTGTCATGTCGGGTGTACGGGAGGGACACTCTGCAGGAATCCAATAGACGTTTCTCAAGAACTTTGAATGAAACCAAAGCAAGAAATGAGCTCGTGGAGCTCTCAAACACAATATCAAACTTTACTTGAAACTATGAGGTTCTAAGAGGAACGTTAATCCAAACAGGGGTCTCAATGCGAAGGGGAGATGACTCGGTCTCCTGCCAAGTTACAGGTTAGAGCCCTATAATCCAGAGCTTGTTTTGGTTTCCACTAAAGAGCCGTAGTGGATCGGCTTAGGTCCTCACGCTTGTGGAGACAAGGTGCACTGAGAGCGTTACCAGTCCTTCATAAAGTGGCTTGTGTAGGGACGGCTCTCCTACTGCCACTAGGAGAACTGTCCAGCAGAAAGCACCAGAGATCTCAGTGGGAATCCGCAGACTGGAACAAACACACAGGCGTAGGAGCAGACATAAACAGGAGCTGTACAAACCCGATACATGAGTTGGCAGAGTTGGTGTTAGGGAATGGGTATGTGTAACCACGCGCCGTTGTTCTCTCACACCGGTGCTTATAAACCTAATCAAAACATCAAACACCTGGACATGTCATCAGGTGCCTAGCAACCCAGCTAATGTGTTCATTACAAACACCTGGGTTGTAGACTCCTGATGACATGCAAAACACAAGAGAACTTGAACTTAAACAGAAAGCTAAGGGCAGCCTCTAGTGGCCGAAACACAGACCTGACACCGGGAGGGGAAACGAAACAGTGGTGGGGACGAAACGGATGATTTTGAAAAGTGGTACTGCTATAATGGTTCCAGCGCCCATGATTGGCCATAAAATCAACCAAATTTTGAAGTGAATAGAATTCTTTACATCAGGCCACACCATTTCAAGTAGACTTTTGACCATTGTAATGTTCCACTCTGGACCATTATCATGTTACATAAGAGTTGTGTTCAGGTCTCAGGCAATTCTACATCAGAGTTCCCTGTTATTTTTATGTAGAATTTCTTAGTACAACTTGTATTCTTTGGTGCAACTTGGATTTCCCTTAATGGCTACAAGCTGTTGTATGTCTGTTATAAGCTACACTGTTATATGTCCTTCACCATGCTTCACCATTAGGATGTGTTGGGATTAGTATGCTATGATTTGTCCAAATGTAACATTTACCAGTAAGTTTGACTTTCACCTCATCTGTTCAAAGAACTTTTTTCAGTAGTGATGTGGACCATTCAGGCACTCTTTAGCAAATTTCTATTAAGCAGCAGTGTTTTTTTTTTTTTCACTTAGCACTGGTTTCCCTTATGCTAACCTTCTACGATCAGCACTCATTTAAAATTTTCTAACGATAACAACAATCAGGTGCAAGAGAGGTCACCCACATGTTCTTTCTCACCTGTTTCAGGTGTTTCTCCACCGATATTTTAGAAAATTAGGTTGGGTAACAACGAGACTGAATTTCTTCTCAGTGATTTTTTTTTTGTCTAAAGAGATGCTTCTTATATACTTTTCTAGAGTTATTAGCTTGGATAACTATTTTTCCAGATGTCCTCTGAAATCTTTTTTGGATTAGGCCATGTACTGTCTTCTCTCTTATAACTGGACAAGAGTAATAACAGCAAGTGTCAACTTCTTTACACTATGACTCTGAAGACGTTATTGTTGTCCACAGGTTTAATAATGTTTGAAGATGTGAAACTACAAATAAACACAAGCATCAAATTACTGTAGTGCAAAATGAAGCAGTACATATAATAATGTAAACTGCTTAACTAAACATGTAGCAGTGCATTCAAGCATAGAGGAAAAACAAATCACTTTCATATGTTTTACTCGATTAGCTTAATGTGCCATCTAATGAATTAAACAACACAAATAACTTAGCATAACTGAAGGCAAACATGAATTAAAGATTATACATACAGACAATTCCACAAAACTGCAGAATTTAAGGCCAAGGTGACCGATTGTGATAAGCTCCTTTAGCATGGGCTTCCTTTCAGCATACAAGTTCTGCTTCCTCTACCTCAGCGTTTCTCAAACTATGGGCCGCGGAGCCTTGCTTCTGTATCAATGAAAATTCAGTCCGATCAGGTCTGATCTCGGCGCTTCTGTCACTGCGTGCCCCGCCCCGCCCCCTCGACTTCATGGCCCGCCCCTTCTTTCAGCATTCTAGAATGTTCAGCGTTCCTGCCATGGGTACATATATAGAGAGAGATGACCGATCTGCCTCCTGTGGTCCAGGAGCTCTCGAGCGATGCTGGGTTACAGTTGAGGTTCGGCCGGCTGTCTCTGTCCGAGTTCTGGCTGTCATGCTGTGAGGGATATCCCCAGCTGAGTGAGATCGCAGTTAAAACAATCTTGCCTTTCCATTCAATGTATCTGTGCGAGACCGCTTTTTCTCACTTGACAGCCATGAAAACAAAGTACAGAAACACGGTCCGAGCGGCTCTGTCAACGTGCCTGCCTCCGACCGGTTAGTGGCGAGAAAGCAGGCACACCCATCACGTTAGAATGTTGATTTTAAAATTTTGGTGCCAGTGGGTGACTAGACCCGTAATGTAATTTAGGTTAAAAGTCAGTTTGCACGTTCAGCGCAATTTGGCATAAAACACAAAAAGTGAAAAAAAAATCTAGGTTTCTTGGTTCTTATATATAGGCATAGGCTCATAATAATAATAATAATAATAATAATAATAATGGTTTGTTTATGCAGGGCCCTGCAACCCCAAAGCCTTACATGACTGGTCTCCAGGACATAGAAGTTTGAGAAACGCTGCTCTACCTGACAAGCCCCTTCCGGTTCTGGAACAAAATGAAACTTATACCAACATCCACCACACGGTGGAGTCAAGTACTTGTAACTGCACAGGCCGTTTTGCACTATTGCAATATTCTGCCGTGAGGATATTTTTTTCTTTTTAACTGTCATGTTGTGCAGATATGGAGGACGCAACTGCGGGATTGACTTCAGAACAGAACAAACTGTAATGAACTTAGACACAGAATGTGCTCGGGAGCTCCACACGAAACAAAGTCCTTCACAACACAGGTGTAGGATCCAGATCACAGAAGTCCGTCCACTCCAAGTAGGACTGAGCCTTGAGGGGAGGGGGAAGGGGCGCACTCATCAGCAGTCCGAGTCGCACTAGATACTCCTAGGCTCACTCGCAATGGTGGCCAGTAAGGTTGGTCCGCTTCCCGCGGACTCGCTTCTAGTGAGAGCCTTCTCACCGACTTCGGCCTGTAGAGACCGAGGGGAGACACAGAGAGAGAGTAGACTATCACCGTCTACCGTGAACGCCTCAGGTAGGTGGAGGTTTCCCTCCAGACTCCAGTCCGCATTCCAACTGCCACTTGCCAGTAGTCAGGCGGAGCTGGGCTGGTGAGGCACAAGTCCCTTCTCCCTTTGTCCCACATGGCTGTAATAGAAACTTGCACAGACACAACTAGGATAGGAGATCGGTGACCGTACACCCTCGCTCCGGACTGGCTGGCATTTAAGCTGCGTCACACAGAGTGGCCCGTCACAAACAACCAATCACGAAACTTAAACTGTTACTCTCAACTAGGAGACACTAAACAAGATGAGACAGGTGTGCCTGTAATCAGGTGCCTAGCAACCCAGCTGAAGTGCGTGCAGAGCCATCAGCCTCTACACCTGGGTCGCCCCGGCACCGAGTCCAGACACACCAACACATGACATCACAAGGACGAGACCAGACATGTGTATACTTAATACTCAGGTGACGGGGGCCGCTGAGGGCGTGATCGAGGCGGCCCGGACGTGACATTAACCTTTTTTGGTAGCAGGTCAACACATTTCTTCTGTGGTTCTCAGAAATGTTATTTGTTGAAACCACACTGCATTTGAACAAAATTTTATTGTCAAGAGCAGGTAACTAAAATGATGTGTTTTTATAAGATGGAGCAGGACTTGAATTGACTTGGGGATTTGACTACAGTTACCTTCTTAGCAAGAGATCATTAGTCTAGGCTTCCATCAGTGAACGTGAATGTTTTAACTCACTTAAGTAGAAATATGACATATCGTATATGAATATTGGATCTGTGTTTATTAATTAAGTCTTCATTTATTTATTATTAACATCTTATTTGTGAGGCGAAGGTCGCATTTTAGGAGGCATTCATGCAAGAATCCTGATAATTTTGCAAAGTGCTGTCAAACTTTTTCTTACAACTGTATATAAGTCAGAGCTCAGATCTAATTGGCCTTTACTGCTGTAATTAATCAGCATCTAAAACTCAATCAAAACTATAATTAATTTATACTCTGTTCTAGTTCTCATGCCTGCTTGCTGTGGAGCCTGCAGCTCCTCTGAGGCCATTTACATGGCTGTCTGCTCTGTCTGTGCAGCAGCTGGGCCCTCTCTGCTGAGACTCAGAGCAGCTCTTCCTTTTCAGCCTTTTAGAGCCACTTACTTCTTTTATTTGCCTTTTCAGTTTCTTACCTTTTAAAGCTGTCCATCTTGTATAGAACGTTCAAAACAATGTCAGACTCATGCCTGAAGAAATACTTGAGCTGTGGTAAACATTTGCCAGAGTTGTAAATATGAATAAAAGTAGGAAATAACATCTCATTCTGAAGCACTTACTCTGAACATTTTCAGCCAAAAAAGTCACTCTTCTTATGTGAAAATAGATTTTCTTTGTAAAGAGTGGAGCTGTTTTACTAAGGGCCTTTGGTCTCGCAAGCTCTTTGTAAACCTCAGTATTGATCCCAAACATTCAAAAACAAACATGTTTGTTTGTTTGTTTTATGCTGTGTGAAGGTGTACAGGTCAAAGAGTGGTATATATTAGGCAGCAAGTAAACAGTTTTTAAAGTTGATGTGTTGCAGAAGAAATGGGTGAGTCTGAGGATCTGAGCTACTTTGATAGGGGCCAGATTGTGATGGTTAGATGATTGGGTGAGAGCATCTCCTGAACTGCGGGTCTTGTGGAGTGTTCCCAGCATGCAGTGGTTACTGCCTACCAAAACTGGTCCAAGGAAGGACAACAGGTGAATCAGCGATAGAGTCATGGGTGCCCAACGCTCACTGATGCACATGGGAAGCGAAGTTTAGCCCGTCTGGTCTGATCACACAGAAGATCTCCTGTGGCACAAATTTCTGAAAAAAAGTTAATGCTGGCTATGTCACAATGTTGTCAGAATACACAGTGCTTCCTGCGTATGGTGCCACGTAGCCACAAACATGCTCACCCCTGTCCACAGGCCAAAGAACCCTCAAGGGAATGTGAGCATCAAAACCGGTCCATGTAGTAATAGAAGAAGTTGGCCTGGTCTGATGAATCACATATTTTGAGCATACTTTTGTATCATATGGATGGCATCTCTTAGGTGTGGAAGAGATGACACCAGAATGCACTACTGGAAAAAGGCAAGCTGGTGGAGGCAGTGTGATTCTCTGGACAGTGTACCTTCTGGACACCTTGGGTCCTGGCATTCATGTGGATGTGACTTTGACACCTCCCACCATCCTAAACACTGCTGCAGACCAAGCACACCTCTTCATAGCAACAGTGACATCTTTCAGCAGGATAATGCACCCTGCCACATTGCACAAATTGTTCAGGGGTAGTTTGAGGAACATGACAAAGGTGTTAACTTGGCCTACAAATTCTCCGTATTTCAATCAGAGAATCTGTGGGATGTGCTGGACAAATTAGTCTGATCTGTGGAGGTCCCACCTCACAACTTACAGGATTTAAAGAATCTGCTGCTAATGTCATAGTGCCAGATGTCACAGCACACTTTCAGAGGTACTGTGGAGTCTGTGTCTCGATGAGTCAGGGCTGTTCTAAGGGCGCTGGGGGACCTACACAGTATTAAGGGCATTAATGGCTGATCAGTGTATACTAATGTGTTAAACATGCCTAAGGAATTTAAAACAGTTGTAAGTCGGGTCGCTAGGATAATTTTTGAAGGGTATAACAAGTTAAGCCTGAACCCAGCAAATAAACAATAAAACTCAAGCAGAAGCAAAGCTAGCTCAGCATCAGCTTTCAAGCTCTTCAGATTCCTCAGGGCTCCACACGTATGTGCACTTCCATCTTTTCTCTTGCTTGTCAACATTAATTCCAGCCTTCCTTTCCGCTCCAGACTTTTGTTAGTCTTTTTTGTAGTGTAAATCATTGTTGGAAATAATGGAACGGTAACTTTTGTTCACATGTTTACCTTCTTTGCCGTTGCTTTTGAAAGATGTCAGTAACTTGTCTCGCTTGTCTCTTACTAAATCAAGCTAGCACTATGCCTCCTATTTATAACCTAGACTTTTATGGGCTGTCAATGCAGGATAATTGGCAGATAGTGAGGATCGCCTCGAGAGAAGTTTCCTGATTGGTTAGTACAGCAGGACCTTCGTTAAATTTTTACCTCATGATTTTAGAGCCCAGGGCAGTTACTGAGGCTTTTTACCAGAGCACTTATTTTTGTGGCAGCTGTAAGGATGTGAGGATAGGTTATCTGAAGTGCTTAAAAATCAAAATAAACCTACTCTGAACGTTTTGTTTAGAGTAGTGCTGGTGTACTGCATAGCTTCTAATGTTGTTTTGCCTGGAGTTGATCTGATAGATGCTGGTAATCATGTATGCTGGGAAAAAGTTTAGATTTCTCCCCATGCCTCTGCGCTTAGTCTGCAAGAGGAAAACCTTTGCCTGACTAATATTTGAAACATGCTTCCTGACAAGGACGGGCTAATTCCAGGTTGCACAGCATTTCCAGCCAGTGCTGTTGCATGGAACTGATTTGCTGCAGTGTACTGTCGACTTCATGGCTCAGTGTAGTGTAGTTTTGGCTCAGACTAGGGGATATGCTTGAACTTCTCCTGTGGAAGGTGTGCTGAAATATTAATGTTGTCTGTAGGGCTTTTAGCTGCAAGTATGCTTTATTCTGATGGAGAAGCAAAAAGGAAAAGCATAGCTTCTCAACACATTACCTCGCTGCAGGCAGAGAGCCCAGTGAGGTGCTGATGTTACTTGCAGGAGAGAGACCCCGGTACAGAACAGCTGCTGAATTCACTTACCATTAGAATTATGTGAACATATTACAACAACAGTGATGCTGCAGCATAAAGAGAAAGACAGAGCCTCATATCAGTTAGAGCCATGTGAACATTTGAAACGACAGCGATGATGCAAAGCTATCTTTTTCTTCCTTTATTTCTTTCTCTCGCAGTTTCCTTGATGTTTTATCTCTCCCCACTCCCTTCATTTGTATATTTAAATATATAATTTATTGACTTCTTCATTAAAGGAATACTTTGCTGCAAACCGAAATTTATCCAGCGTTTCCTTCACTCCGAAATTAAGACGATCACCCAATAAGTGTTTTTTTTTAGTAAGTGGTAGCAATCATACTGACAGAATTTTGTTCATTTTTAAACAGAACCGTATGTTAAATCAGGTCAGAAACCACATAAGTATATTTGAATGTATTGCAAGTTTATAGCAACTCTATAATAATAATTCACCGCACAGTGCTAACTACCTAGGGTAAACGTTTTCTCAGCTGTTCTGACAAGTGACTTTGATTGGCCAAACTGCCTGCCAATCATGTTTTAATGACGCTACTGTACATGGATGCTCTAATGCTGTGTTGGCAGGCAGATTGCCCTGAAGTTTTAACAGTGGGTTAAATTCACCAGAAGCGCAGGCACTCAGTGCAGTTTACACACAGCAGAGAGGTTTAGCAGACCTCAGGTGACCCATGGCCTCTCAGAGAGGATTTGAACGTTGACATTTAACCAGATGCTGTATTCTGGAGATGTAGAGCATAATTCCTGTGTGCCTGACCTTGATAAGACTGCTCATTAAGGAGCTGGAAAATGCCTCTCCAAGTGTTTCCAGAAAGGGAGATCACACTCAGAGGAGTTCGTATGAGATATGGCCGCTCAGACTGGTTATGGGTGTATTGATCCAACAGAGTGTTGGAGTACTTCAACTGCCAACGCTCTCTCAAGTCATTTCCTGAAATGACTTTGGCTCCAAATAGCAAAGTCTTTTCCACTTGCCTTGCTTTTATAGCTTTGTTTTCTATATAGCCTACAGAAGAAGCTGTGTTTTGTACTAAGTTCTAATCAGGTGGCTGATTGTAAAAATTACCGATGTCCTCCCCACTGTTAGTGTTAGCTTCATGTTTTCTGTCATCATGGTGGGACATGAGGGTGACTGCAGCAGATTTGCTATTTCCTCTGTGATTAGATGAGGCGGCGGCTCATGACTTTGTGTCTTAACGTGTTTAGTTTGAAAATGTCACTGCTTCTGCAAATTGCTCTAATTTGCATCCTTAAGTGTAATTACTTTCTGTGCTTACAGGTTAATTATGCAGCCGTCCAGTCATCCAGCACATAAAGCATCTCTTATGAAGATGACTGTAATAATACAGCCGGTGCCAGTGTTTGTTTTTGTTTATAAAGTTGCTTATAAGGTTCTTTTTTCTGATTTGTGTGGGTGTCATAACTGTTTTGATGGATCTTCTCAGTGCTGAGTCGAGCAGCACTACTCCAATATTTTGTCACATCACGACCCCTGCTGGTCAATGTGAATACTGCTCATATCAGTGGAACCTCTCTCTCACATGTACACAATATTTATGTTGTGTCTGAAAAATTTTACTGACGTTACGTAAAGCTTTTTCTAAGATCAAGATTCTAAGATCAAGAAAAATGATTTTTGCTACACTTATAAGATTTTATAAGTATAAGGGACCCTAGGAGAAAGATTGAATTACTTTAATAACTTTCATTTTTTTTCTTGTTTCAAAACGTACGTGCTTTCACACAGCAAACTCTCATAAACCATTTCACAGAACACCATCCTCATTTGAGGATATACAGAAAATGCTTTTACATTTGTATCCTTGTATCTGATTTTAATGCAGAACCTCTAGCTTCTCTTGTCTGTAGTCATTTTGGAGCCATTTCCTGTACCATTTAAGTGAAACAATAAATAAATCTCAGTAATGTGTTAGCTATTAGCTGTTAAAATTGGGCTCTGTTTTATGTTTTAAGTGCTCTGAAGCTTTTGACGTGTTTTGTCAAACCACAGTCAAACGTGTGTCAGATGTTGTTAAGTATTTCTACATTTAATCAGCATAGTAATACGTTACAGATGTTTGTGCACCTAAATATAGGATATAGGATGAGTTATGTCTTTAGGGTTGGCCAGTAAAGGTCGTGGTGAAACTCAGTACATGACAAAAACTTGTTTTTGTATTTTTAGAATACCCTGGATGTGATGAAAAATAACTGACAAGTTGTGAGTGACAGCAAATGGCCCACAGTCTGTAACCGTGCAACCATATAGTAGACCTGTCCAAGTCACGAACGTATAAAATGTATTTTTTTTACACCATAAATGTAATGCAGTGAAAAGGAATGTAGCGTAGCGTTTTAAGCCACGTCACTACAGAACAGTAGACGTCACCAAATGTAAACTTCAAAATCCACGGCCTGTATTAATCATAGCTCATGACTATCCTAGGGGTTGTCTTGCCTCAGGACATGTGTGTGATTGTGTGCTTGTTTGTGGTTGTAGCTGATGTCACACACTCTATGGCTGAAAAACCGCAGGCATTCGGGATGGCAAGATGATTGGCATATGGGTGAATTTGTTTAAAATGGTGTGTAATGTTTTGTTGAGTGAAGCCAGATTTCTGTGCCTTTGCGGTACATTTATTTTAGATAGTAAATACCATCAATACTGACAATCTGTCATGCAGGCAGCAGCTAATTTTGTTCACATGTACTTTTATAATTTATTTAAAGAGGCTACTTCCTAGATTTTTCTTGTATTGTTTTCCCTGAGGTCCACTCAAAGTGACATTTGTGCGTGTTTTTATACCCAAAACAGCCATCATTCATTTTCGCGCGATTTCCAATTTCTTTTTATCACTTTGAACAGTTTTTATTCTTAATCTATTCTGTAAATCTTGATTGTCTGCCCTGTATGGAGCTCATTTAGAAAGCACTCTTTGTTGAAATGCTTCTGATGCTTTCAGTGAATGGGCCTAAACAAACTGCAATAGGCCAAATGGAGCAAATATTTTATTTATTTATTTATTTATTTTTGCAAAACGCATTGGCAGTGCCTTTTATGTAGTATGTGGTAAAGTGTTCTTTACCAAGAAAGTTAGTTTTCCTTTAATATGGGATCTGGGCTATATTTAGCATGTGCCCTGGCAGTGACCCACAAAAAAAAAGCCAAATAACTATATATTGGATGCCAGCTCTAAACTCCAGATATGGGTTTAACATTTGACTCTATAAATCTAAGATATGATCACAGGATTACTGAGTCAGAGAACGTTTCACGGTAGACAGATGACATGACCTCCATTCATTTAGAGAAGGGGAGGAGGGTTTACAGACTTTTAGCTTTAGTATTTGTGTTTTGATGCGTGATGCTGTGTGTGTGTGCGTGCGTGTGTGTGTGTGTGTGTGTGTGTGTGTGTGTGTGTAGACACTGACACACTGAGGTTTAGTGCATACACTGGCCTGCTTGCCACCTACCCAAGGCATCGTGAGCCATCACATAAAGCTGCTTAAGCCTAACTGCTGGATACACTCCACACACAAGTACTCTTTATACACACACACACACACACACTCTCACACACCTATACACACATGTATATACCCTCTGCCTCCCACAAAGCCTCAGGCGCTTCTCTGCTTCCACGCACTGTGTGCGCTGTTTGTTGAAGTAAGGATTAATGATAATTAGCTTCGCCTACGTTTGATTCTGTTAAACAGAGCAGAGTGTGTATAGCTTCACCCTCCGAAGTCTTCTCAGTTTGGGCAGCTCTAGCAAATTAACATTGTGCTAAATGTTCTTTCTGGTTCTAGTGTTAAGATGGCCTGATTTAGCTTATGTTTTAAAACATGCATCATGATTCTGCGGTGATTAGTTGGCAGGTTGCTTTATGCTAAGCAAGAAACACACAACACCTGGTGGACCCAACTGATATGCATTTTATGTATGTACGACTCACTGAAAAAGGCGACCTTCTTTTATTGCTCCAAGGTCCAGTTCAGATGCTTGTGTGCCCATCGTATGCTGTTGGCATGGATACTCTGAAAAAAAAAAAAACCCTATTTATTTATGTTTTTACATACTGAGTTCTGCAGGTCCCTCAACATTATAAATATGTTGTAGCATGCCCTGAAGCTTTTGCTTACCGTATATGGTCTTTCATAAACAGCAGAAAAGGAAGTGATCAGTGTGTTCACTAAGAGCAGAGTGAGTTGTTCCAGCAATGGTAGTGTAGAAACCTGTTCACACCAAGCATGATTTTTGTAGATGGAGGCTGGCACAGGCTTCCTCCAAGTGCTCCACTTCATCCTTTTGAGCTCCAGGTCGTGCAGTCTTATTGGACAGCTCAACATACTTGAAGGAGAGCGCCAACTGCCAATTCTTTGACATCAGATAGCATACACCCATGCTGGCTAGCATTGTGCTGAGTGACTGGGGGAGAGTTAGAGCCATCCTGCCCATCCAGAGAGAGCAGAGTAGTACTCAGCAGGGCACAATGTCTTTAATTTCGCCTTTCGTCCTTTTACATAATTTGGAAATGCCAGCTGCTGTTTCATGTCAAAATTTTGTGATGAACAGACCAAAAAGACGTCCAAAAAGATTCTATTGCTCAGTTAAGTCTATTTTGAATAATTTATGAAAATTCAGGTTTTGTAAAACAATTGTCGAAAACGTTTTGGAGTTCCGTCACTTGTTACATCTCAGCTGTTCTGCTGAAGGCATGATGAATTATGCACATAATCCAACAAATGCAGTCTAGATTTTGCTCAAAATAAACTGCTAATTTTTTATCCTGGTCCAATATCAAGATTTTCCAAGTGTGAAATGCACACTAAAAAATAGGATCTTTTCTTGAAAGATGTCATATTTCTGGCTAGCCCAGATAAAGCGCCACACTTGCAGAGGGTTCTGGTGATACTTTATTTCAGGAGCTTTGGCGGGAAAAACAGACAAGGGGGACACTCAGTACGGTGTAGCTTCCGACAATCAGCAAACAGAAGCAGTCCTCGTGCGGCGTGCTAGAATCAGTGAAAACAGTCAAACAGTCAAACAGTTACAGAGGCCTCTTCAAAGCCCATGTAGGGCACGGCAGTGACAGATGAATTGACTTGATTTCATTCATACATATATCAATAGAATGCTGAAAGTAAGTAAACTGACAAACTTGTGTTGATGTAGTATATTTTACTTATTGGTGGAAATTATGTTCACATCTGGATCAAGGAATTTCAATGCATTGCTTTTATCATTGTATTTCAGGGCATTGCAAAAAAACAAATATATGATTGCGAAGTGATTTTTTTTTTTTATGTATTGTGCAGCCCTACCTCACACACATGTGAACAGCTGATGAGGTGGTCAGGGCCAGCGGGGGGACTCCCTGTTTTCTGCTTATGGAAGCACAACTTCTCATTTTCACCTGCGGGTCACCTTTGTGCTGGCCCAGCAACCCCACGCCCCAGTGACCCGCTGGCACATGTCGACACATGGCCATCCTGGCAGCCTGCACACATGTTTCGTTTAGCTGTACTGTTATTTAAATCAAGACTGTGCTGTCTTAGCAAAACTTTGTGTGTGTGCGTGTGTGCGTGTGTGCGCGCGTGTGTGTGTGTGTGAGCTACATCAGCTGGTTTTTAGATTCAGTGATGTGCTAAATAAGCATAACGTTACTTCAATCCTGCACTCAAGGAACTTGCATTAAGGATTAAAATCTTACACGTGCTTTACAAAATAGAATAAAACATGCACTTTATACTCAATACTCACTTCACACTCCATGCAAAGCGATTATGTTTCTTCTAGAGCTGTCACCTCAAAAAGTTAACTAACTGATTGTTTGTTGACTAATCGGATTCATTTATTGCTTTATTTAAGTATGTACCTATTTTAATTATAGTGAACAGTTGTGTATTTCACCAAAAGGAAGTTTGGATCATGCAGCAATAATTTAAACATTCTGTTTTACTGAAAGTATTCATATTCACATGGTTTTGGATTGGACTTGGATTGGGTAATGCACTGGATACTAAAGAGATAGGTGGATGCAACTAGAGGTTTGCGGGGGAATGAAACTGAAGCCTGAACCCAACTGTTACCCATAACTATAAGACTCGACCCAACAAGGGCTGATTGGTGCTGCTGAAATTGAAACCCAGATCTGCTCATCATCTGGATCATCACAGACAAGCTTTGTCTTTATTCTAAGTGCTAAACTAAAAATGTGCATACTTCTGAAATTTGAAAGTGGAACTTCTGCTGTAGCCTAAACTATTGGAAATACTTTGTCTCTGACATTTGTTTGTCTAGTAGCTGCTACAGAATGGCTACATCCATGGCAAACGTGTCATTGAAGAGGCAACATACCAGTCTTTCTATCATAGCTCAAAGGTGTGCCTGATCAGTGTATCAGCGTGATCACCCTTTTGAAATTTTAAGCAGATCCCTTTTACTGAACTTTCTTTTTATTTCTGTTATGACAGTCACAAATTACACAGAACTAAAGAAAGAAAGAGACCATGCAAGAAAAAATGCATGATCCTTGAACTTATATAGTCACAATCCTGTAAAATAGGGACAAATCTACTACTCAAGCCTGATGTTGTATGGGAAAAATTGTCCTTACACCCAAACACTGATGGGCCAGTCAGGCTTGGGTCAAGAAGCAGATTCATAGAGACAACACAGTCTAAAAATGAATCGAGGAAGCCCTGAGATGTCCTTAGTTCTAGTTCTATCAACAGTTCATTTTGTGACCTCTTTGTTATGTGAGAAAGGGTTTAAAAGGTGCAGTAAAATATTGGATGTCAGCAAACTTTGAACAAAAAATGAAATGGAAGACATGTGAGGACGAGATAGCTGTCTTAATATGTAAGGTTTTTCCCCGCCGAAACGTCCTGCAGGGGTGTAATTCGACTCCGACTAAGAAAACAGAATTGAAAAAAGGGTAAAATGGACATCAAACGCATATTGCAGCTGCAACATGGCATATTTTCTGTTGTGTCCTCTGTGGTCCTGTGAGTCGAAATAGTGTTATCATTTTGATAAATATTGTTTTAGAAGGTCTTTCGTTTTGTGCCTGTGTAGCCACTACGACTGCTGTCACTGTTGTAGAAAGTCTCTTAATAACATGCTTTTGAGACACTGCTGAAAATAAATACATTTTAAAACGGAGAGAAAATTCAGCACAAAAAACTTGCGATCCTCCCTGGAATGCATAGAGATGACATTTAAATATATTTAAAGACATATTAAATATGCCTTTGCACATAAAACGCCAGCAGAATGCATCATATTTGCACCCAAAACTGATGCACATTAGGCCTAGAGGTCCAGCACTACATATTCTTGGTGGAGAATAAATTTTACTACGCTAGATTTAGGGCATCCCTTAACCTCTTAAAGAAGAAGTGAGCAACATTTTGATTAAAGCACCCTAGCCAGTAAAACAGTTCCCGACACAGAACAGAGTCCTGAGATGGAAGGAGGGAGAGGAACAGAATGAAAGAAAGATGACAGGAGAGAGAGACAGAGAGAGAGAGAATGATTTAAAATGCTGGGAAGTGAGAGAGAGATGAGCAGTGGGTGCATCCAGGCTGTGTGTGTGTGTGTGTGTGTATGTGTGTGTGTGTGTGAGGCGGACCCTTTGCTCAGTCAGGAGTGAAGCATCTCTTGCCGGCTGGATGTGTGTGCTTTTTGCTTTTTCTCGACGTCAGTGGTCCCAGAGCTAAGGGCACTCCTTCCTGAACACGCCGCTAGTGGAATGTCTCCCATTGTGAAAAACCAAGACTGCTTCTCGCCCATGCTCTGCCACTGCAAAGTTGCCTGCCACGACAACACCCTGTCTTTGATGTTCGGTTGCAAGGTACGCTCTTCTCTCAGGGCAGCTCTGGAGCTCAGATTGCCCCATCAACTTTTACCAGGCTTTGGTACAACAGCAAGTGCTGCTTTTGGCAAGTGGATTGTGAAATGTGCTGTTGTTGTTTTCAGGGTGAGTGTAGTCCTGGCGTCGGTTGATTCGTTGACTTGTTGATGATAGATAGAGTAGCATTTGTTTGAGCCTAGCAAAAGAGTAGCCTTTCTTGAATACAGAGTAGTGTAAGTAGTGTTTTTTCCACTTCATTGTGCCATGTGTTACTGTGTCAGAAGATAACCTCTACTGTATCACTCCTGTACCGCTATTGTGGGTGTGTACTGTAAATATGGGTGTGTTTTCCTTTCCTTACGCACAGTTTGTCTGAGTATGTGCGTAACACGTTTACTCTAGCCGCCAGGAACGGCAAGGCTGCACGCTAATCAGGTGATTCATCAGTGAAAAAACTGATTCATGGCAAGAATATTGTAAGCAACTTGTCATGCATGATTAGTACATGCATAGCTTACAAACATGCTAGATACATGTGTTATTACTGTAACTTCATTTTGCAAGTGATGGATAGATTTAAAGTGGGGTGTCTTCCAGCATATGTAGATGCAGTGTATGT
Organism: Brycinus macrolepidotus; assembly: GCA_037974445.1. NCBI lineage: Eukaryota > Metazoa > Chordata > Actinopteri > Characiformes > Alestidae > Brycinus > Brycinus macrolepidotus. Next base: position 7,063,397 of record JBBPCZ010000037.1, read on the forward strand.
AGCACATTTGTCTTTCTGCATGTTTCTCATAAACATTGAAGCAATAGTTTGGCAGAAGATCAAATATACACAAGCTAGCCTCCTCCACTACCCAGTAATGCAGTTACACTGTAGTTTTAGGCTAATATATCTAACCAATATCTAACTAAGCAACTCTATTTGAGAGTGAGTTGCTTAGCAACTTAAAGGTTTGAGACAAGAGTGTGATGACTTTAGCACTCTACAGTCTACATGCCTAGTGGTAAGGTGTACAGTTCCATTCTTGTTTGGCACAATGGCCTAAAAACTTCAGCACAGAAGTAAAGAACCAAACATGTTTGAGCTGATCAGCTATATTAGGGGTAGGTGGAAAAACATCACTTTAGGTGAACTTATGCTGAACTAAAGATATAACCAAAAATGTAGCGCAGCCTCACTGTCACCATAAATCCCTCTGTCTCTGTGTAAATTGACTATTTTAAATTGGGCTCTAATTAGAGGCAGAGTGGATAGTGAGACTGCCAGGCTGGAACCAATATTGCTCCCTTCTTCACGGTATACTGGAGCTAGGAGATCCGCTCCCTTAACAAGCCACCCTTAGTCTCACTACCATGCATTAGACCTGTGTGTGTGTGTGTGTGTGTGTGTGTGTGTGTGTGGATGGGAATGGGGATGAATTTTCAGGACAGCACTAACAAGTACATCTCAAATCCTTTAACTAACCCAGAATGAGACACAGGTTGAAGCAGAAATGCTTTAGCTTTAGCTTTTCTTGAGCTGCAGAAGAGTAGAGTTTAGCTTCAGGTTCTAATGTGACCTCCACACTGCACATTTCAGTGCCCTTAACATCAGCACTTACACTGACCTCCTTACTCTATAACCTATGAGCATTTCAGGGTTCAACACATGTTCAGCTAACATTCAGAAAACAGGGAAAGAGAGAATGTGGATCACATTAGGGTTTTACCAGAAAATTGAAAAGGAGAAAGAATGTATAAAATGTTGTTTGCTCCCTGTATTTTATACAAAGAGAATTTTTTTTTTTCTCTTTCACTTCTTTTTGCAATTTTTGTTCTACCGCTTACATTAGCAGTTACATTCTGCCACACTATTTAAGGTGGAACAGAAATTTGGAGTAAGAAGCAGATGAATACGAAGCTGCTTTGTGTTTGGTTTGCTATCCCGTGCTGGTTAGCACAGATACACTTAAACAGTTTGAGCAGATCAGCAGATCTCCACTGAGTATGTCCGCTGTATGGAACAATTTCACTATTTCTATGACAGACATTAGAAAAGCTATTTGTACTCACTGTTCATTAACATCAAGAGGTGGAAAAAGACACCTCTTCATCTTCAAGTATGATTCCTCTTGAAAATAACATCCTGCTTCATATGCAAAAAGCAGAAAGGAAAGTAATTGCAAGTATGCTGATACCATATGTAGCTATTGTTTTTGGAAAAAAGCAATGTGCAGTATTACCTAAAGAAGAATAGGATTTATTGTCTTGGATAGCCTACATAATATAATAAGTTTCATACATTGATTGTATGCAAACTGTTTTCTTTTGCTGTTTTTGGCCAAGTGTGTCCTGAATTTCAGTTTTGAATTAGGCGAAATTTCATTTTGTTGCATCACTGGATCATGCTCTTAAAAAAAAATATGCCAAAAAGGGTTCTTTGGAATAATGTTATATAAAGACTTCTGAAGAACCTGGATTGTTGTAAATAGGAGATGGGAGTGTTAAGATATTTTAAAGTATAATATGAAGATATGTGGTATATAGGTTATATGAAGATTTTCCTCAAACCCTTTGTTGGAGCCAAGATCATTTAGGAACCTTTATTTATAAGAATGCGGTGGGGGGCTTGCCTGTAGAACCTGCTGATGTCAGCATCCTCTTGATAGCAGTTTGCTTCTGCTTTTCTATTCCTCTGTGGCCTGTTTTCTTTTCTCCTTTCTCTTCTCTTTATTGGCTCCCACACATCCATAGTTCCTGGTGCTCGGATGTATAGTAGAGTGCACAGTGCGAAATTTGCATTGATGTTCAAAGTCATTGTAGCATGAAGAGCGTGTTAAGAAAGCTCTAGAGAGATCATGCTCAAACGTTCACAAAGAAATCCCCAAAGGATATTTTGTGGCCAGTATAGAGATTAGCTGAGTATAGAGTATAGAGATAGAGATTATCTCGAGGACGCTGTGTTTAGGAAGGTTAAAGTGACTGATGTGTCTTTTTGCACTAGGAGATGACTTGTTGGTGCAAAGCTGCAGGTCTTTGGAATTAACTGAAAAATAATAAGCTCTCTCAGCTAATTTCTCAGGTACTAATTCTTAGAATGGAGTTTTTTTCATTTAGCTTTCATTTTTTCTGACTGAAACATACCGACTACGGGACCACTATTGACTGAATATTTTTGCTTGGAAGAGTGACACTTTCAAAACCTCCTGTGAATGACTCTTGGCTTGCTCAAGATGCTATGCATCTAATTGTGTTGAAATTTCTTGTAGTTATGACTCCAGCTGCACAGCCTTCGGTAATTATACCTTTAGTTCAGCTTGCTGTAGTACATTCAGTTTAGGCTGTGTGTGTGTGTGTGTGTGTGTGTGTGTGTGTGTGTGTGTATGTGTGTTTTAATTTCTGTATCGCCCGCTGACCCTTTGAGCTTCCAGATTTCCCTGCCAACTGCTGAGGCAGCCGGAGGGGCGGAGCTTCAGTGGAACATTTTTTTCCTATGCTTGTTTATTTGTGGAGATTGCACAGACACATATATGTACTTTTGAGTGGTCCTCAAAATATTTCGTCAACAGTTAAAGTAGGCATATTGAACGAATGTATATGTTCATGTGCTGAGTTGAAGATGCCAGTTTACCCTGTAGCAGGAAGGCGGTAGAGGGTGGGCCCTGGACTGCCTTTCCTTAACCCCCTATCCATCTGTGAGCTGAGTGGAGTCACGCGTGATGATGAGGATGAGGATGAGGATGATGATGACGAGTAGAGCGTATACTAAGCTGCAGAAAAGGGGTCAGTGCACACAATCGCACGGAGATTCCACACAATCCTACACGGAGCCTAGAGCCATGCCACCTCACATTGCCATCTCCTCTCAACTCAGAGAGAGAGAGAGAAAGAGAGAGAGAGTAGAAGGTAAAGGAGGGGTAAAGAGCAGAAGAACACGGGGTGGCAACAGGACACACATGCGCAAACTAAATGCTAAGTAAATTCCTTCAGTCTCATTCTAACACTTCCCAGTCTTTAACTTCCTTAAGTGCCTTTACCACTGAAGGCCGGTTTACACCCATTTACTCTGCCAATGGAGATTCTGTGCTGCAAACAGCTTTTAATCCTGAGCTAGCCACAGTGTGGCTTCTGGGTCAACATTTGTGCCTAAAATGCAACTATAAGCAAACCTTAAACTGTGTTATATGTTAAACCCCAAATAACATTTTTCTTAGAATTCAGGCATATGCCAAAGGGCCACCTTTAAGAAGCCATCTTTTTTCACTTTTGGTCTTCTCCTCAATAGAATTTCATAATGTTATAACAGAACTATTCAACACATCCTTGTCCCTAACATTGTTTCCTAAAACTGGTATCACAGAAATTTGCTACGTGCAAGTGAGCCTCTAACCCAGGTTTCACCTTCAGCCCAAGCCTAACACACCTCATTCAGCTAATTAAGGACTTCTGAATATAATAAGTAGATGGTTCAGGTGGGATCTATTAGAGCCGTAGCTAAACTCTGCAGGGACAGGGTGGGTGTCCGCCGCTCTAATCAATCTGAATGTTTTACTGGCTTCACTAGTGTCAGTTTATTGCAAGATATATTGCAATGGGTAGCAGAATTTATTTATTTATTTGTTTGCTTGTTTGATTGTGTGTTTGTTTGTATGTATGTATTTTTGGTATATCATGCAGCCAGAACATAGAACTACCGTTCTCAGTTCCTTGTTTAAAACTGTCCACTGTCCACTGTGATAATAGCTTCTTTTTGGAATAGCTTTTTTCCAGGCATTATAGTATTATAAATATCTGAAACATTGCAATATGACTTTCTCTTTACTATAATTCAGCTCTAGACCTTATTACAGAGTGTGTGGTACGGATGAAGAATTTAATGACCAAGTCACTAGTGAACACCAAGGAAAATATAACATCTTTTTTTGTACATACAGATTCTGTTTTTGGACAGAATATGATTCTTTATGCCCCCATCAGAGCTGTAACCATTTCAGGCACTGCTAGATAATATGCAGTGTGCAGTCACAGTGAACAGATTATTGTGCTTGAGTGTTGACCTGGGCTTTATTAACTGTTCCAGTAAGCCCTACTCTACTAATAAAGCAGAATGTTTAAGCAACGCTGAGCTCCTGAACTAAAATATCAGATTCATTTTACTGTATTTGCATTCAATTAATGTATCAGTATTGGCCTCAGCATGGATAGAAAATTATTGGATATGATCATCACCCCAGAAATCCCAAATTGGGGCATATCTATTTTTTGCAGATTGTATTTGTGCAGAAATTATGTTTAATGTATTTAATGCATTCCTTCTTTCAGTGTATAGTGTGCATTAGTAACGGAGTGGTATGTGTGTGGCTGAGAATTGTACTCGTATGTGTGTTATCAGCTATCTCATGGAGAGAGGAGAGTTGCCCTTAGGCTCTGTGGCTGTATCGAGGGCTTGCTCATAGAATGGCCATCAAGGAACAGTGAGTCACTCCCTGCTGTTTTAGAGGCTGGCTGTTCTGGACAAAACTCTCCACACAGCATGCGGTACAGACTCAATAAACCCTCTGCAGTGTACTACTGTTTACCTCTTGCACAGACATTTACACACAAGTTTGTCAAGAAATGTATATATATATATATACAGTACTGTGCAAAAGTCTTAGGCACCTACGGTAATTGTTGGAAGCTATTTATATCAGCAGTGGGTTTCTT
>JBBPCZ010000037.1:7076711-7084211 GCA_037974445.1 Brycinus macrolepidotus
AACAGCGGTTGGAAAAAATTCAGAGCTGTTTCACTTGTTTTAGAACGTGTTTTTTTATTTGTACACTCTCCGGGGAAAAAGGGTGAAGAAAAAAGCCCCCCCCCCCCCCCCCCCTCCAACTTTAGACCATATTAAAATGAAACAGTAATAACTTTAAAATACAGACAGCTTCTTTTAAATAGAATATGAGGGAGAACCAGTATCCTTCTTTCAAATATAACCTATTGTATCCTATTTGTTGTCATTGTCATATAAATGTATTATTCATAAATCTACTTCTTGGGAGATATCTTTTTAACTTATGACATTAGCTAGCTTGGTATCTGAGCAGAATAGTACAGCATTCGGATAGTCTTTACTTATGCAAATATTCAGTGAAGCTAGACCATAATTTGTGTAATTACTTGTATATCATGTCCGTTTTGCTGTTGTCTGAGAATCATGCATACATACAAAAATACTTGTGTATAGCTGTGTACCATGGCGGTGAAGAGACAACACATGCTAGCAGTGTAGGAAGTGGTTATCACTTCCAGCATGCTAGAAAGAAAACATAAGCCCCACACTCAGGCCAAAACTCTAGATGTGGACCCAGACCAAGATATCTGAGTAATGAGATACAGTCCCAGACCAAGGCCATGTTTATGTGATCACAAGATAAAGCGTCCAACTGTGGGTAAACAAAGATGGCTCTAATGAAAAGTCATTCAACACTCTAGATATTTTATTTGAAACACTGCTGTACAACCAGTAGGCCTTACTGAGAGCCCTGATGTAGCTTCCACTGGGTTGCAACACCCAGACTCAAGAAGCCCTAAATAAGGCACAGCAGTATTTAAGGATTTCCTGGACAGCCCCGAAAGAAGGTTATTTATTTGCCAGACTTGCTCACCATGGCATTGAAGGATGTCGCTGTACTGATGCTCAAAGCTATACAGTGTTTGGCACAAACAGCGAGTCAATTTCTTGTCTGAAACTGACATCCAGGACACACTGTGCCAAAACCTAGAACCAAAAACTAAAGAGCTTTTTTAGGCCATGCACTTTATTTTTCACATGAAAATTCAAGATTTTGTCCGGAATATCTGGTCAAAGAAAATGTGCATCATTTTTAATATATTGCTGTAAATCACTGGTGTGGCTATTAGACTCTATTTAACTGGTTTACACTTATATTGTCTATATCAGGACATGTTCTGCACTTCCTAGAGTAGGCTGAGTAGCTTAGCAGAAAGCACTAATGAAAGGCTAACAGACTAAAACTTCAATAATAATAGACAGACCTCAAGTTCACGCATTTACAGGAGTTATTTTCTAAATTAAAACATACAATTTAAATATTGCTTGAATGCCTGTTAAGAGTTTTAAATGTGTTTATTTAAACAGGAACTGGCGTCAAATGTGAGCATAGCACCCTGCTAGTTTGGTTCAAGCGTAGCACAACAGGCAGAAGTTCAGTGCATAAGTATCATGGACTGTAAGAATAAGGTTATAATTATGTAATTATATAAGGCTATAATTTTCTGTTTTATTTGTGCATTGAAATGCATTAATGCCAACAATGCTTCAAAGGTGATATTAACCATTTAGAGAACTTATCAAGAACTACACATAACTAAATTACTTTAAAGCAGCTTGCTAGTTATAATGATGTGTACCTGTAACGATTTATTCTCTTTTACTCTTTTACTGAGTCTTACAGGGCATTAATAAGTGACTAGCCTATGTAAATCCCCCTTCTCTCTCTCTCTCTCTCTCTCTCTCTCTCTCTATCTCTCTCTCTCTCTCTCGGGGGGTTTCTCAGAGTGTGACCTTCCATCTGAGGAAAATTCTCATTCAGCACTTTCTTTATAGCTTAAATGTCTTCAGATGGTTCAGATGTGTTGTAAAACTATGACAATATAATACATGTCATATATTACATAGATCTATAGCCGAACTCAAGAGCACCTCCGCTAAAGGACCTTGTTTTTCATAATGTGCGCAGAAGCAAGTGGATTTGAAACTCATTGCTTATACTGAGCAGTCTAAGATTTCTCCAGCAGGGGGCTGTTTGCATAATAAGGATCTAGCCAACACAACTCTCAAAACCAAGGGATGAAATAGTCTATTACCAAAAGATGTGGAACTGAAAATTATAATATACTCCATTAAAGATTATTTCTAACCCAGTTAAAAGAAAAACAACACCGACAGTAAAAACATAATCGTAAGGGAGTCCAGCGCTGGTGAGTGAAGGACTCAACCGGTGTTTTTATCACTGTTTTTAATGTACAGAATCATTCACATTATTTGTATAGTGTTAGAGTTTGACACTTTGATTTTTGAACACCTATGAAATCTTTTGCCTTCCTTAGCTAAAAACTTCTCTAAAACCAAAAGTGTGGCAGAGATTCCTGTGCAACTAAAAGCGCAACTCTGCCATTCAGTAAGAGAACCCCATAGCGACTCTGTGGGTGTCTTGAGCCTTCTACTAAGTGGCGAGCCGTGTGAATTGGGTATACCTGTGTTTTTGTCCTTGCTGTGTTTGCACCTCCAAAACAGCAGGTTTTAAAAAGCTTTCTTGAACCACTTTAGGGCCGAATTTATACGTTTGCCAACATTAGAAAAACAAGTACAAAATGATAGAATTAAATTGTCCTGGAAATGTGGAGAAGCCTGGCGCTTCAGAGAAGTAAATGGACCAGCTGCGACTGAGCCTGTCTGTCGTAGTCTTTAGAGTGCTACTGCTAAAGCCAGGGTCACATTACATGAGCTTTGCCACAGTTAGAGCTGTAATTCACAATTGGTTTGAGTCTGTTAGACTGCATTTTAGAAGGCAGTTGCAATCAAACATTAACACAGAAAACTGAGAAATGTGTGAGGGGCACAGACCTTGATTTCTTGCCTCCTGTTTTGAATTCAAGTCATTTGCAGAATATCAGTTATGTGTTTGTTTGTTTGTTTTCTTGCTTGTTTAAGCTGAAATTAAAAAACAAAAAGTGAATCAAGAGAAAGGTGAAACTAAAAAGTAGCTAGCTATAAACAGAGTTCGCCAAAGCAATGCTCTTTTAGCTGATATAACAGAATTGGCAAGTAGGATTCCACTCCAAGCATGTTGAGCAGATGTTGCATAAGTGGCAATTCGAAAAGATGTGGTGACTGGCTTTGCATGTCTCAGAGGAAGCACATGTTAGTCTTTACCCGCCCAGCTTGGTAGCATTGAGTGATAGATTTGGATATGACTAAACTGGACAAGAAATTTGGAAAAATTCTTCTTTGCTGAGTACCAACAACAGCACCAACTTTTCTACATCCATGTTACTTCTGTTTTAAAAGTCTGTTCCTATAAGAAGAGGACATTATTGTGTGAGTTTAATGTGTATAGTATGCATGATCCCTTGTCATTTAGAGTGTGATCCCCAATTTTCAGCAGCTATGAATCTTCAGAAATTGAAAAATGTGAGTTATGTGCTTGCTCATGATTTATTATTTGCAAAGCTGTGTAGTTTATCCAGCGCTGAAGACAGCTTTGGCCATAGTTCCATCAGGTCTATACTGGTTATCTGACTATTTATCCTCTATCATCCAGCACTTTAATGATACTGGTTCCTAGCTCAGGCTAGATAGATAATGCATAATGAGACTGACTCACTCTCACTCACCCATCCATCTGAACCCTGAAACTTCTCTCTCTCTCGTTCTCTCTCTCTCTCTTGGCCGTGGCTCATGCAGTGCGACAGCGTTCTCATCCCTCTCTCCTTTCCCTCTCTTCCCTGGCCGGGTCTACTTGCTAGTGATCCTGTCTTTTTTGTTGTTATTTTCTCACCCGCAGCCCGCGCTGGTTACCCGGTTTGATCTAACATACCCGGGGGTGACCGCAGCAAACTACCTGGCAAGTTCACCATTTTATTTTGAATGTCTTTTTATTTTTGTGTGATTTCTTTTGTTGCTCGTGTGTCCAGAGGAACATTTCATAATGTGTTCATGTTAACGTTCTGGTGCCGTGTCCCATTTGCATGGAATTCTTCAGAGGGTCTCAGATAGCAATCTGCAGAAAGTCTCTGGAGACCCCTTAATAGCCCTTTGAAGAAGCTCATCTGTGTTTTGCAGTAACTTCTGCTTTTCAGACTTTGGTTGAAAGAAATCAAGCCTGGCTGTACACTTATTCTTTTGATATTTTTTTATTTTCTTTCTGTGGATATGTTCGTGATATTGCTTATGTTTGATAACTTGCTTGGTGTATTTGGTGTATTTACTACATTTATGTTCTTGCTGTGTCTTTTACCTTCCTTCCACGAATGCTGGTTTGTTGCAGATGCTTTAGAGTTAAACAGGATGATAGTGATTTAATTAGGAGGATAATAAGCTACAAAAGCTTTATAAGTGTTGCGGTATTATATAATGTGCTGTACTTCATACAGGATGATCATTTAAATTAGATGATAAGAGTTTTTGATAAGCGGTTTCTTTAAATTGATTTAAGGATGGTATTAAAGGTTGCTGTGTTCTCTGTTTTATCCATTAATAAGAACAGAGTACATTTTGCTTGAAAGGAAGAGCTTGCATGATAATGTCTCTTGTAAACACGGTGTAGGTATTGAGTGTGTGTATGTGTGTGTGTCAGGAAAAGGCAGGGCTGTATGTTGGCTGTTCAGCTTTCTGATATTTCTGTTTAACTCAGTGGCAGAGAGCTATGAGAAATCTCATCATGCTCTTGTTTAATGTTCTGATTTTTCCTAATCTATCCCACCCCTATCCTATCCTATCCTGTCCTATCCTATCCTGTTCCATTCTACACTATCCTATCTTATCCTATTTTATGCCGTATTACCCTCTCCTGTTCTGTCCTGTCCACTCTCTTCCACTGTCTGATACTGTACCTTTGCCAGTGGTATACTTCTATCTTCCCGGCAGGTGTATTTGGCCCGTATTACTGTGTATTAGTCTTGTTGTTGTCAAATAGCTGATACAACACATTATAAAAGCCCAAATATACACGATTCACATACCCCGGAGTCAGCGTTGGCAAGACCTCAGCTTGCCAGTGCTACACACCCAAACTCTTGATTGAATCTCTATCGACCTTTTCTGCCTGTAATTGCCAGTCTTGCCACCTCCTTGTGCCGCAAAAAGAGAGAAAAAGTAAGAGAGGGCGTGCTGCTTCTCCTTTATGTACAGAGAGGCTGAGGTGAGTTAGCTAGAGCTCCATTATATTCTCCCTGAGTCGTGGTTAGGCTGAGCACGCCATGAATCAGCGTTTTTTTTTCTCCCACTCTGCCATGTGGCCTTGGGAACCGTGCTAAAAGACTGCTTCAACACAATGCTCTGTGCTCTCGCAAAAGCCAAGGGTGTGCTGAAGCAGTGGCTTCCACATAATATCGACTCAAGCAGTTTTCATCTGTCACCTTTTACTTCTGAATATATAAATGCAGAATAAAAATGTGGCTGCTCTGCCAGATTAGCCTTTAGTCCTTCATCAGCGAGGCGCCTTGAACTTTGAGGGTAATAATGTGTGACTTAACGGCTAGAGAGCACAGCAGGAGAGGGAGAATGATCTTTATCAGGTGAGTCAGAGTGATTGGAGGGCCCTCGTTCTTTTGCGTGTGTGTGTGTGTGTGCGTGTATGGTTAAGGGTTAATGGTGAATGTTGCATTATCTCTGCACCCTGGTGAAATAATTGCAGCAGCCACGTTCGAGCGCAGTGTGCATCCAGCGATCTGCTGATTGTCTGGGTGATGAGAAGTGGGCTGGAATTAGAAATCAGGCAGCAAGCCTCTGTAAAGCGGAGCGGAAGACAGTGCTTTCTAAGGAGAGATATTTATCCTGTTCTTGATTAGCAGTAATAAAAATATCAATTAAGTTTATCTGAATCATTTTATTATATACTCAGTACCTTCTTTATGGAAATACTGTAGTGAAAATTTACAGTTTTCCCATTGCCCCAAATGTAATCAGTCAACCAAGACCTTGGTTCCTGTCTTTTGTTCTGAAGCTACAATGCTAATGTTGTTGACACACAACAGAAGCTTATAGCCACCTATTGCATTGTGCAAGCTGTATAATTAAAACTTCACACACATGCCTCAAACCACATTGTGTTCAGTAATCTCAATCTGTTTTTGTGGTTTTTAACACCATATGACATTGCTATCTATAACATACAAACATACAGGGGAAAGCTAAAACCAGTATTAGAAACCTGTTTGCCTGAATTGTATCTGTACTACCTTTCCATTTTAAACATGTCATTATGCCATGCAGAGAGAAATCATATAAATGAGTCTATTTGGGATTAACTAACAGCCGTCCGTGGTGTAAGACAAATGTGGTAAAGTTTGCACAATGCTGATTGTGTGGGGTATCTTCCATAGTGTAATAGTATTAACCTAGTAGCTCCAGTGCAGGTCTAAAGCAGCAAACGTCAGATGCCAAACCTGTCTTGGCTAATCAGTTACATGTGTGGTACAAGGAAAATTGTAAATTTGAGTTTATGCTGTTGTTTTTGAGTTGTTTCTGCAAAGCCTTATGCATAGTAAGCCTTTTAATGACTTAATAATTGTGTTTGCTTATGTTTTTTTAATAATGCAATATGCAGAGTGATGCCTTGGGATTGTTGGGGTTGGGAGAGAAGGTTATATCTAGCCAAAGCAGACTGAGGCTTCATTATATTAGACTATGTAAAACCAGGTAGAGCAGTTTCCATTTTTGTCCTATTAGCATACTAATTGTTTTTTTGCTCTTCCCATTTTTGGCAGTTAGACTGAACCTACCCAGTGTGGCCTTGCGGCCTGAGCTTAATGAACGTGCCCTGCAGGTCTCCAATATCACTGAGCTTATTACTGCTTTAAAAGACTCCCTGAAAGAGCTTTAGGAGTCACAGCGTATAAGCTCTGAGCACACACACACACACACACACACACACACACACACACACACACAGTGTGGTAGAAAGAGCAGTTCTTGGATCGTGTCAAATTAAAGAGAGTACTGGAAATAAAGTATATAGCCAAATTGTCAACACACATAATCTTCTGGATGTGTGAATCTAATACAGTTAATGTGAGTGCATATATCTAAACATGAAAAACATACTGTATAAAGCTCTCAAATAGGTTTAGGTAAAAACTAGGTAAACTAACATAATCTGTCACTAAGTTGCATCTGAGGTCAAGGATGAATCACGTACTGATGAATTACTCGCTTATGGGTGTGATTTTTACCTGCAAACTGTACATATACATACATAGGCTTAAATTTTCTTATCCAATATGTTAACCTCAATAAAAATCAACAGAAATACTAATGCTGTTGAGAGCGTGTACTAACTTTTCACCTAGAAAATCCTGTAATTTGACTGTCATTTTGCATATGCTTGTATATTACAATGAAGAAAGAAAAATGTTTGAAAAGTAGGCGAAACTGTTAAATTACACTTTAACCTGACTATTTTGTTGTACTAGACCATAACTGCACAAGATTTAAGGTGCTGCATATATCAATCACAAAAACAACCGCCTG
>JBBPCZ010000037.1:7089211-7090617 GCA_037974445.1 Brycinus macrolepidotus
CAAACATCATCAGGCACAGTAACAGATTTCACCAATAGCTTGTTGTGTGCATCAGCAAAGACGGATACACTAAGAAACAAAACCGGGTCATTAATGGCACTGTGCATACAGAGACAGTGGCATTAAAATCCTTGTTTCTGGAGGTGCTGGAGCTGGGATGACGCATTCCAGGGTAAAAACATTTTAACATGTTTCATCTGGCCTTGGAGAGCATTCTCAAAAATGTTTTTTTGGTGATCAGAAGGCCCAAATGAAGAAAATTTATCTGGACATATCCTATTTCCTTTTTTCTCCTCTCCTCTACTCTAGTCTCCTCTCGTCTCCTCTGGTCTCCTCTCCTCTCCTGTTTTCTAAATGCTATCCTGTGCTCTGATTTGCACCGGACTCACTTTATCTCCCAGAGAGCTCCTGGAGAATTGAACCACTCACCTATTACTGCTCTTTCTTTTGTTTTATAATGAAAGCCTAATTTTGTACATGGGAACAGACTGCACTGCAAAGAAGTCCATTGCTTCAGCAGCGACACTTCAACACTGATGCAGTGTAGTTTAACTAGATGTATTATTTGTATATTAATCCTAAGATTTATTTTTCAGTAAGTGCTATAAATTGTACAATAACCTTGAAACGGAAATGTGAGTTCTGTAGTTACAGGAGTGAGGATTTGAAGTATTGGCCCAAGCCATGTCAACCAGCAAACTAGCACACTGCACTTTAAAGCACATAGATATTCTATCCTCTTTCATTTGCACACTGCACAGATCTTGCTTCTGTTTGTAATATTTGTAATTTTTTTAGTTGGAATATGCATTTTTCTGTATATTTTATTACCTTAGTTTAGCCTTTCCAAATTTCTCTTTAATTTAAATTATTTGATAACTTTATTGCTCAGTCTTATGGACCCAGGGGCCTATTTCACTATATTATATGTGACAAATAAAGAATCTTGAATCTTGAACTTTGCGCTTTAACCCCAAGGACTACAGAATAAACAGCTTGGGTTTCAGCACCACGTAGAGCTCAGCTGGCCTTACTCTTTTGTGACTTTCAGAACTAAATGTAATTTGAGTCCAAAAAACCCAACATTCCTAATGCTACTGCCTGCTAAAATACCTAATAAACAAAAACAAATGAAAAAAATTCTCAAAGTTTAATTAATTTATTGAAGTTAACAAATTTATTGAAAAATGGATGCCTAAAAACATAATTCTGGGTATTTTAGTATACCCAGCCCAGACCTAACAAAATGGTGTACATATATACATATATATATATATACAGTCGTCCCTCGCCACTTCGCGCTTCAACTTTCGCGGCTTCACTCTATCTCGTTTTTTTCAAATATATTCATTAAAAAGTTGATCGAGACAGTGAAAATGATACAGCACGCGCTCGGTTGTCTGAGT
>JBBPCZ010000037.1:7099508-7110091 GCA_037974445.1 Brycinus macrolepidotus
ATATGTATATTTAGTTTTGAATTCATTGTTTGTTAAAAATAACATTCAAATGGAACAGAAGCACAGTCAAACAATAGGTAAAATAATTCAAAATAATAAAGGCATAATGAAGTGGCATCTGGTATTTTTTGTTACATGCTGTTATTCAGTGATGTAGAAGCACTTGTTCTAAACTTAGATAAGTATATCATGATGTAATTCCTTCCTGTGAAGCACACCACTAGGAGTGTACATACTTTCTAAAAAGATAGAAAATGTCAATTTAGCGTGTTGGTGTTGAAAGGACTCGTGCTTAATGGGGTCTATTAAAACAAAGCGTATCTGACATACTAAAGTGGAGGATATTCAAAAGGCATACAGTATGCAAATGAGAGTGGCCCTCAGGCTGCAGCCAGAGAGATGGAGGTTGGCATCAGGGAGCATTTAGAGCAGCTCCTTAATTAACTTCGGTTGAAATAGTCAGCTGTCGTTTCTTTCCTGACGACAGGTGCATGAAATGAAAACTAATACACAGTATCTGCAACAATTAAACTTGAGATGCTTATATGCTCCTTATTTGTCAAATTTTCACTGTGGCTGTCTGTGCATGGTTTGTATGTAGCAGCATGGGGCAGTATTAATTATTCATGGACCTTTAATCCTGATGCGAGTGTGAATAAATTAGTGTCTTTAAGAGCCGTTCTTATCTCAGCGAACCAGTCACATATTGTAGGCCTTGTGTAAATTTGAGTAACATCAGAAGCTTGGCGATTTTAACGAGCGCAGCATACATTTAGAACACGGGGGCTTTGGTCTCTCATCATTATAATCGGCAGCTGGGACAGACCCAGAGCCCACTGTGACTCAGCTTATTTTTTAAACTACGACTCTTTGGGGTGGTCATGACCACAAGGAGGTCATGTATTCATCTTTGTAACCAAGGCTTCAGCTGTGAGCACCACAGAACCAATAGCAGATTCTCCAACCAGCTTGGGATGGGGGATTTGTTGTCTCATTTTCAATTTGTTTTCAATTATCTTTCCAGTAGCTAGATATACCAAAACGTATTCAGCTTCTCAAACACGGTAGACTAGATTAGACTCGGTAACTGGGATTCGTTTTTGGTCTTAATGGAAAGAGCGCTGATTCATGCTCTTCAGTTCGTTAGATAAACCTCTTCATTTCAGCAAATAGCAGATTTATTTGGTACACTACTGTTATCAGAATGGGGGAAAAAAAACAAAAGAAAATTGTATGACGTTAATCATTTCACCCCCAATGACACATGCTATTTTAATGGCAGTTTGCAAGATGAATTCTTGTAAAAATAACTAAAAAAGACCTAAAAAAAAATGCTTTTATTAAAGAGAGATGCAGAATTTCACTCAGTATTCAAGTAATTAGTCTTCGGTGTTCTTGTTGGACATTTTCTCGGAAGCTCATGTCTTCGTAAACCTTACATTTAGAAGAATATGAGAGAACAGAACTAACTCTGTTACTCCTTAAGCTTTATATGGCTTACGATCTGAGGCACAAAAGCAATGTAACTTAAAGGTCCATCATAAGATATGTAAGACTATTATTGTTATTTTTAACTTTTTCCTGAAACCAGGCTGTCATCTGATCTGCATGTATATGTTTATGTCTAAATGACTGGCAACCCCTCATTCATATAACTGCACTCAACAGATGTGCTAAAAGCTGATCCCAGATCAGCACTCTTAATCTAGCAGATATATACATGTAACCCTGTGTTCTGTGTGGGAGGTTATATTTATATGACCTGAGTGTATATCTGTGGAGCTGTTATGAGACAGAGAGCTTTAGTAAATCCCCTGCCAGCCGGATCGTGTTCCTGCCTCTCCACCTGTCATATGTTACTCCTCTGTTTAACACAAGTTCATCTGCGTCTGTGCAAGAGGCTCTGAGCCCACATAGATCACACGCTACGTGTTCCCATTCGCTGCTGTGGCCTTTTATAAACTTCTGTGCCACATCTAGACTGAAGTACACTGGGTACTGTAATGTTACAATAAACAACATGGTTCTCAAGGTTAATAGTGTAGAAAACAAGAGAAAAAAGGAACAAAAACTTCATAGGAGAACAAACTGTCTCAATTTTCAATGTAGGTTACATTTTAAAGATTTAAAATCATTGAAAACAACACATTTCTGTTTCTACCGTCTAAAATATTGACATCCTATGGGATATATATACAGGTCTATGTAGATAGTGATCATATGCATTAACAAGCATGGCTGTTCCTTTGATAACTTTTACCTAGGCACACACAGAAATTATGATGGTACATTAACACTGTTTACATATTGCATCAGATTCGTTCATTTCAAAACACTAGGGGAATTTGGTTTTCCACGATATGCGTCCTTTAAAAACATGTTTTGGAAAATAATACACATATAGGTAGAAATGTAATTTTGCCTATAAGTAATTGTATTTGCATTTAAATTACACTAAGCATACGCTTTAAATCCTGTTTTTTGAGTTTGAATAAGTCTAATGTGTTAGAGTTTGGATTGGTGCTATAGAGCCATGACATTCCATTCTTAGTACAGGTATAAAGGGCTAAAGAGAACACTATGCTGTGTCTGTGCTACTGAATGCGTGCATGGGGCTCTGGCATGTGGGTAATGTTATTGATTTGGGGGAAAGTAGGCTGTGGAAAATACGCTCTCCCTCTCTCAGAGGTGTGATAATTAATCTCAGTCTCTTGTGATATGCTGTTGACACACAGAAATTATTTGACACACACACAAAGTATGAAATTGGTGACTTGGGAACATTCCCTCTTTGAGCAGTCTTTTTTTTTTATTTTTTACAATATGGTAGCTGAATTACAACCCCCATTACTTTTAAAAATGGAGGTTCCTTAATGGTTCTTGGGTGGGATGTTCATCCGTGGACCAACAAGTCCATCAGTCAGCAGGTATTATTTTGGAGGGGAATTATTAGCACAGCAGTGACACCGTCACAGTGGCATGTTAGGGTGTGTTTGCTGCACACATGCTGCTTCTGTGTCAGTGTTACTTTTGTACTGAAAATGATCCACCACACAAATATTATCTTCTCACTGGTGGTCTTTTGTGGGTCCTGACCATTGATGAACAGGGTAAATGGGGCTAAAAAAGATGCAGAAAAACACATGGACTACAGTAAAAGCCTATATGGTAAGTAGAGCTGATAAAATGGAGAATAAGCGTATATACTACGTTTATTGAGTAGTTGAGTAATCCTCAACCCCTTGCTAAAACTACTGAATCACCACACATCCTCATAAGTGTGGTGATTCAGTAGTTTTTGTAAGGGGCGCAGATTACTCAGTTATCCATATACACCAACAAGCCACTTCATTGCATAAACCTACCTAGTATATACACTTATTGTGCATTTATTCAGCACTACATATGACGCAATTAAGTAAATCACACGTATGTGTGACGCTAAACAATTATTGTTTAATTGCTAGGCTTTCTGGATTTATGAAACCAAAACTCAAGTAAATAAACTGTTATTTTAATTAATGGCATATTTCCCTGAAGAAAAAAATAAAATTACTCAATGTGGAGAAAAAAAGAATGGAATCAAATATTTGCATTTCTGAAACAAATGCTGCCAAATGTCTAAAAGGTGTTAAAAGGGAGTGCTTGCGGACTTCAGCGAGCTGATGGACTTGGCTCCCAACAAAAGAGTGAATTGAAATAATGCATGAGATTATAAAACTCCTTCAAGAAGGAAATCTAACATGAAGTATGGCAAAAGATGATGGTGTTTCCCTGTCAGCTCTGTCTAAAATTTAGTCCAAGTGTGATAAAATGGGAATGTTACAAAGGAAAAACAGGGGTAGGCCACGGTAGATGTCACAGGGTCAGGATAGAAAACCTGAAGTAACATGCCTTGAAAGTAGAAAATGCAGAACAAATCAATAGAAAAAAAATGGGGGGGGGGGGGAACAAGAGTCAATGTCTTTTGTAAGAAATCACTTTATGAAATGTGATTTACATCCAGAAAAGCCAAACAGTTGCATGTCAGGTAAAGGACCAGAGGAGATGGCCATTCTTCTACAGCCAGCACACAGGTAAACATGAAGATTTTGGACACTTACAGAAAATAAGTTTGGTGATGATTGTCATCTTTCAGGATGATAATGCATCTTGCTACAGAGTAAAAAAGGATTTTTTTTCCTCAGGAATGGTATTACAAATCAATAACATGGTCAGCAAACAGTTGGGATCTCTGAAATAAAAAAAAATGGTCCATGACAAGGTTCCATCCTGCAAAGCTTGTCTGTCAACCGCTGTTCAAAGAAGTCGGTACCAGTTTGATGGAAAATATTGTTTTTTATTTGTGAAGTCCATGTGTCAGTCCATTTAGACAGTCACAAAAAGCCCAAGGAGGAGCAAAAAAGTGGTAATCTGTTATTTTTCCCTCCACATTGAGTGATTCCATAATTTTTTCCTCTACTTGATCTGAAAATGAATAAAAGTATTTTAGTGATTATATTTTGAATTATGTAATTTAGTTTGTCTGAGGTATGTTCAGCATAGCAAGAAAGTTCAGATATTAATGGCATAATCACAGCGAAACCACCTATGACATGAACTGGGCAACATGAGCATTGGCTTGAGTTATAATTTTGGGGATAATTTTGAAATCCCCAGCTTCAATCCTGCAAGATTTGCAATGGGTGGGTCAATATGCAAATAACACTCCAAACAAATCTGCACAGTCAGTCCTGCCTTCAGTATTTTAAACCAGTGCCATGGTTGTACGTAGCTGTTAGACAGATAAATCCAGCATAAAATCACTGCTTACCTAAACTGTTTACTTTGGATAAGGAGCAATAAATACATACATATTATTTTGGGCAAGAGACCAATAAATAAAAAAAGAAAGACAGAAGCTAAAGACATGATTTGAACATGGCTTCATCAAATATCTATCTGTGTAGATGGAGATGAAAAAGCAATAGTAGAACAGGAGCAGTATCTGTCCTGCAGGATAGTTCAGTATATAGGCTAATTATGTGTATTTTAAGAAAAACAGTAAAAAGCAGAGACAGGACATATTCAGGAACAGACTGTCATTCCTAACAAAGCAGTTTGTACCTTTACGTCACAAGATCCTGGCACAGGTGTGTATTTGTTGAATTTTGATTGGCTGTTGGTGGCCATTTTGTTGAAGGAGCCAAATGGATCTTAAGGAGATTTGAGCAAATACAGCTAAGTGTAAGCATATCAAAATTAAAAAATTAAGCTTAAACATTTATTGAGATGTATCAGTTGCTGTGCCCCCATGAATGAAATTTCGCAAAATTTGCAATGCTTCCAAAGAATGTGTTGGTGATGCAGCATGTCAAAGTTTGTGAAGTTTGAACCTTTTTCACAAGATCTTGGCTGGTGAAGTGCTAGATATTGGCACTGATGTTATTCACTTGGTGGTGCTACTCCACAAATGAGTCATTCGGAGCTAAGATCGTGTGCCTTTTAGAGGCCAGCTTGCCAAACAAATTTCATAATTTTTTGGCAAAAGAGTTGTCAAGCTATTACTCAAAAAGTGATTTGTGCCTACCCCACTTTAAGGGGCACCAACATGAAGGGGCATCCCCATTTAGAGACACAAACCTCTTATTCCATATTAGCCATGTAGGGCTACAATCACAATCAAGTTTTACATGGATTGGTAAAGTCTAAGTATATGATATCGTTGACCAAAAAGTTATGAAAAAAAAATAGAGACGGTCATAATAATTTAGTACATTTTACCAGATGCCTAGTTCGCTTATATAGATGTGCCGGCCCTTCTTTCAACCTTTAAAATGATGCTGACAGGTATAGGGGTCACCACCACCCCCCAACCCACCCATTGGCGCTGGACATTGCACACACTGTGGCAAAACATGCGTAGAAAATGTGTTCCTTCTACACTTTGCTAGTGCTTCTGTGTTTTATTAGCATCAAGCTAGAAGTGGCCTTCACTTCCCATACTGGGTTAATTTTTTTTCTTAGGCTAGCTCTGCTTAAAGATGAACATCTAAAGCTTTTTTAGCTCGTAACATTAAAGTGGCATGTTCTTTACTTTGTATGTTGCAGTTTTAACATGAATCCTTCGGTAAAGCATATTTTCTGTGCACAAAAGTGATTTGTGTGCTAATAGTCCCCCTTGTGGAGAACCTTAAACTTACCTAACTTTATTGTGATATGTAGCTGATTCATTTCTTAAATTAAGCGAACAATTTTAATCAAGTGATCCTGACAGCCCTGGTAGCAACTATTGCTAGGTTGTAGAAACATTACGGAACACTGGCAAAAATCACATTCAGCTTAATGAGAAACTGTATTAATAATTATAATATAAATATATATATATATATTTTATAATTTGTAAAACAGTATTTGTCTGAGTAATTGCAAATAAACTTAATCCAGTTTGAGAGCACAGCATTTATGCTTTACATTTAACATTATACAGTGACTCTAAACAAACACTTAGCTGTCCGATATGAATTATATGTTTTTTTTTGACGGAATAATATTTTCTTACAGTGAACTACATTTCTCATAATGCATCATGTCATTTTACGGTAGTATTCCCTCTGTAAAGCTTGTCCAACCTCAATAGGTCAGTTGCCTTAGAACCTTTACATTACATGGAAGTTCTTTAAGCTTCACAACAGTTCCTTCATCCACCTACTGAAAGGTTATTTGGGGAATCAAAAGTGGCTCTTCAGTGGCATCACTCAGTTTTTAAAAGTGAGTGCCATTCTAAAGGAAATACAAAAAGAGCTTGAAAAGACTTGAGTAAGGCTGAGTAAGAAGTATTTTAGTGGGTTTAGTGACATTTCTTTGTGTTTGTAGTGTTTGTGGTTTGGGTGGAGTGAGGTGGGGTAAATCATGTTTTGATGCTTCAGACAGGCGCTAGCCTCGACCTCCCACCAGCAATATGTAAATAAATGTACAAACAAGAAAGAGCAGAACGACTCTGAGCAGAGAGAGAGAGAAGGGAGAGAACTCTCTGGAGATGCTTAGAGCGTCTTGCCCTCCAGTCCCAGTCCTACAGTCTCTCTCTCTCTCTCTCTCTCCCTCTCTCACTCACTCACATTCTGTCTCTCTCTCGCTCTCACACACGGTCTCTGTCTCACCTGCTGTGGGCAGTGCGCGTGTGTGTGTCTGTGTGTGTGTGTGTATGATATACTGAGGCGAGAGCGGCGCGAGGTGCCTCTCTCTCTCTCTCTCTCTCTCACTCTCTCTCGCGCGCCGGTTGCTGCTGATGCTAGTGACTGCACTAGGCTGATTACTCGTAATTCATACGGTGGGATCGTGCTCAGATCTGCTATGCTTGCCTCCATCTGGTACGCCAAGAAGCTGGGGCGCAGGCTCGTGCAGAACGCCAGGAAAGCCAAAATGCAGAAGGTAAGGTGCTGATACTATACATTTTTATATATTGAGCAGATATTGAACTGACCCTATTTGTAGTGTTGCCTTGAATGCTTAAATGTCAAAGCTGTTTCTGATCAGACTTTGAAACAAATTCGTTCAAAGCTGTGAGTTTTTGCTTGCATTGGAGTTTGAGTCTTATGGATCGAGGAGGGATTCCCAGATTCTGGGAATCCTGTGTGCTGCTTGAATGGGTACTCAAGCGTCTTAGAAAGCGAGAGTAAGTGTAATGACAGCTGATCCTCGTTGACCTCATTGCTTGCAGAAGGATTTGTAAGAATCTTTTTTTTCTTTAACTACAGCAGATCCTCTTATACTCCTTCGCATTCCCTCTCTATCACCCTGTCTCTCTCTATCACCCTGTCTCTCTCTCTCTCTCTCTTTCTCTCTCTCGCTGAAAGTTTGCCAGCCTTCTCCCGCAGCCCTTCTAAGTCTTATGATACAGTCTCTTGAGTCCTGCGACTCTCAGTCCTTTATAAATGCGAGGCAGGCACCAGTGTAATTTCGGTAGCCAGAATTTTAAATCATTCCAGGCAAAATGTCATGACTGGAGATCACCTTGGTGATTCCGTCTCTTCTTCTCTCAAAAAACCCTTCTCCTTCTGCCTTCTGCTTAATGGCATTAACAAGCTGATCTGCATCATGAGCCTCTTCTGTTATGAGACAGAACAGTTACCACGGCCACGTCTGGTGCAGATTTATGTGAACAGTGTCTTTTTTTTTCCCTCCATTTGCTACTACATCAGGGCTGGGAAACATCTGAGAAAGACCACAGTGACAGGAAGTGATGCAGTGGGTCCCAATCTGGCATCACAGGAGTCAAAACCGGTCGGCTAATGTTGCCAATAGACGTCATTCTGTTCTTGACGTCTTGCAGACCTCAGCAGATTTTCCCAATAAGAAAAATGAATAAATCACATCTTTCTCACCCTGCAGGAAACAAAAATGTTCCTCGTATGTTTACGTTTACGGCATTTAGCAGACGCTCTTGTCCAGAGCGACGTACATCAGTGCTTTAGTAATCCACATCTGTTCTTCATACCTGTAAAGCTACACTTAAATATTTTGTCTCCATGTGCCACTGGATCATTTGAATTACAAGGCGCAAACTAAAATTACGTCACAAAAATTAAGTCTACTCTTAAACACTCTTATTTAACAACACCATCCACTCAAACTATGGGTTTTACTGCCAAAGCAACATAACTACCATATTTGACAAAGCTTGCTGGTTTGTATGAGGTGTTTTGGTGAGGATGCCAGTCTCATGATGTCAATTCAGTGCATACCAGTGTTTGCTTACATATAGCAGGAGCCATATTTTGACTCCTTAATTACCTTTATCTGACAGTGTTATGAAGAAAAATATAGCAAAATATCAGCTTTGGAACATTTTTGTTTGCCACAGCAATAGTTTTCCAAAGAACTAGTAGTTTTCTTGCATAAGGAAAACCAGGTTAAACTCAGAGTTCCCACAGACTGCTGAATGACAGTATAACTTCAGAGGGTCATTTCATTAAGCCACACAAGTGGTTCCGCAACACTGTGCACAGTTAGCTAATCAATCAAGGGAAACCATGCTGGGCATTCCATGCAAAAATGCACACAGGTGGGAATCCATTGCAAGCAGAGATGCTTTGTAAACTCATTCAAACAAACAAACTGAGACATTGAAGCAAAAGCCTTTGTAAGGTTAGATTTACAGCTCTGAATGTGAGCTGACTATATTGATTAGTATCTTCTCTATCTCGGTTAACCTCAGCATGAGTAATTGAGACCTCACCCCAGATCGTTTCCTGTTGGCTTATGCATGGTTACGTCAGAGTACTTTTCTTGGAACTTTTTAGTAAACAGCCCTATTGTGGTGGTTGTTTTCTGTCTGTCACAGCATCATTCTTGATAAGAGGTGTGTTTTTACTCTCAGTACTTAGAATTGTTAGCCCTAGCCTGGAAGACTGTGTTCCCAGTACATAAACTCTCAACAATGGAAAAAGTGTTCATGACAGATTCAAACTTCAGGAAAACTACATGCCATATTCCATACGCAGCTGTTTATATGATAACTGTCAGACTGAGCATCATGGTTGCCCCACCCTGGCAGTTCTGTTCTTTGAGAGTTTTATGGCTGCACAATTTTTCTTCCATCCAACACATCTGATTCTATGACAGGGAACAGGAGACTCAACAATGGTGTCTAAGACTGGAATTGTTGTTCCCTCCATCAGAAAAAAAGGACTCTGGATCTCTATTCTCATTCCCTTTGGAATGTATAACCTTTTTGTAATGGGGTTTATTTAGTTTTGTCTATTTTACTTGTGGGTTGAATGGAGCTTACTGAATGCCTAAGGCTGTCTCTTAGGTCTAATGTTGGGCCTCTTGTGTTTTCAGTGCATTTTGTCCATATAGCACATTTTCCAGTAGCTGTGACAACAAAGCAGCAGTTTTGCTCTTCAGCTGAAATTGAATGTGAAAATGGAAATGTCAGTGGCGCTTGGACTAAATGGATCCTTGATTGCACACGCTGTGTGTGTGTGTGTGTGTGTGTGCGTGCGTGCGTGCGTGTGTGTGTGTGTGGTGCTGCCTGGCGTGGTTATGTGTTTTGCTGATGTACAGTGCCACAAGACAGGCAGGGGATGTGTGTGTATAGATGTGTATTTGTGTGTGTGTGGGTGTTTCAGGGCTACTGTTGTGTGATTGAGCATGTGTCACTGTTTCGCTCCAGTTGACAGGGCTTGGGAGGTTTATCACTTTCTCTAGCAGCAGCAGCAACAGGCTACACACACACCCCCATACACATGCGTACACAAACGCAGCTATAAGGAAATTCCTTTCTCATGTGAGTGCTTGTGTGTACCTCGTTATTCTTTATTGAAACACCTTGGCAGCTGCTGCCTAGCAACCTACAACTTGGTGTTTGGATGAAGTAATCCAGGACTCTCTCTCTCTCTCTCTCTCTCTCTCTACCTCTCACTCTCTCTGTCTATCTGTCTCACTTTACATCTTCACACTTTCTTTCACTTCCTCTCACTTTGTCTTCTCTCTCTATATCTGTCTTACTCTGTCTTCTCTCTTTCTCTCTCTTTCTCTCTCTCTCTCTCTCTCTCTCTCTCACACACACACACACACACACACACACACACACACACACA
>JBBPCZ010000037.1:7122571-7158610 GCA_037974445.1 Brycinus macrolepidotus
TCTCTCTCTCTCTCTCTCTCTCTCTCTCTCTCTCTCTCTCTCTCTCTCTCTCTCTCTCTCTCTTTCTTTTTCTCTCTTTTTGGGACATGTGTCTGTGAAGGTGCTTTTCTGTGTGTGGAGTGGGAGTTCAGCTCGTCTATAATAGATGAGTGCTGCAGACGGGGTGTGTACTGGTGTCAGTGGGCTGATAAAAGCAAAGGGGCTGCTGCCCGTGCTAGTCTACAGAGTCTACATTGTGGCTGCTGTTGGTCTTTCATTAGCTATGCTCTTCCTTTGACTAGAACTGGGCAATAGGACAATATGTTACCTTTATTGTGATAAATTCCATCACAATACTTTTATGAGTACATCACAGACATCATCTGGCACTTGATCCATCAGCACATGCATTATGAAAAATACAGAGTTACATTCATTATAAATCCTGTAAAAAATAACAACCAGTCATAGCAATTGAATACAATATATAGGTACAAGTAGCCAATCAGATGCAGGCCAATTATGACATTATCTTATTTTATCACTTTGTTTTTACCAGTCATTTGATTTTGATCCTCTGTATTTCTTCTTAAATGGTTTGGGCAAAAGTCTAATTTATCACTATTATTGTTTAACATTATTATCAATTTTACACTTACCTCAGATGCAGTCAATCAATCAAATCGTGTTTGGATTGCAAAGTTTTTTTCTTTAGTTTAGTGCTGGACCTACCAGGCTAATGTTGATAATAAACGCTGGAAGTCAATTGTCATGCAAATCGTTTTTTTGTAAATACACCCTCAACCTTCTGAACCTGCTCTAACTGCATCCAGCTCTTAACTAACATAGCACAGAATCATCAGCGTTGTTTAGTATGCAGTAGGACTGTCTATGAACTATAAAAATGAACAAAACTTTACCGCCACAGACAGTCATTTCAGACAACACCAGGGCTGGAGAGGACTGATCTTGGATCAGATTTCTCTGTATTTATGATTCTGGATCAGCACCCTAAATCCTGAGGCGGTTTGTAAGATCACAGTTGTTCAGATGTGATTATTTGCTGAATCATTCCAGTAAAACGTTTATTTTTGCAAGCAATTCTTAAAATGTGGCACAACTGTTTTGCTTTTACATTTCGTCTGTGAAATAAATTTTGCAATGTTATTCTTTTGCCATATTACCCACCCTTATGTGGACTGTGCTTTGGTCACTGTAGGCAGCAGGATGATGCCACATGGCTACCTCTCCCACACTGTACAGCACGTACACGGACCATTATCCTTCTCCACCTCCTCATCCACACTGCTCCCACTTATCCCGGGGAGGGAGGAAGTGAGTAAGTGCAGATGAACAGAAAGAGAGGGAGAAGATAAGAATGAAAGAGAGAGACAGAGAGGGAGAGAGATAGAGAGATCGAGAGTGAAAGAGAGAGAGAGAAAGCTAGAGAGAGAAAGAGAGACAGAGAGAGAGACAGAGAGACAGAGAGAGAGAGAGAGAGACAGAGAGAGACAGAGAGAGTGTGAGAGTCTTATCTATGGCCGACCAGGGGCATGATAATCCCATCACACACAATGGAGTTGAACAGGACAGATTTCGTCCAATCAGAGCCCTTATTCTGCCAGTAAGTTCACTCACACACACACACACACACACACACACACGGCAGTACTACATTAACACGAGCTCTTTCATACACATAAACACACAAAACAGGCAACCCAAACATGTTGTTGCTGACATATCCAAACCTTGTAAGCACTTTTTTATTTCGTTTTAACAATACCAGGAGCCCATTGTGTGAGCATTTCATGAAGGATGGATCAATAGAAATTGTCCATAATTACTGTACAACATACAGTACATTAAAATTAAGAACATTTCATCATTCCTTAAGTAACTCCCTCCATTACCATTTTTGATATTAGTTTTGTTACTTGCAAAATATACATGCAAAACAGCTACAAAGCAACAAATTATTCGGCCATTCAGCTCTTTCATTAACATGAGTGTGGATGTGGTGTATGTGAGACTAAATGACTTAATTTTAGGAATACAGGATAAATCTGTAGAATTAAATGTAATGTATTTGCCACAAATTCAACTTTTTTGAAAAAATTTTAAAAAGTAACCTTTGGTTACTGAGGTTAAGGGTTAGGTTTAGGCGTCGGTGTAGTATTATTATTGTGTAGTAATTGCCATCCTATTATACAGTCAGTGGGATGTCCTCACAAAAATGGTAATGCCAAACCATGTGTGTGTGTGTGTGTGTGTGTGTGTGTGTGTGTGTGTGTGTGTGTGTGTGTGTGTAAGGCAAGGCAGTGACTCCTGAAATTAACTGGCAGCCCAACAGCCCATTTTGTTCTGTGGCTTGTTGGGCTTGTGTTATTCTGAAAGCTGTAATCACTGGGATAGCATCTTTAGCTAAACTATTCTTAGCCTTTCCTTTTACCTTTTCCGCTTTGGCTGATCTGTTAGATGGAACTGCTGTTCTTTTTTGAGCTCTCTCTCTCTCTCTCTTGTGTGTGTGCGTGTGTGTGTGTGTGTGTGTGTGTGTGTGTGGTCTGCTCTATCTGTCCATTGATTGGCTGTAATCTGGTTGTGGCCACACGGCCCAACGCCATTCCCCGCGGCACTAATTATGTGCAGAGTGATTTACATCACAGCCCTGCCCCGCTCTAATCTAATCTGATTTAGCCCTGCCACTCCAGCCCATCTCAGCTGCGTACATATTGAGTTTGTGTCACTCCCGACCCTCCGTTTGGCCTGGCAGCACCCTGGACAGTGCAGCCTAGCCTACCCTAGTATAGCCTCAGCATGCGTCCTAGCCAGATTATTGAGCCATTGTGGCTGCATCTGTAGGTCAGGAGCAGAGGACACAAGGCAGAGAGAGCCAACCTGGCCAGCCCTCCGCACACCCAAAGTTGCCTGTAATGGAGAGTCAATCAGGGATAAGGAAACACTGGCTTGGAACTTCTAGCATTACACCAGTGGAGTAATTTTCTCAAGCTAACTTGTGCCAGAGCCGTGGGAATTTGTTTGTCGTTTCTTTTTGTTTTGATTTGCGAGCTGGATTACTTGACCAACGAAGCTGGTGACTGTTTGATCTGTTTTTTCATTCTATGGATATAAGCTGACAAAATTTAGCACTGCTTCTTTCCTTTTTTCTTTTCTGTCCACACAAAGTGTTGAGGATCATCCTGTTTTATGTGATCTGGACACTGTACAGTGATTTGTTCATTAAGTTGATTTTAGAGAATCTTTCACTGACGCTGCTCTGGGCCATTCACTATGAGCTACACACTAGTGAACAATGGCTCCTACAGCAACAAGTTCCACCGGGGCAGTGCCCCTACCCTTCTGCCACCACCTCACTGTGATGGCCTGGGACCACGGCCCATGCACAAGCGCCTCAGCATGGACGTCCTGAGGAACAGGGCTCCTGAACTGGGTCCTGTGAAATGGCCTTCGCTGGTCACCATCTGCAAATGGAAGAAAAATCTGACAGAGAGATTACTAAAACGACGCCATGGCAACTGGGCTCAGGTCAGCACAAACATGGGCTTTGGCCTCAGTTAGCATCATCTGAACTATAAACTATGAATTTAAATTTTGTGATATAGTCTAAACATTATAACTGTAATTGCATACTTCAGTAATGAGAAGCTCACCAAACAAAAAGCTAGAAACATGCATCATTTAATTTGTATTACTCATGGATTGTGTCAGTCCTATCAGGGAAGAATCTCTCTGTTTGACATCATGTCCTTTTCAACCAACACTTCCTTGAACTTTGTGCTTTGTGTCCAAGCCAAACACATATTTGACCCTCAGACCGTCTGGTATAATTACTGTAGGGTACATAGGTCCAAATCTGTGTGTGGTGGATGGACATGATGGAACATTGGGACACTTTGAGTGACCATTAAAATCATCAGACCTCTGTCCCAAGTTCTCACTTTGGAAATGCTGAAATGTGAAGTCTAGCTGAATTTGCACCCAATCCATGGAAGAGTGGGCTAAAATCGACAGGAGTGCTTATCTTAGCACTAAGGCTAGTCCTAATGTGAAAATTAAGTCCTAATATGTGAAGAACACACTTATTTTGGACAGATAGACAGTCAGTTAATCTTACATTTACCTTGATATGCCTGAGTTTAACTTCAGTTTATTCTAGAGAGATTATGTAGGTTTACCTGACAGCAGAACAGACAGCCGCTGTAAATCCCCCCACTGTGGGCAGTTGAATTGGTGTATTGGGGATATTGTAATTAAGATATTAGAGTCACCACACCAGAGTCTTTAAGCTTCTCATTTTCACTAATATTCTGTATTATTAACCTTTTGAGCAGTCCTTCAAACGGCTCTGTGATATCAGCACTTTCAGTCCCACTTTCATTAGGTAATGCTTCTCTCTCTGCCTCTCTTTCTGCCCCTCTCTCTATCTCACTCTCTGCGGGCTGCTGGCTCTCTCTGAGAGGTTTTATTGAACCATTGAACCCGTTTCATAATTTCAGAAGTTGCTTACGCCGCCTGGCCGTCTCCCAAAAGCGCACAGTGCATTAGTGTCTGAGCGTGGCTCATAGAAGCTGGGTGCCTGAGGAGAAAAGCCTGGTGACTCGAAACAGAGCCTGTGGAACTGTCTGCTGTCTGAATGATGACTCAAGTCATCTGAAGTGTTATGTTTTATTTATTGTGAACAGTTTTTGTTCATTTTGTTTTCACCCCATGTCATCAATTTGCTAAGCAGTGGGTTTTTTCCATATTATATCACTAGCTACTAATACCAGAGATCAAAGGCCAGCTGATTGGTCTTTTCTGAAGGGAATTTATATACTGCTTGTTTGGAAAGATGTACATGTTAGCTTGTTAGCATTTAGAAAAGGGTTTAAACACGCTGAAGCAGTTGCATGTGATGCAATACGAATATTTGGATACAGAATACAGAAATAATTTATTTTGGGATTCATTCCTCATTAATTACATTTTGAAAAGGCAGTTTCATGTATTTTGTATTCATATATTTCATGTATCATGTATGCATGTATTAACTTGTTTATTAGCTGTTTTAAAATCAGCGCACAGCATATAACAACCACACTTAAACTTCTTTACAGGAGCTGAAGTTTAGAGGGATGATTCAACAGTCTCCTCAGTATTAGACATGTTTATGAGTGTTAGGTTTAGTACTGATGTGCTGGACTAGTACTCAAGGGATTGTGGGAGCAGCAGTGGTCCGAAGCAGGCAATAAGTGAAAGAAAAAGGAGAACATGTTTAAGAGAAAATGTCAATTATAACAGAAGAATGACAGAAAGAAAACTGTCAGCCAGTAGCACCCTAAATGAAGTAAAATTACAACAGAAAATATTTTCTGTTTCTGTATATGTAGATATTTTGTCATCCTGTCATTGGTCTTCACGAATGAAAACGAAAGACCAGACACACACAATAGCTCCTCTAATTCAGGGCAGTTGTACTTACTTATAATAAAATGTAATTTATATTATGAATATTATTATTATTATATGGACATCGGTTAATTTTATAACAACATTTTTGTAGTATAACAAACAGAACAGTGTAGCAGCAGTAATATTTCTATAAGGGTTAAAAAAGAAGGGTCATGGCCTACCACTATTTATCAGGAAACTAGAGAGACAGGTCAAGGAGGAGTTAATGGGTTGGAGTGGAGAGATACAGACAGTGGCATGAAATCTGACAGAGAAATTGCTGCCTTGCTGGAGAAGATGAAAAGTTGGATGGCATGTCGGCATGTACTTGTTGGATGATTAATAGCAGACCTGAGCTCTCTTTCTTTCTTGTCTATCTTTTTTTTTTCTTTTATCTTTCTGTCTCTCTACAGCACTCCAATCAGTGCTACACCAGCACAGCCTCCAGCTGTTCACCTCTGCCTCCCGTCATTAAATTATAATCAGCTCTCCGTTTCACGTTGGTGCTCTGTGGAATCTCTGGCCACTCCACAGCTCTTTGCGCGCTCCACGTAATCTAATTACCCACACCCTGCAGGAAGCGCTCCTCTTGCTCTGCATTATTTAAACCATAATTCAGAGGGACGCCTCGGCCAGGGTCAGGTCACCCGCGCTGTCAAAAAGCTGGCCCAGGTCACAGTTCAGCTGCTTATGAAATCTCCATGCAGAGTTTAGACTAACAATTCACTCTGTGTAGCGGCTCAGAGCTAATCTAACATTGACATTTGCTGCTCTCTCAGTGTAGGTCTAGGTCAGAATAGGAAATTCAGTAACACTTTGGTGCTGATTTACTGTAGATGCTTTGTAGATGCTAAATTTGTAGCTTACATTCAGCTAAATGTCAGCTTCACCTCAGTTTTGACCTATGCATAAACCTAACACTCACTCATTCTAGAACTGTTATACATTATAATAAACATAAAATGTGGACAAAGCTCCTACTTCTGCTGCTACTGTTTTTGTCCACCAAGCATATCTTGACTCATCAGCTTTCAGGTTTCGGGTAAAAGGAAATTGTTTGGATTGTGTTTTATTTTTATTTATTTATTTATTTATTTTGCTGATCTATTGCTTTAGGCAAGGCAAGTTTATTTATATAGCATTTTGTCATACTCAGAGGTCATTCATAGTGCTTTACAGAGATAAAATAAGTACAAAGGTGCATAAAAAGAACAATAAATACTGAAAGTAAAATCAATAAACTCAGTACAGAATAATAATAAGAGTAATATTTAGAATAAGTTTAAACAAGCTAAAGGAAAGTAAATGTAAAAAATACAGATCAAAGTCATGATGTTTGTGCAAGTGTTACTGATTATTTGAAGGCAACAGTATTGGTATTCACAAAACAGTTGTTGTAATGGTCATTGACATACATTGATTTTCCTATTTCTAAGGTGGTTTCCAAAAACAGACCCTGTTGTCTACAAAGACTGCGTTCAGTTATGGCTCAAAATATTTCATACTGTGTTTTAAACACATTGACTAGTCTGTATGACCTTAAAGTTTGATAATTAATTATTTGTGGAAACGGTGTGGGCTTATTTTAAATTTTAAATTAGATTTTTTTCCCCAAACTGTTCCTTTAACCTCAGCCCAAATTTTTATTCTAATGCGGATGTTAATTAATTGAGATTCACCAGATAATTTGTTCGTGAACTGAGCATTAGTGGACCATCAAAATAAAGTGTGACCAAATGTTCTGGCAGTGCTAGAAGTCCATTTGAATTGATTTTGGAATGATTAAGTCCGCTTGTGGGGAAAAAAAAAACAGTAATCTTATATATAAAATAGCATCTTAAAAAAACAGAAGGCTAAGAATTGTTCAATACAGCAGACTTCTCAGCCTTTGATCAGTGAATGAGGTTCTTTAGAGCAACATTAGGAGTGCTGTCGTACAGTATAGCACAGGCTATAAACACACCACACACACACACATTACAGCACCACTCGTTGCCTTTAAAGGGCACAGCGGAGCGGAATGTGCACTCAGAGCCAGACAGCGGCACTGTCACTCTTCAGATGATGAGAGTAACTTGACTGTGTTGAAAAGTTCCATCCTTTGTTTTAAACAAGCCCATCAGGAATGTCATTCTCTCTCTCTCTCTCTCTCTCTCTCTCTCTCTCTCTCTCTCTCTCTCTCTCTTACTCTCTGTTTCTCCTTCTCTCTCTCTCTCTCCAAGTAGCATAGACACTTTTCACCACAGACTAGTCATGCCTCTTTGGTGTGAAGTGCATGATGGAGGAAATCATAGTCTATATTGCTTTTTAAAGCATTCTGATTCCTCAGAGTAATGGAGTCACTCACTTGCATGTTCCCATTTGCAGCAATGATAAGCTGTAGATGCCACCCTGTGGTGAACTGCTGTAATGACCGCTGTTTCCCATGGCATGTTACAGTGCCAATAGACTAGATATGACATAAACAGTCAATGTGTGTCTTGTGCCATCATGTGACATGTGCTGTCAGTATCATGATAAGGACCTTTGCAACACTGATATTAGAGAAGGCTGCAGTATGTGGAAATCAGCATAAAGGGGAGGGACACAGAGTGAGAGAGAAGGAAGGAGAGAGAGACACGCACACATAGACATGAAGATGTAGAGACAAACAGAGACAAAAGGATATCAGCCACAACATGAAAACTACTGACAGGTGAAGTGAATAACATTGATTATTTTGTTACAGAGTCACTTGTCAAACGGTGGAAAATATTAGGTATCAAGTTAACAGTCGGTGTTGAAAACAGGAAAAATGCCCAGGTGTAAGGGTCTGGTGGAATTTGACAAGGGACAAACTCTGATGGCTAGGTGACTGGGTCAAAACATGTCCAAATCAGCAGCTCTTGTGGTGTGTTCCTGGTATGCAGTGAATTAGCACCTACCATTAGTGATCCAGGGAAGGACAGCCAGTAAACTAGCAACAGGGTCATGGGCAGCCAAGGCTCACTGATGCGCTTGAGGAGTGAAGGCCAGCTTGTCTGGTCTGATCAAAGCTACTGTTGCACAAATTGCTGAAAAAAGGCTTGCTATGATAGACAGGTGTCAGAATACACAGTGCTTAATAGCTTACGATGCATGGGGCTAAGTAGCTGCAGACCAGAGTGCCCATGCTGTCCACCACTAAAAGTGTCTACTATGGGCATGTGAGCATCAACACAAGGCCTTGGAGCACGGTGAAGAAGGTGGTCTGGTCTAATAAATCAAGTTTTCTTTTGAATCGTGTGGGTGGCACCTCTTACCTGGGGTAGAGATGGCCCCAGGATGCACTATGGGGAGTGTGATGTTCAGGGCAATGTTCTGCTGGGAAACCTTGGGTCCTGGCATTCAGCAGGATTGTTCAGGAGTGAATTGAGGAACATGACAAAGGTGTTGATTTGAAATTGGTTTTTAATGTTGTGGCTGACATTGCAATCTATGTGTGTTTTTAATTAATAAAAAAAATACAGATAAATAAACATTTACAAGATATTATAGTTAAGCAACCCTGACATTACAGATGTGTGCTTGAATGGTGGTGAATAATTTTTAATGTGACATAAAATTATGCACAAGAGTCTGAGCAATGCTTTGGTTGAAAGCTATTTGCTGACATTTGGTGACATTTTCATGCTTCTGTCAGAATGATTGTGTTCATGACGTGGCGTAACAGTTTGTTGGCATTTGTGTCTGCAAGTTTGCATCAACACCTAATTAAGACACATAGGCACACGCAAAATGAACCAGTTTCATAAACAATGCAGGCCATTTAGAGTACTTGTGCTTGTTGGTGTGTTTTCTAAAACATGCAAGGTTTCTAACCAAAAAGTGTTCTTAATAGTATCCCGTATGTACGGTTTGGCATTATGTAAGTTTTCACCAGGGACTCACAGGTTCTGACAGATGCTTGAGAAAGTGCTGAGCGTGAGTCTGCTGACGTAATTAGTGAGAATAAATCGTACATGCACACTTCTCCAGTCCAGTTGTGAGTCGTGATTGTTGGTTTATTTTGGGGCTACATACCCCTCACGCTGTGAATAAGACAGCGAGCGCTCATGGCCATGCTCCTCTGGAGGATGAAGACGCCACTTTTGAGCGTGTGTGTTTGGAGCATGTATGTGCACTTGCATCCACCTATAATATCACGTCAACTGCAGTTCAGTGGAGAATGAGAGCTGGTAGCATTTGCTGATTACTCACACAGTGTTCTCAGCACATACAACCTTTCGGCTCTAAGTACAGCCGGAGCTCTGCCGAGCCTCCACTGAGAAAACGAATGAACTGAATTTACTTCATTCAAATGTGCATAATTTGCACATGAATTAGCCACATCAGTGCAGTTATTGCTAAAAGTAAGTAAATGAAAGACAAAATTATGTTGATTGTATTTTGTTATAATGTAGTTGATTCATGTGGAAATTATGTACCTTTGTATATGTAAATCAAGTAAATTCAATTCAGTAGTTTTTTTTCAGTGTATGTCTCTAATGTAAGCAGGTGTACAGAACTACTTAGTCACTTAGTTATTAGCCTCAAAGATTTTTTTGATCAAGCTTCGGGCTCTTTGCAGTTCATTCAATAGAAAAACAGGCTTTTATATGTATAAAAAAAAGACCACCTGGATGATTGGATTTCCAAACCCCCGTCATAAACCATGGTCAGTTGGGTCAGTCATTCATTAATGTAACCTGACAGCAGTGTGGTTGTGCATTGTGAATGGAATGACGAATAGACTGATCTGTTTGAATCTGCAGAATTAAGAATTAGTTGTCAGCCTTAACATGAAATGTTGGATTTTTTATATGAATATTCATGCCGTTGTGTACAACAAACCAGGTCAACTTGTATTTAGGATTTGTAAGATGCCTTGGACAGAAGTTCCCTGTCACTGGATTAATGCTGTCTAGCTGTTTATTGCTGTTAGATTTTGATATTTCTGTTTACTGTTTCTATGATGTGTCACAAGACTAAGATTTAATTCTTGCTAAACCAGATGGAAGACCACCACCATGCCACTACCATGTCAGTATAACTGCTGTGCTAAAAAATGATCAACCAATAATACCTTATCACTGGTGGTCCTGTGGAGGTCCTCACCATCGATGAACGGGGTAAAGGGTTTTAAGAAGTGATGCAAAGAAACAGATGGACTACAGTCTGTCATTTTAACCCACAAAGTGCACGTTTATGGTGAGTACAGCTGATAAAATGGACAATGCTTGTAGATACAAGGTGTACCTTATAGTACCTTATCAGTGTATGATTCTAAATAAAATTCATATTAAAGTTCTAACATGAAAGAGCCGTTGATCTACACCAAACAGTAAAAATGCATTTCTGACGTTTAATATAAAGAGATTTTATTCATTTATTCATTTATTCATTGATACCTTTATATTACAGAAGGAAGTAGAAACTCTAGTGCAACTCATGAAAAAATAATGATGTATTGATTTAGTGGATGAAAAGACTTACTGGATGGCAGTGTTTGGAGTTTAGTCTTCTGTAATGCTGAGGAAGCTTTACCTGTTATGTGAAATCCCAGTAAGAGTCTGCATGTATGTGTGTGTGTGTGTGTGTGTGTGTGTGTATTGATGGTGGACATTATAGCAATCTCATTCTCACAATATATTTTTGTGATATACAACACGTAAGTAGCAACTGAATTTAGTTAAGCTGGAATTGACAAAATGTACTTGCAAAACTGTAGTGCCACGTTTAAAAAAGCCTATAAAAACTGTGATGAATACTGAATACATTACATTTTTGTATTCAATATTTGAACCATTTGAACTGAAGAAAACTGAACAATTGATAAAGACAAATTATTAAAATATATTGGAATAAAAATGGATAATAGGATGACCTCCATCAGCTCCTTTGCTACTTGTCATAATGCTATTACATTCACTTATTTACATGCTCTGCCTACTCTAAATCTGTTTTTATGCCGTTGTTCAGTGTTCTAGAAGTACTGAAAATAGCAGTGATATAATCAGAAAAAATGTGTTGAGATGTTATTATTCAGGATGTTAATTGAAGCTTATTTGCCTCCCCCCACTCTGTGTGTGCTTGTCCTCCAACAAACATGTCCCCCAGTACTAGCCTTCTTATTGCATGCAGACAGAACAGGGGATTGAAGTGTTCATCTCATCAGCAATACTAAGGGATTTAAGCGTTTGGTTAACAGCAGAAGAGCTGATTGCCTGGGTCTTAAGCTCAGATAAACCTCTGTGGTCGTATGTTTGGGGCAGAAACTGAAGTGACTGGCTGGCCTGATTGTTTTTGTCTTTCTTTTTCTCTAACCCCTGGCTTTTCAAGTCATTCAGTAGAATCTGAATTGACATCCTTATAGGAAGAAATGATAGTGACATAGAGGCACTGTGGGGCTGTCGCCAGTAGGGGGAGTTATGCTGTCTGCTCAGCTTTGTGGAGGTGATTGTAATATGGCTGGATGGTTTATCTTGAGCGGTTTAGCATCAATTACTGTGTGTAAAGCCTCTTGTTTTGATTAAATGTGACTGAGGGATCCATAAATAGACCTGTTAATGATTCTGAGAGTCGCAGTGGGCTGTGGGCTGTGGGGGCTGTGTGTTCCTATACTCAGCCATGAGCTGGGTTATATTTAGCCTCCACTAGATTCCAGAAAGTGTCACTGAATTAATTGAGACTTGCGTTCAAAGTACATTTTGAGCACTGGATCTTAAATGTAATCAGGGGGTTGCTGTCACTCTGACTTTTTTCATAGCTTTTCACTTTCCCCCCTGTCTTTCTGCAACCTTTAGAGAGACAAGTGCATTTAGAGTAGACAGTGAAGTAGATAATATCCATTCAAAAGTTTGGAATTACCGTTCAAAAAGACAGATTTATTGTTATCAGACCCCTACCATGATGCTGGTGCTCTATAAATGCATAGGTTTCCAAGATTCAATAATAATTAAAAACCGTGGTACATTGAAAGTATAAATTAACAGTCAGAATGCCTCCTATTTATTAACTGTAATTGAATATTGATATAAATAACAAGAAATTAATAGAAAATTACAGTTAATTATCATAGAATAAATTATTGAACCCAAAAACGTGACTAAATTGTATAGATTATTAAAAATTACCTTTTGCTAGTTTATAATCATTCAGTTAGAGTTCAGCTTTTTTTTTATGTTGCTTATGTTGCAGGTGTTTCGGTAGCCGTTAAACCAGCAAATATTAACCTATATGTTTCACTTAAAGCCTTATGAATAACATTATTAATAACCTTATTATAAACATTAATATGGATGATGTTTCCAAACTCTTGGTGAGGTATTAGATGTTTTAAAAGTAATAAAGTTGATGTGATCATATTGAAAAAAAGTCCCTGTCCCCAGAAAAAAAGTGTGTGCTTTTACAAAGGAAACAGTGCTTGGTTCCCAGCTGTGCAAGGATAGATTGCTTCTGCCTGGAGCAGGGGATGCTGTCAAGTCCCACTGCCAACTGAATCATCTACTGACAAAGAGCTCAGCTCTTTCTCTCCTGCTCCACGCTCTCTCTCTCTCTCCCTCTCTCTCTCCCTTTCTCTCTCCGGCACACACACACAGACACAGACACACTCTCGCTCAGTGCAGAGAGAGCAGGCGCTCGCTGCAGCTGTGTGTCCACGGCTACCACTGCTGCACACAAAAGACAGGAGCGGGATAAGAGAGAGAGAGGGGGGAGAGAACAAGCAAGAGACACAGAGAATGACTGCCCACCTGAACAAACAGCAGAGCTGCTGTTTGGAGATGCACGGCGGCCGTGGGCCGGACACTCAGTGCTCGTGCGCCTGGCAGCAGGACATCCAGCATGGATACAGTTGCCATTCAACTTCCTCGCCTGCGATGGCCATGTCCACTCTGCCGCGGCAGCGGGCCAAACTGACCTCCTCACGCTCCGAGAGCTCGTGGAGGAGCCCCAGCCGAGGGGCCGCACTCCGGGCCAAGGGGGGCAGCTGCGAGTTGTGGGGCGAGTGCATCTGTGCCCACCACGGATGGAGAGAACCATACCAGGTAAACTCAGAGAGAGAGACAGAGAAAGAGAGAGAGAGAGAGAATCAGCTTTATTTCTATACGTTTGTTACAAATACAAGGAAATTGGTGAATACGCACATCATAATGGCAAAATGGCATGACAGAATTTAATTTGATAAGTAACAAAAAGGATCTCGCAGAATTCACAATTTTTGTTTAGTTTGCGTCACAAACTATCATTTTGAAATGAAGAAAGAAAACCAAATTATTGTAAAACCAAACCATAACAAACTTTACCAGAGAAAGAGAAAACATTCTTAACTTAAGTAGTTTTGGACCACTATTCCATTTACCTCGGAGGTATCACATGTTGAGTTTAAATGTTAAAAAAGTAAAAAAAAAAAAAATGATATGTCAGATAAGACAAGGTTAACGTGTACGTAGACACGACAACAATTTAGACTGTTAAAAAGGGTCAAGAGAAAAATGAAATGTGATAAATATGCTTATAATTTAAACCGATTAGAAGTACATGAAAAGAAACGGTGGGTTTTGAATATGTTAAATCAGAATCAGTTGTGTTCTTTGATAACGGGCATTAGCATAAATTCAGACAAACGATTATTGTTTGCCGAAATATAGTGACAAATTCAGTTACACAGTTATCTGTCATGTGACCTTTTGCTTGCTTTGTAGTAATCTGTTTTCTGCACAGCTGGTCTATAACACCAGTGGTTCTCTGTGTTTGTTCACTTGAAAACCAACCAAAATATAACTTAACTAATATTTCTAATACTCGATAATGTCAGTTATCAGCCCAGGGCTAGTGAGTCCACATATGTTTAACATGTGATTGACATGTTCGTACTCCCCCATGAAGGTGTTCTTTCATAGTAACTGTTGCTAAGTTGGACAAGCTTTATGTAGTGCATTGTTTAGAGATGCTACATAACACAGATTTTTGCTTCAAAATCAGAAGCTGGTCATTGTATTATTTTGACCTTTGGGGATCTGTGTGATATGTGTAATTTAATAACGCAAATAACATGAGACAGGAAAGTATTTAGGCAACTGAATTTCCTTTACGAATTTAGGTTGCCAGTTTGGAACATTAGAGAATTAATAGTGTAATTTATATTGCAGCTCTAGCTAATAGAGGCTAGTAATTGTATTGGCCAATGAGACTCTAAATGAAATTGGAGTCCACCATCAAAATTCATGCTCACTGCATCCCGAGCAGAAACGACTCAGGCTGGAAAAAGTAGCAACTAATTTGCATGATTTTACAACAAGAATCATATCTGGGCTATCCTAATAAGGCCCTTTCACACACATAAAAAAAAAGTCTAATTTGAAGAGTTCAAACCTGTATTTTCAAAACTAGCTTGAACAGGATTTTTGCCAGCATTCCATAAACCTTGTAAAATGTTGCAACAGTTGCTATGAAAGAACGTACTTGTGGATGGAGCGTGGATAAATTCAGTTACGCAAAATACGTTGGAGAAGTATAATAGAATAGAGGTGATGTATTTGTATTTGATTTTATACAATACGGTGGTGTCTCAATATGGAACATTTTGAAAAAGCAAAATATAGTAAACATTAATATGATGATGTCCAATATTTCAAACAAAAGCTGTGCTTTGTTGTGTCCCAATCTAATGCTCAAGCAACAAGAGAATATGCTAATACAGCGTATGATATGTTAATGTACAATGCGATACGATATAAAAGATAGTTTGTATGTTCAACCTAAAAAAATCATGTGGTAACAAGCGGTTTAAATATTTTTAAGTAGAACCATTAATGGTATGTTGTATTGTTACATCCCAAGGTCAAGGAAGACACAATACTGAGGAGGAGATTAGAGTAGAATGGGAGGGAGGAGAGGAAAAGAAAGGGATTGGGATGAGAAGATGGGGCTTGGCCTCAGTTCAAACTGAATGTGTCTGCACTGGGATGACTTTGCTGTACATTAAGGCAGTGCCAATCCTCAGAGTGCTACAGTCAACATAATGGCATTATTTAGAGGGAAGTTGGAGGGGAAGCGAAATCGATAAAGTGGAGCTGTCCGTTGTCTGCCTAGGTACTCTATACCAGCTCAGTGCTTGGTGAAGTGCGCACTGAGCTGTGTTCTATACTGTGCTCATGATGTGGTGATGCTGATGGAGACTGTGGTGTGTTGTGTAATAGATGGCAGTGTGATGAGCGCTATAGGCAGGCTGCAGTATGCATGACTACATCAGCTGAGGGCAGGGAGCTGTGTGTGTGTGTGTGTGTGTGTGTGTGTGTGTGTGTGTGTGTGTGTGTGTGTATGTGTCCTGCGCGCTGAGCACAATGTCCTCTTTTCAGTGAACAGTGCATTCAGCTATATCATATCTGACTTAGTCTTAGATGTCTAATTATTTAACATGCATTATTTTGCAATTGTTTGCAGAACATGTAAAATGTTGCTTTTTTTCTTCTGCAAAACAAGACAATAATAAATCTGATATGGACTGAAAGTTTTAAAATTGTTGCTTCCGACGTAATTGCTGTGTGTTTAGGTGAGCTTATTGGCAGCAATAACTGTGACTTCTAAAGCAATGGCTCTCAAACAGTCCTCAGGGCCTCACAGACAGTCCATGTGTTGTGAGTTGGGTTGGAGCAAAAATGTGAACCACCTACACATTTAAAAATAATGGTGCCAGGATGAGCTCATTATGTGATGCCAGAGGAGAGATGTGTGAGTGTGAAGAACCTTTTTAAACCTTGAAGAACCTCCACATAATGTAAAGTTTCTTGGAAGAACTCTAAATCGGTAAAGAACTTTTACACTATGTGAAGATCCTCTATAATTTTAAAAGGTTTTCCACACTCAAACATCTCATTTACAAAATTGGTCTTTTAGGGCGGAGGTCCCCATCCACCGGGCCACGGACCGGTATCGGTTTGTGAGTCATTTGGTACTGGGCCGCACAGAATATTTTATTGATTATCAGAGTCTCAAAGATCTTTTATTTTGAAAAAAACGCTCGTCTCGGTCACGTGATACGGTACATCCGAATTTTAGCCCAAAAGCTAGCAAAAATGAGTAAAAAAACAAACGTCTTTGGGGAGCTTCTTCGTATTTTTACGCACTTTGTTTTTAGTTGCATCTATACCGGTCCGTGAAAGTATTGTTTTACATGAAACTGGTCTGTGGCGCAAAAAAGGATGGGGGCCGCTGCTTTTGGTAACTGAAATGGTTTTTCTATGGCATCACTCAAAGAACCTATTCTGGCACCTATTTTTTAAGAATGAAGGGGGCCCTGAGGGCTCTAAGGGATATCGACTGCATGGATCATAAAGTATCTCATTGTGTTTTTGTGAGTGTGTGTGTGTGTGTGAGAGAGAGAGAGAGATGTGTTGGAGGAGCAAGCGGAGGTTGATAGTTCAGGCTCAGACAGTAAAACTGTAAAAATGTTCCCTAAGATACTGAATAACTCAACCAGGAGTAGGAATTTACAAACATTTGGAACAAATTCTTTTCTGAACCTGACTGCTACTCAGACATAATTGCAGTTTATGCTGATTGTTAAGCAGAGAGCAAGTGGTCAGTGCTGTAACAGCAGGAGTGGAAACTATAACAATATTTTAGCAATATTGTTTTAAACCTCATCACAGTACCCTTTTCTAAGTACCTTTTTTTAAGGCATTGCAACATATGAAAGTATATTGAATTAAATCATTGTAATGTGGAAGTTTTGTCTGTTCCACCTGATTAAAATTCGGAAAAGCTAAATGTGATGAATATTAGGTTTGGTGAAAATTTCTTTGTTTTATGATACAGTAGTTTTGCTGTATGCCCATATACATAATTTGTATATTACAGTGTGCAGTGCGTTAGG
The DNA here is from genome assembly GCA_037974445.1 of Brycinus macrolepidotus. NCBI lineage: Eukaryota > Metazoa > Chordata > Actinopteri > Characiformes > Alestidae > Brycinus > Brycinus macrolepidotus. The sequence continues at coordinate 7,139,877 of JBBPCZ010000037.1, forward strand.
AAAAGTGTCCTTTTTTTCATTGCGTCATCACTCATTGAGTGAGCTTTGGCTTGTGGCCCCACTTCATTTGTGGGGCAGCTGCTGGCCTAGTGGTTATGGAGTTGGCCCTGTGACCAGAAGGTCATGGGTTTGAATCCCAGGACTGCCAGTGGCACCTCTGAGGTCCCCTTGAGTAAGGTACCGTCCCCACACACTGCTCCCCGGGCGCTGTGTTCCTGGCTGCCCGCTGCTTCACTTGGGTGAATGGGTTAAATGTAGAGAAGAATTTTGTGCTGTTCACACTGTGTGCTGTAGTGTATTCACATATGACAAATGTTCACTTTACACACTTCATTTGTGTAGCAGTGGGGATGTGTGATTGGTCTGAACTCAGACACTTGCACATTTTACATGTAAATCCTTGTGATTGTGATCTGTTAATCATTGCCGCATTCACATGTGGCTGCACGCTCTAACAGTGTTTTGGTGATACAGGGTACATCTATTGGTCAGGGATTAAGCCGAGTACTGGACTATATTTTCCTCTCAGTGGAGAATCTCTGTAATTTCTGGTTCAGGTCTAGGTAAATGCTTGTCTGGTAAACTTTTTGTCGCAGATGCCATGTGTGGGAATAAATATAAAGTTGGCCTGTTTATGCTTCGCCCACAAATGCTTTCCTTTTGCAGAAACTGTTGTTGAACAAGCTTTACAGAACACAGACAAAGATCTAGAGAAAGGCACATTTTGCATGTCACCAAGCACCTGGCCCATAAACTGTTTAGGCTTACACACCTATTTTGTACATAAAACTCAGGCACAAAACTGGCACAAAAGGCTAAGTACGTCAGGCTCTGGGACTTGAATGCAAGTCAGACTTAAGAATGATGATCTTTCAACATTTTATGCTGAAAAGCTCAGAAGATCCAATGTATTCAATTCCCACTTGTCCTCCTTTCTGAATATGGCTCTCATAAAGAAGGGTTAACTGATGGTGAAAAATGTGCATATCGTTATGGCTGCGCTACTAAATTCATTCTGACACTCTTTACGAATGCTCATCCCAGTGCATCCAAATGCATCCACATTAACATATCCATTGAATATTAGAGTGGCTGTCACAAATTCGGCTGTCAGCAGTGAGGTTCGCTGCCTGCCCTATACTGGTTGCCATGCCCACTGTTAGAAATGGCTGTGTGCTTTGGAACACTGCAGTGAGCCGGGCCTTTGGGACAGAGCCTCAGGTGCGGACTCTGACCATTGTAGAAGCACGGGGAGTAAATTTACAAAGCATGTTTTCAGATAAAGAAATGTGTAACTTGATTTGAATGGAAACACTGGACACTGGACTGCCGGTCCATCATCTTCAAGCTGGCAATGCCATTGTGTCTTCTCCTTCTATCTGTTTGACTGTAATGGGACAGGAAAACCAAGAGGTGTCCCTTTCTAAGTTTTCATATAAGTTTTAACATGCCTTTTCTGACTTCACTTCAATCGCTGCGTAGTGTAATTTGCTTAAACTTTAAAAAAAAATTGTTTTGTCTGGCTGAAGCATCAGATTTTTAAAAATATGTGGTGGTGTGAGTCATGGTGCCTTATGCTTTCTGTTGTTGCTTGGTGTATAGCCCTTAACTTGCTCATATTTAGGCTTCCAGAAATAAGTCTCATCAGCAGTCACAACAGATGGTAGATTGCTACATGAGGCTCAGTTTAAATGTGTCAAGTTGAATGTTTTGAATGTTAAAACATTTTTTAACATTTCAAATGTTTCTTTTTATATTCTGGTTTATAATCACCGTTGTGTAAAATCATTTTGCAGTGACTTCTACACTCATAAAAGTCTACATTTCTGTTGACTCATTCTTTAAGGTGTCATCTAACAAATTTCATGATAATGATACAGCCTTTTGATGGCTTTGGAGATTCACAGGGGAAATATAAATACTGAGTATGTTAATGGGTTTTTGATGACAAAGCCATGTTAGTACTGACTGGATCCTGGATCTTAAAATTTCCCCAAAATACTGGCATGTTCAACACCTCTGGCTGTCGCATCCTGTGGTAACCCCCCACCCCTCACCCCCCAACGTCACTGGATCCTCTGAGTTATGAGGTTGTTTTGCAGTCTAAATATGAATAAATAAGCTAACACTCCTGCACACTGAAATAACACAAAACGAAAGCAGATCTACTATTAAACTACACTGCTGCAACGCCTTCTACTCAGACTGTAGGCAGCTACTTCCAAAGCAACTACCACACTTATTTAAACAGGCTGGTTAGTGTAAGGTGTTTTGTTTAGGTTTAGCTTGTTACAACAACCTTATAATTCACGATCCTTGGTGGAAAAAATGTGCATATGGCAAAGTATACCTACTTTGGAATGATTTTTTTTACCTGAAGGTGCGGTAGCAGCTATTTTTGAACGACTTTTATTTTCTCATGTTTAGTCTAGCGTGTTGATGAAAATACAGCTAAAAGGATCGCAGTGTGATTGTGAACATATATAAAACTGCTTGGAACTGGTGTTCCCAATACGGGCATGGTACCTACTACAGAATGATAACCTCCAAGGTCTGTTGCAGGGGTGCAACTGTCCAAAGCCTGGGTGCTGAAGTCTACTGGAAGGTGCAGTTTCAGCACCCTGGTCAGCGGCGGGCTGTTGTGTAGTGAGAACAGCTTTTAAATTTGAAGGTGGTGCTCAAACCCACATAATGCACCACTGATCTTTCATGTGCTCAGGTCCATTAAAAGGACCTTTATGAACACACCCTGACTAATGTGTCCTGTCCCTCCTCACATTAGGTTTGCTTACCTCTGGGCAGAACCCGCAGTGCTCATGGGTATGTTATGATGTAAGGCTGCTGCCTGGAGATTGCAGATGATGCCGCGCATTCGTCTTCTGATGAAAGCCAGACAGGAATTGCAATGAGACGTACGCCGGCATACAGACGGAGCCTCAGAATGATGTATTGGGCTGGTCACAGGATCATAGATGGCCGATCGTGGGTTGAATGCTGCTTGAGTTGAGGCACCAGAGCAGTGTTTAAATCTCTACACTTTGCCTGACCACTAATTGGTCATTCACTAGGGAGAGCTCCCTCTTTCCCTGAGTTACAGTTAATCAGGGTCCCTGTGTGCAGGTACATTGATTAGCAAGTCGTCTAAATGAGAACACTGTGTTAGGCTTTTTTTTTCTTTTGTCAGGCTGAAATAATGAATGGAAAGCATCTCTTCAAGAGACATTTGGTCTTTTGAAGAGGTTGTTCTGAGCTTTCTTTTAGCTCACTGTTGTGGTCTCATAAAGCTTAAAGTCTTTTGAGCTTTATTAGACAAAGTCATGTTCTATTATGCTCACCCTTAATGATATGAATAACTCAAAGTGTATATATAGACCTGTGTAGTGTTTCTAATCATGACATCTGTGAAGATTATATCATATCAGTATCACCGAAATGCTACTAGTCTTCATCTATATTTTTTTTGTGATGAGACAGTAATTGTTAACTCTTGCATTTGCTAGAGCATATTCAAATGTGTCAAAGGAGATGTGGTTAGATCACAGTTTCTCAGGACTTACAGTAAATGAAAGACAGTTTATAGGTTGATAATAATGTGGCTTATTTGCTGAGAGTTGCTGAGAGATCTGCCTGGCGTTTACGCAGTTCTAGCAGAGACAATGTGGCAAGATGTGAAGTGCTCAAATGGTCAAGAGAATTCCACAGGAAATGTGAGTTGACTTTATACAAGGAGCTGCAAAGTGCACAAAACACTAGATCTATCATAAGCTCAAAACTACAGAATATGTCAAGGGTTCAGCCAGTCATTGTGCATTATTTTCTTCTTATTATGTGGAATCGTCTACCATGTGCAATAGTATTTTCAGTTTTCTGATCGGGTCCTGAAACATCATTATGAGCGATATCTTATTATTATGTGCAATAATCTTACCTTGTGCAACATTAAGTGCAGTTTTCTTATTGAGTGCTAAATCATTCCATTATGTGCAGTGTCTTATTATGTGCAATAGTCTTACCATGTGAAATATCACTACTTATGTCAGTAATACTTATCTGCTACTGATCTCTATTATGTGCAATAACAGACTCCTAACCACTGATTGTGTTACTAGTAATTCACTTAACGGTAAATTACTGATCTATAATAATAATGCTCCAGTATTTGTGCATATAGCATAGTGCCTTTCATATAGAACACTTTCTGCAGAGTTTTTATTGGATTTATTGAGACTTTTTATTTTACATTGTTCTTGTCTTTGTGTCTCTGTGTGTCTGTGCAGTCATGACATAAGCAATTTCCGCCGGGATCAATAAAGTTTTCTGATTCTGATTCTGATTCTGATTATCAGAGTACTTGCAAAAGGCCCCAAATACAAAGATGCTTGGGGTGCTCGCTATCCTCGCTGTGCACTCTGGACAGTTTTCTGCCCACTTAGAGGCTCAAATTATTTCATGTCAGATGGTTAGTGTCTCGCCCTCTGCCAGAATGCACAAATGTAATCATGGAATTTGGTGCAAAAGAAATGCCCTGTAAATTATCTTCAGATGCTTTAATTGTTAAACTGTTTGGTGAAATTCTAGATTATCAACAGTAACTGGGTTAGGCTCAGGGTTTGGACTAGATTTACATTTTGGGTTAAGGTTGAATTTAGGGTTAGATTTGATAGAATCTTTTAGATTCAACCTCATCGTATAGACAGTTTGTTAAATGTTAAGGACAGGCTAAACAGCTACAAAGCATCTACAGTGGGCCTTCCAAAAAAAAATTAACTGAAAACGTTATAAGTATCTAATCAAAGTGTGAAGGATCTAATTAGTTTAGACTAAAGAAAGTTTTTTGTCTGTGTGTCTCTTTATATGAATGATAAATATTGTCTATCTGAATATTTTAAATTCTGAAAAATCTATTAGAAATGTAAAAAAATGAATATGTTCACAAACCAAGAGCAGGTCTTTTCCTTCCCATTTATGCTTTTATCTCAACACATATGTTTAATAAAGCTTAATTTGGTAAAAAGAGCAGAGATCTTCTGTCTTAAGAGAGTATTAAGATTCTATGTGTGAGGTTGGTAGTTTTTTCAAATTATGGCTGTTTTAAACTATGGCTCTTTCTTCAGTGAGTTAAGTAGGCTGTGTGCTCTTGTACCTCCTTCTGACTCTGCACTGCTCTCTTCCTTTGCTGTTGTTGATGGTTTTTAACATGTGAGCACGTGCTTCTGCATTATTGAGGCTGGTGCGGTGGCTCTATGTATAGAGTCTCTCTGGCCTGAATTATTAAGAGCGGTAAACTAGAACAAGTGCTGCAGCTGCAGCTTGTCTTTGAGATTCCCAAAAAGCCACCAATGTGTTTAACACATTGACTCTACCTGAAACCCCTATAATCCTGTTTTGAACCTGGGGTTAACAGACTTTTGATCAGAATCAGCTGGCGCTGGCTTTTTAATCTGATCAAAGCTAGATTTACTCATGTCCTGAGGTGGTTAAGAACACATTTACTGTGACATAGCCCTCTGATTATTTTCTCGTACTTGTACTTGCAGTCCTTTGGCTGTATTTTTGTCTACACGCTACACTTAACAATTTGGGCTAAATTCCACAAACGTGTCTGTTAAGCTTTTTTTTTTTTTTTAAATGTAGACTGATTGATTTGTTTAGAACCTCCCTCGGACATTTTGTTTCAAAATTTTTACATAAACAGAAATAAAGAGGACTTTTATTCACAATTAATCATAACACCCACAGCGCTCGCCTGTGTTGTTTTGTTTGTGGGTGGCTGCTGCCAGTGCGCTCATAGATCACATAATGAGAAATGGCGTCTGGGGAGAGTTAATAAAGAGTTTTGTATTGAGCAAAATATTGATGCTCTCTTAAGAAAACCTTGTACATAACTTTGAAATCGCAGCTTTAGAGGCAAAGGGGAAAACATTTTTAATTTCAGTTTTAATGTAATGAGAAATTATCATTGTGGACCATTCCTATTGATCCATTCATCAAGAAACGTTTAAACACTGTGATGAGCACTGTAATACATGAAAACAAAAAGGTTTTCATAGGAAAGCTATATGTATATCAGCTCTCTCTCTCTTTCTCTTTCTCTCTCTCTCTTGCTCGATCTCTCCATGGTCTGTGGTGCAGAAGGGCTGCAGAGTTTTCAGAGGCAGATCTGCCCCAGTTTGGTCGCTCTTGTAAGCCCTGTGGGAGTTATTCACAGTGTTTCCAATGTCTTTACCCATACGCTGCGACGGGGCTCCTGCTCTGCACCGAACACACACACACACACACATTCACACACACTTTCCAAATGCACTTTTAACTTCATGCTACTCCAAACTCCTGAGAATCCCTCACACACTCCCCCTTCTGTACCCCATGTGTGCACAGACTTTGCACTGCACATGCTAAGCACTCTTCTTCACCCTGTAAGTACATCTAATACTCACTGCCGCCCACCCAGCTGCTTACAGCTAAAAAGTGAGTGTGAAAATATTTCCCCACATTACCATGCTATCGTACTATTTATCAATATATCATCAACGTTGAATAGCCATTTACAAATATCCAAGGTAACAGCTGGAACAAGTGTTGGGTGTTCCAGCCTCCAATCTTGAATCATATGTCCAATCTTCTTTCAAATCAGCTAGGTTTCTAGAATCTCTTGTCTATATTTCTGTCCATTGCTTTAGCCTGAGTTATGCAGAAATACATTGTCTGAGACACAAACACAATGTAATATGAGCAGAATGCTTTGAGGAGTGTGTCTGTCATGTTGATAAAAGGTTTTGGTTTCCTATGTTTTTGATTGTCAGTTAGAGTGATAAATGAGGAATTTTTTCCTCTGATGATTTAGGTAGTCGAATTGGAGATTCTAAATTGCCGCTAGGTGTGAATCAGTGTATTTGCCTGTTTCTCCGCCCTGCGATGGACTGGCAACCTATGAGTTCAGATGAAGGACGGATGGATGGATGGTTTATGTACTTTATCTGTTTACTGAGGTTCACATTAGATTCTCTTTTGAGTCAGACATGGAAATAGGTTGTGAGGCTTAGATTGAGATATCTCTTTGTCTCTGTGAGCTCATCAGCTGATGGGAAAAATTGATTGATGCTCAAAGTAATATGTCTCTCTCTCTTTCTCTCTCTCTCTCTCTCTTTCTCTCTCTCTCTCTCTCTCTCTCTCTCTCTCTCTCTCTCTCTCTCCTCAGGAGCATTAGCATTTGAATTTCCCATTACTACTTTTTACTTTGTTTAATTATTTATCTGTTTAGTACTCTGCTTTTTTGCTGCATGTGTAGAAAATTTCCCCCAGTGTGCAAAGTCTCCATGTGTCAAATATTCACAAAACAAGCAAAAAAAAAAGTCTGTCTTACAGTTGATATTGAAGCTGTGGCACAGTTTGTTCACAAAATGTGATTACAACTTACGACTCTTCTCTTTGGGAAAATGTTTATATCCATTTGAAGTTGATTACGGTGACAAGCACGGTTGTGAAGAGTTTCTTCTTGAGTGTTACTTAAAGAGCATGCACCCCATACATCAAGCAAGTGACTTAAGCTGCTTCTAAGTACATCAAATACTGCTCCATATGATTGCCAGCCTCTGTGTAGTGTAAGACATCCATCCAGCCATGTTTCTCCCCTCTCTGGGGTATGGGTTTATGACTGGGTTCTTGAGATGCTCTTGAGAAAGTCACTCGTAAATAAGCTTCTAGAGTTTTCGAGAGACATTCAGCTGTGTTGATCTCCAGGTCACCCAGGAGGCTTCGTTCAACATGCATTCTACATTTAATCTGCCTGTGTGTTCTCTTCTGAAGATGTTCTGAACTCCAGACTGCACTCACAGAGCTCTCAAAGGCATCTGTTTCCATCAGCTTCAGCAGGATTGCTCATTCTGCTTGCTAGATTACTCTTGACATTGTGTTGAAGTTTAGTATAGACTTTTCAATGGATAATTCAATGTTATTGGTCCCAGTGGAGACCAATCATACTTGTTTTTTTGCCTTCTTGAGCTTTAAGAGGATTTAGGGTAATTCCATATATAGTTCTTTTAAAATGGACCAAACTCAATTTTGTTGAAGTGAACCTGAAAGGGAATCAGCTGACCTCAGTGCTTTTATATGTTCACAATGTAACCACCTTCAAGATTCAAGATTCTTTATTTTTTACATACACAGTTATACAAGAACGATGTGTAGTGAAATAAGCCCTGAGGCTGTCCAGTATAGTTACAATAAATTAAAGAGAAAATTAAAGGCTTGAACTAAGTAATAAAATATATTCAAATTAAGCATTACAAAATGTGATTACAACGTACGACTCTTCCCTTTATGAGTGGTCCGCTTTGACACTGATGAGATCTCAGACCACTTGTGTGTCACACTACAACTTCTTCACGTTATGCGGGATTAAAGGTAATGTTGTTTATGTTCATCATATGCCAGACCTGATTGGCTGAGCCAGGTTTGAAGTAACAGAAAAATACTGCAATAGTGCCATTAATCAGTCAGTGTTGTTATTGGAATAATCTTTGATCAAAATAATGTTTTGTTGACCATCATATTTTATTATATTGTATTTTGTCATTTTGTTTATTATATTGTTTGTCAGCATTTTAAAAAAGCATTAAGCCAGTTGTGAGACTGGTATGTTAGTGTTTTTCTACAGGTACTGGGTTTCATGTCGCAAACTGCCCAGCATCACCGTTTAACGAGGGTACAATAACAAGAGTTAACATGGGGAACAGACCTCAAAGGAACTTTACTGTTACCATCTCAGGAGGTTGTCTGAGTTGGGTTTGTTTTGGGGTCCATTCAGAAGGACAGCTCATTTGGCTGAAAGCTGTTGTGGTTATCATATACCAGTTCCAACACAGAGGAGATGATCCTCCTTCAAAGGAAATGATGAAGATGTAGATGAAAGTATTTTATGTGTATGCATAAGACTCTTTAGAACTGAAATGTGTGTGTGTGTGTGTGTGTGTGTGTGCGTGTGCGTGTGTGTGTGTGTGTGTCTAAATGTAAGTGTTCCTCAAACCACATAGATGGAACAGGAACTCTTAATTAATTTCTCCTTCTCTCTCTCTTGTGCTCTCTCTCTCTCTCCCTCTCTGTGATTGAAGCAGCGGCTCTTGAGGCCGTAGACTCATTAATGCAGCAGAAGCAGTGTGCACAGAGTAGGGAACGTCTTGGCCTCTGTCATTGATCCTTCTCTCAACAGCGCTGCCTATATGCCACCTGAGCTCCTGAGTAATAACTCTAGGTTTATGTGTGAGTCTGTGCACTAGTTTCTAGAGGCAAAACAGGTCCAAACTGTTTCCACTGTAATCACAACCCTTTTTCTGCTGGTCTGAGGTCATTTTCATGCTTCTATAATGCTACTTAAAAACTGGATCTGGATGAAGCTGTTGCTAAATTGTTGTTGAAGGAACCCCTCTGGTTCTCCCTGTGCTGAAATTGATGATGTGTGTGAAAGTTTGTGTTTATGAAAATGCTCTTTTAGCAAGTAAAATGTTACTGTCTGACATTACATTTACCCTCAGACAAGCCTGTACTTTCCATTCAAACAGAGCACTATTTGAGACTCATTCATATATCTGTTCATCAGATTTCTGGGAGGAAAACAATCACCCTATGTATTCCACAATGTCATCATTCATCTCATCTGTAATCCTGTGATTCGGTGTGTGTGTTTGTGTGTGTTGTTCATTTTGGCACATAATGTTACGTCGGCTGTATGTGCTATATTGGAACGGTGTTTATCAATATGGCATCGTTGAGCTGAGACCCTGTGCTAACCGTCAAAGCTCCAAACACAAGCAGCACTCAGCGGCCATTAATAGAAAATAGGACAGTTCATGTATTGCCAGCCCACACTGATCTCTCTCTTTCTCTCTCTTTCTCTCTCTTTCTTCCTGTCTCCATCTTTTTCTTTTTTACAGGCGAGCCCTGCCCCAATTATAGTCAACACGGACACTTTGGAGTCGGTACCTTACGTGAGTTCCACTGTTTTTCATTTGTTTTGTTTTCTTCTGCATTAATAATATTTGTAGTGCGTAGTGACATTTACACTGCCTCGTCAGACTCAGCAACCATGCTTGCGTGTTGTGTAGCAATGTGTGTGGTCTCTAAAACACCGTCTTCATTGAGAGTTATGAAGTGGAGTGAGTTGTGGTTTATTTAGTCGCGTTTATCTGGCATCTTGTGGTGTGAGACAGGTCTCTCAGCTAGAGAGTTTTCATAAATAAAACAGCCTCACTGGGCTTCTTATTAAAGGGAAATGAAAGCAGGGGCTTCTCAGTGGCCACAGGAGGGTTTTTTTTTTTTTTAAATCAGCATCAAACATGAATGCTTGTTCTCTGTGGTGTTTGGCAGCAGCGAGAAGTCGGCTGGACATGGATGAATAGATTAGGGTGGCGACAGACAGGTCTGAGATCAGTGGGTGTGATGGATAAATGAAGGCAAAGCACAGAGGGAGATTCAGATGTTGTTAAAACTTATTCCACTATGAATGGATTGTGAAAATTAGCAAGAGGGTGCAGGATATATTTGGATGCAGCAGATTTCGTGCGACTACACTAGTGCATCAGTACTGGTACAATACAGTTTTCAAATTGTATTACTGCATTACTGCATTATATCAGTATGATAATATGGTAACACTTAATTTTTGTATTATATTTTTATATCATGTTTGACTTTAGCTTATATTCAAGTAAAAACCTATTAAATAAAAGCCTTTATATTTGACTTTAACTCAGATTCAAGTAAAAACCTCTTAAATTCATCTTAATTTTCCTTAAAATTAAACCTAACCGCAACTCAATTCCTAACTTTGACCTCAAACCGAAATCTAACCCTCACCCTTGTCTTAACCCTTACCCTGGTCCTAATCCTAACCATAAGCCTAATGTTAGGTACTTTTACATGTATATAGTAATATGGTTACTGTAGAAAATTATACTTTGGAAATAATCCATTCAACGTGTTTACCAGCACCTGATCTAATAATGAGAGAACTCAGTGTCAACATGAGTCACTCAGTAATAAGATTTCTTTCTAAATATACGACATGCACATTTTCCGTTGCTCAGCCACTCACCAACGAACTCAGCATAGCACAGCAAGTGACGTCTTGCCACAGTTTTCTGATTCCATTTAGTGGTGAATATTTATTTGTAAGTTTAAATGGGTTCAAACATCACACAGTTTGGTCAATTTTAGCCATTTCATGGTTGAAGTGTTGAAAATTTACTGTTTCCTGGGAAGCTTTTCTTTTTCTGGTTCTGTTTCCGCATATGCGCAGATGTATAAAAGTGAATAAAATCGGATTAAGGGTGTCCATGCACTGAATAAAAAATTACTGTGCTTAAACCCAGGTGTCTTTATCATCTTTAACAAGTTTAACATCTATACTGTATATAATCTGTCAGGGGCTGGAGTGTATTATATAGGTATTATATTTTCCTAACTGTAAAACTGAAATACTTAATATGACACATGAAAAGCAAACTTTTAACTTTAGCCAGCTTCAGGTTAGGAGTGCCCAAAGGTATCAGTATTGGTCCAATAATATTTTTAATTTCCTGTATAATCTCTCTGATAGTATTTATTTTCTCGAGCATGAAAATGAATTAGCCAATACAACAAATGAACTCATGTGAACTGCATTTCAAACTGTTAGTTACATCTGCATAAGCCTACAAGAAACTTCAGTCCAGTGCTTGCAGCTGCAGAAAATTGGTGTTTACAAAGCTGAGCGTTCTTCTCTCCTACCACTCACTCCAAAGCTGTGTCATGTTGTTCTTCTGCGTATAATTTTTCTGCATGGTAGAACATGCACCAAGGCGAACTCTGGAACAACTGGAGACTGAACATTAATTGTTGAGTTCAGTAGTTATGCTTGCAGAAGCAAATCCAAGTGAACTGACATATTGAACAAAGTGAATGGAACTGTTAATGCCAATATAAGGACTGCTTGCCATTATTTTAGGCAGGATGTCTAATTATCGGTATTGTATTCTGTGCTGGCAAGTGTGATTGAATGGAAGAATTCGATCTTAAGCAGCAACATCAGCATTCAGTGCTCAGCAGTTCTATAAATCACTCTCCAGGTAGACCTTGGAGAACTGTCCTAACTTTACCCTTTCTCTGGAAGAGAGAGATTGAGAGAGTGAGAAAGAGAGAGAGAAAGAGAGAGAGAGGCTGCAAGGTTGGTAGAGAAGGCCGCAGTGGCGGTAGTGCTGATGGAGTAGTTGAGCAAATGAGGTGTTCATTCACCTGCAGATCATATCTGATATTGCAGAGCAGTAAAGAAGTGGATGGTGATATTATGAAACTGTTTCAGTAGTAGGCCTAACAGTAGCACTGCTGGGGAAATTGTGCATGTTCTAAAATTGCTTTATAGTTGAATGGCCTGAGCTGTGTCATGTTATTTTGTTCAACAAGGTGAATTTTTAAAGGTTCCTACTTAAGGACATCTACTATAACCCACTAAAATGTGGGCTTATAATTCAATTCACCATTCTGATAACCACATAACAAACAAATTAGTTTTGTGGTAGAACCAAATAATTAATAGTGGATGCTGAAAATGATTGTATTAATATTAACAACTGAATGGCAAATGAGTTACATTCTTAATGGTGAAGGTTGTAATTTTGCTTCTTCAGTTTTGGACTGGATCTTTGGGGCTACCATTAACGAGTAATGCAAGCTTATGTTCTATTAATTAGCACCAAGCCCAATGTAAACCTAAATCATCACACACTTGCCTTAAATGAAGTCAAGGGCTCAAATAGAATATTTATGTGATTTATGAATCTATAAAACAGACACAAATGCAGCACTAAATCTAAAAATATTTGCTGTAATTTGATCCATATTTTTACCAGTTGGAACCACAAAGCTAACTTCAGACACTAAATACGTTTCATTTGATGGACTACATTTAGAATAAGAGTTTTGGCGGTTTTTTTGCAGTTTGACGGGCTTTGGTTTGGTTGTGTATGCACTGACCACACAGGACTAGATGTAATCTTGAAACAAGAATACACATCAATGGACACATTGTTAAAACATAAGTGCTGGATTGTGGCATAATCCACCACAAACAATGGTACGCCCCCTCCAAAAGCTGCCCCAAATTCTCCTCGTTTTTGCTAGTTAAATGTACAATGATTTAGCTTGAATACAAATATCATAGTGTGTCTTTTCCTGGTCACTACCCTGAACGCTATAGGCCACATACAGCCGCTGGTAGAGTAGAGCTTAAATCACAGTAGGACACGTAGGACACACAGTAGAGCTTAAATCAGCACCTGGATCTCAGAGAGCCCAGCAGAGTCTTTTAAGGATAAGCAATTAAAATCCACACAGTGACGTGTCCTTTTGGCCCCAGTAGCTGTGGTTCTAAATGAATGGTGGTGGGACTGAGGATGTGAAGGCGGTGAGAATAGCAGAATGGTAATCAAAGCCCTGAGACCGGCTGAGCCGGTGTTTAACTCTTCATCTCTCCAAATGTGCCCTCTGTCTGGCACTGCACCCACGGGGGCTCTCACTGGCTGTCAGGAAAACCACCACTTCCCTTTCACCGCTGATTACTGCACGCTGCTCTATATTAAGGAAGTTTTTTTATGTATCGTAGCCTTAGGACGGCTGGATGATTAGTGATGATGACGGCTATAAAGATGTCCCACGCCTTAGGCAGGGAGATCACAGGCAGTGAGAGAGTATTCTCAAATGGATGCTTCTTCTCACCTCAACTGTAGACCAAAATGGGTGCGTTTTTGTGTGAAAATGACACAAAATAATTAGTTCTCATGTAAAGAGTGTTTAGATGTGTTTATGTTTTTGTTTTTGTAGCATTTAGGACAAAAATATCCTAATTATACCAGAGACATAAAGAAAAATGGGGAACCCACCTTGCAGGGCCATTAAAATGAGATATGAGATGCCCCACTTATAGCCATTCACTTATAGTCTTTATAAACTTTTTTTTCAACCTCTCGTACCCTTAGAATCAAACATGTGTTTTTGTTACTGTGCCTTTAAGACTGATACATATGTCAATAATGTATTTTTGATCAGCTGTCCTGTTTTGGTCTTTGTTCCAAAAGCATTCCAGGCTGAAACTTCAGTGTGAGTGTGTGGGGCTGAACTGCTGAAGGCTCAACAAGCGGATGCATGTGATTTTCACAAAAACTGAACTGAACTGTGTGGGCTGGGGAGCCAGTGGCAAGTTTAAAAAATTTTAATGTTGTTAACAGAGTACATCAACTTAATTCTTTTCCAAATGTGGAGGGACGTTCGGTTTTCATGGCATGGACTCTTTAAAACATTTTGCGTGTATTGTTCATATTTGTTTGCTTGAATGTGCATCAAAGAAAGTTTCTCTGTGCGAATCTGTGTGTGTGTGTGTGTGTGTCTGAGTGCGTGCGTTCCCATTGGTAAGTGTGAATGTTGGCACATTCACTGTGACTCACCAGTTTAATATGAGCCTCTGTGAGCCTGCAGTGTGGATGGAGGGCTGCTGTCCCCTCCCCTCTGCAGCTGCAGCCTCCTCAGCCTCCACTCGCCTCAGCCTACGGTCTACAGCCTCACAATCCCCTCTCCCTGAGGACACGCCCAGCTAAAGCACCACTTAGCAATGCAGATGTGAGTCCTGCTGCTGGGTTTTGGCTCTGAGTCGCAACGGAGCCACGTGAGTACAGAATGGGCTCAGAATGCTAAAGCCACTCACAGCACTTTAATTGGGCCTTTTCTTAAGCAGGACAGATAGAGGGGGTTGTTTTTCTGACATTAAGGAAAACAACTTGTAGTTCTGAAGCTCATAATGCAGTAGTTCTAAAATGCATAATGAAGACTGTGTGTGTGTGTGTGCGTGTATGTGCTTCTCTGATTGACTCCTCTGATCTATTTCTTATCTCCTACGATGTTGTTCATGATGATGAGGGCTGTTTTTGTCTTTAATGAGTTCATTTGTTCAGCAACATTATTGGAATCTTAGTTCCATCCATCAGTTTGTTGCGCTTCCGCTGATGATGCTGGTAGATGTATTTAGCTGTGTGTGCTGATGGAAGATCAGTGCGTGTACCCACAGAGACAGCAGGGGGATTTTGAGAGTGCTCCTTCTTCCTCCTCATCTGCCCTGATTAACCGGTGCCAAAGCCGGGTGCAGGGCCCTCGGCACAACAACAGCAACAGAGCCACAACAGACACACAGTGCACAAAATGGCCCCTGTAGAATTATAAACACTGTCCCCAAAGCTTTTAGACTGCAGCCACTTTGGTGCCTTGAAGACGTGTTATGCTAAGTTATGCTACTGTTGGACCACATCATTGTGTGAGTAAATTTGCTTCCTGTTGTCATCTTGCTGTCAATGTGGTGTGTCAGTAAGGACTGATATGACTGTGATGTTTTACCTTTAATTGCTGAAAAATGACATTTGTGCTGGAACACACTGGATCCAGATCTGGAACCTTCTAAATTCTATTCCGAATCTGTTATGATACGTCTTGCACATAAAACACATAAAATCATAATAATATATTTTACATCCAAAACTACATGAATGTCAGTTCATGCCTCAGTACTAGGGTGTTGATGTGATTTTCCTGAGGTCAAAATTTGATTATATTTTTTTTAAACACATATCTTATGTACTGAAAATGTACAGTGATGCACATATTGATATACTACACAGATAGATTTGACTCAGTTCTCATACAGAAGACATTCCCCAAGACCGCTAGGCACCTCTGAGGTACTCTTGAGCAAGGTACCGTCCCCACACACTGCTCCCCGGGCGCCGTTTTCCTGGCTGCCCGCTGCTTCACTTGGTGAATGGGTTAAATGCAGAGGAAGAATTTCGTGCTGTTCACAGTGTGTGCTGTGGTGTGTTCACGTATGACCGAATGATCACTTTCACTTCACTTCACAGAACTTTTTGCGTGCCTGCTATGGATTCCTCTAACAAAGTGAGCAGCAATCCACACCACAATCCCTAGAAAAAGAATAGCCCAGTCATCTGAGCTTGCTTACTACACCGTAAAAAAATAATGCTGTACTTAACCTAATGCTAACTTTAAAAAGTAAGAAACTCTGGTTTAAATTAAAAATGTGAATTTTGGTTTCATTGAACTTCTAATAGTAGATTAATATAATAACACTCTGTTTTTTACATACGTTAACTTATTATCTATAGTTAAACAAACTCAGTTGTTTTTTTTTTTGTCAACCAGGGTTCTTATTTTTTACGTTGTGCACAAACCCCTCCATCCTCCAAGATTCTTAGTTTTGATCATTGACTGGTTTCTGTGGAAAACCCCTTGGATGAGACTGTTGTAATTTTGGATACTTTATTTTGAAGATCTGTTTTTTAGTTTTTTCAATACCTTATTGAAATCATTATACCTTAAAGCAGCTTTCACAGGGGCGTGGTTAGGCCTGGACACCCAAAGCTTCAGCCTCCAATGTTATATGAATAACCCCAGATCTTGATAGTCCTGGGACTATTCTTGTGTCATTGTGCCATTCTTATTACTCATTAAATCTAAACTGAAAGTAACCCCTACCACTTCTCTGCGACAAACAATGGCCTCTTTAAAAGTGCATAGCTGTGACACACACGAAACAGTTTGTCACACTGGTGTGAATGTTTCAAGCACTTTTATTTTTAACTTCCTAAAAACTTCCTAAAAACATTTGTCATGATCCAGCATTACCACTGCTCGTGTTCCACAACCTGCTGGATCTGTCACTACCTAATGTTCCAAAACCTCTGAATTTGCAAATGATTCACTGACGAAATGACACTAGCATTAGATGGAACTCTTTCTCTCATTTACATCTCTCGCCCTGTCTTCCTCTTTATTCAGGAGGTAGTTCACGGTGCACCAACTGGAATGTGTGAAATACAGACTAGTGCCATGATCATGAAAAGCATGACCATACCCTTGCTATTTACATTTTATAGATTTACCCACAAGCAGAGCTTAATTTTTGCTAAAAGAAGCCAGATCCGAACCTGACATTTCCTGTATTATATCTGGTACCTTTTTTCCATTTTTTATGTCTCCAGTTCCACCCAGTAGTGAGGACTCCCTCTGTTATATGATACCAACAATCTTTTTTCCTCAGGAAGCCAGCTACAGCATCTTTTTGAACCACTCTGTCACTGGACAGAGTAATATGCTTGGAGGAAGGCGATTCTGTTACGTTGTCTAACAAGCCCACACTGGCTGCCATCATGCTGAGTGATGGTTGAAAGACGGGGGAGAGAGAGAGCCACACCACCCACCCAGAGAGAGCGAGGCTTTATGCTCTAGCAGTACCACTGATTGAACTTGTAATCTCCCAATAGGGCCAATAGTTCCATCCTTCAGGAACCCTGATCTGCTAACAATTTAATAAATCTCGCACATTGTTCACATTTTAAATGCGTTCTCGCAACTACATTGAATCTATAGAGATCCAGATAACAACAAAATGTAGAAAAAACAACTAAAATATCTACTGCCACATCATACCATGGACAACACATACTTTTATTTACATCTCTTGTTTGGGTGGGCATGGTGACAGAAATGATGCTTAAACCAACATGGACACTGTTTATAACTAGCATATGCGTCCACTACTGCTGTGACTGTTCATCCCTCACAAGAGCTTAGTAATGCTAAGCAAAACCTTTGGCTTATGATATAGGAGAGGGCGAAATGGCAAAAACATAATTTCTTGAGACTTCAAGAAATGTTCGCAATACATGATACGTATGTCACAATAATAATTTTTCCTGACATCTGATAAACTCACAAACAAATGAACTGCTGGGGCTACAATTAAAGGATACTGTGTGGAAACCACAGAGTACATCTGATTTATAAGTGTTATTCATTAACATGTTACTCACTGCACTGCACTAAAATACGCTCTGTTTGTAATGAAATATGTAGTCGGCTGTTCTTTAAGTACTGAAAATATTACGATATGTTCAGAAAAGCACATATTATGACATTATATGACATAACAATTTAATAATAATCATAATAAAAGTAAAACACATTTATACACAAGAGGGAACGGTATACCGTAAGAACCCAGTACCAATATACACATTACTATCTCCTGTGTTTTGGGCTAGTCAGCCATGTTTTAGTGAAAGACATTTGGCTAAACTGCAGTATTTAAGGTGGCACACGGAGTGTGACACAACACATCAAAAATAGAAATGGGGCGTCTGTCAGCAACAGAGCTTTGCCACTCATGGCAAGTGCAGACAGCTTTATTGATCGCAGTGGTTTTGTCATTTTCACTCACTTGTTGTTAGGACTAAATGTTATTTGTTAATTGGATTCTTACTTAATGTATTTTGTTGTGGCTGTTGTTTTTAACAGCTCATTGTCATTGTTAGGTCACAGGTGATTATGACCAAGATTAAAATGGAGTGCATTTGGGAGATGAAGGCACTCATTGAACGCTTCTCAGACAGTCACTTTTCAAGCTCGGAACTAACTGTGGTATAACATATTTTAGGGAGACCTAAACCTACAGCAAGTGTGTAAAAAGCCATGTAACCTGAATGCAGTGGATTCTTCTGGCCTGTTTAAAACAGGCCAAACTCAGAACCCCTAATTGTGTCAAGTTTTTGAGTGTGTGAAGGCTCTTCAGAGGGTGTGTGTGTGTGTGTGTGTGTGTGTGTGTGTGTGTGTGTGTGTGTGTGTGTGTGTGTGTGTGTGTGTGTGTG
>JBBPCZ010000037.1:7158710-7180330 GCA_037974445.1 Brycinus macrolepidotus
GTGTGTGTGTGTGTGTGTGTGTGTGTGTGTGTGTGTGTGTGTGTGTGTGTGTGTGTGTGTGTGTGTGTGTGTAGGTGCGTGAAAAAAGTATTTTGAGTCTGAATGTGAGAATGTGTACGAAAGACAGAGAGAACCTTGTGATCATTGCTTTTGACTAACTTACTTAAATCAGAGTCATGAGAGTGCTGTTTAATCAAACGCTCAAGTGACTCAGATGACCCTCATTAAAATTTCACTGATTATTTCATAGTCATTTCTCACTGCGGTCTCAGAGTAATTACATTTCTTATTTAGGCTATCAATCTGCATATATGTGTGCATAGATATATGTGTGTGTATAAGAGACTACAGGTTGACTAAAACTTATAAGGGGAGCATGAGTTGTTGTCCAGGTGGCAGAACAGCTGTAGAGATGTTTTTTTTTAAAAGAGCAAGTAAATTGATATGGATTTGTGTGTCTGAGTTCAGACTGAAGCCATTAAAGCTGGAGCACCTGCTGGTTGCCTGTGACTCTCCTGTTGGAAGAGAATTGAAAAGCACTTCCATTCTGATTCCATGGTGAGTTGCGGGAGAGCAGGCCAGTTTCTTATAGTAAGATCTTGAATGAGGAGGATTATACCTGATCATCCAGATCGCCCAAAGCTGGCTTTCTATACATTGATACAGCAGTATCCAAAATTGTCACAAATGGTTATATGTCATTTTGCAATTAAGCTCTTCAGATATTTGTGAGTTACCTTTATCTTTCATCAAAAGCAACAATGATAAAGCGTTTGTTTAGTCACTCTTTTAGCTAGCTTTTCTTTCTTTATGAGGTTTCACAAGGGGAATACATGGTGTTGATCTGGATAACACTACATACTTCAAACAAATGCTTAAATGGTTAATCATTGACATCATAGTAAGTTTCCTACTGGCTGGTAGACAAATATTTCATCTGAATGTTATATATCTAGTGTGTAATGAATTTTTTTTTTGTTTTTGTTGCAGGTCAACGGGACAGAAATTGAATATGAATTTGAAGAAATTACGCTAGAACGGGTGAGTTGAAGCAGTAATTGGTTAATAAATTCTGGCCTCACGCACGTATATTAGCAAGCACTTGTACTTTGTTTTGTGCTCGTGTGTAGTTTTCTACATGCATCTCACTCTTGTATCTTGTAAGGACACTAAACATGCTGTGCTAGAGCAATGGATCCCAACATCACGAATTCAAGTCTGCTTCTCAGATTGCAGTTAGCTGTACACGGATCACAGCACATACATTACATCTGATTATTCCACTAGTTAACACAATGAGTTCTGGGTTTTTTTTTTCTTTTTTCAATTGGTCAATTACAATTACAGCAGACTAATAAAGCAGAACAAACATTGGCACAGGCAACTGTTCAAACAGCTGTCGTGTGTCATGATTGGTGGCTGGCACACAGAAGTGGACACGCTTTTGCAGGAGTAAATCAGATAGTTTTATTATATGTTAACAGGAGAGCAGGAGTAAGAAGGTCATGCTTCACTCTGGCTTGTATTTACAGGTTCAAAACAAAGTCCATAATCATCAAATCAAACAGGAGAGTCTCTGTGCTCATGCGTGCATTGCCTCAAGCTCCAACTTTCAATTACACGGCCAGATACTTGTAATACCTCAGTCGAAGTAGTAGGATAACGGCAAGTGAGTCAAGAGCTCCCGCTTAAGACTGCGAGGGGTGAGAGAGAGAGAGAGAGAGCAGCTCTATAGCGCCGAGTGCCAGTCACACTAAGCACGATGGAGAATAGAGAAAGCATTTCAGGTCAGGCTGGGTTTAAATAGGGAGAAAGGAAGTTAGTGACAGGTGAAACTAATAATGACAGTGGGAGAGACCAAAGCGGAGATGACGGTGGGGGGGTGAAGATCCCTGGCTCAGTACTCCGGTGATCCAGGCGGCTGGGGGTGTGGCGTGGCCATGACATCATGTTAGTTTTAGCTGTATCTGTGACAATTCTAAGACTCTGGATGGGCTACTGACAAAGAAGCCATTCAAGTCCAAAAACCAAACAAATACTAAAATACAGTAGAAAAAAGTAGGAGTAAAAATTAACCCGTAAAAAGAGACTGTATAAAAACACGGGACTTCACACAAGTATCTGAAGCAAATGAAGACACAACACCAACTTTGACAATGTAGTGTTCAATTATTTTAAAAACACAAGTTTTTCTCTGTTTCCTGGAAAGTAACAGTTTTGTAAAAGTTTTCTTCCCGACATCGATGATGTATGATAGTTGCAGGTAGTTAGCTGACAGTCATAACTGTATCCAGTTGTCATTCAGTAGGTAAAGAGACCCCACTTTTTTGTGCAGTGGCAGTGCACTGTAGAGTGATTTTGGGGTGTTTAAGGGGTTTTATAGTCATCATTGCAAAATGTGATGATACAGGGACCCCTTTCCCATCTTCATGGTACACCCCTGAGCAGGCTAGCTACCTTATTGGCCTAACTGGTATAAACAGCGACGTATGGGATTAATGGCAGCACGCATGCCGTATGTAAACTTTGCCATGGTAATAGCATTACTAGTATAGCACTGGCGACAATGTTATCTACTATGCTGTCAAATGAAGTATTTTGAACACTTGTGAATAATCGCCTGGGCTTCCCAGAAATTTAACATTTGGTTTATTCCTTGCTGTGGCTGATGGCAATAAAAGTGAACTCTTGACAGAGCATCAGCTGGGCAGGCGGAGCATTCCACTGACCGCTGCAATACACTGCTTCACTTCTGGCAATGACTGAATTTTCTGTCACTGCAGCATTGAAAGCATTGAATATTCATTTTGCAGTCTTCAGTTTGCCATCATAATACAAACACAGCATTAGCCAGATCAACTTTATCCCAGTGCAGCAATTTGCAACTGCAAAGAATTCTAAAACTCTAGTTGCGTTCACTCTAGATTGAGGACAGATGACAGATTTTGTTTGGATCCTTACTGACGGAGCTGCCCCGTCTTTCTGCCTGAAAGGTCTTGGAATGAACCGTGTGTTCTACAGGCTACATTAGGGCTAATTGATCTCTGAGTATTGCAGAGACTGCTCTGGGTGGGTGGTGTTGCATGTGGTGATTCAGCAGCGGTCTTAATTGGGCTGCTATGTTTGTGTGTGAAAAATTGTATTGCACTTTTTAAACAGTGTGTATGTGTAGTAGAAAGGGGTGGCCAGCTGCAGGTGACATTTTGGCAGCAGTAATCGGATCTGTGGGACTGAAGATGACACAGGGACAATAGCAAAGGTCAGCAGGACTGAAGGGAGCGTTGATTTGTCAAAGACTGGCGCCCAGAGCCTCACAACGTCTGCCCACGGCTTCCCATGGGACATGCAGAGATAAACCACCCTTAAACTGGATACAATTTCTCTGTCTTTCTTTCTATTTCTCCCTTTAACCATTACTACTAAGAACACATACACACACAGTAGTTCCAGCTCCCCTTGCTCTCGCTCTTGTTTTAAAAGGTCAATAGACATGCTCTTTCACACCTTTCAGTAGTTATGTTGTAATCACAGTGTATGTTCTCAGCAGCCTCCTGTAGCTTATCTGGGCCCAAAACTTTGTTAGCCCTCGAGAACCGTAATGTGTTTTCGTATTCCGCCTTGCCTGTGGAGACAAATGTGCTTTAATCACCCGAGCCCTCTCTATTTCCCTCAAATGCCAATTAATCAAAGATCCAAGAATATGACAATTTATGTGATGAAGAGGCATCCAGAGCGTCGCCCCTCCTTATGCAGGCGTGCTCATAAACACAGCCTGTCTGGGTGAGTATAATTAGCTCTATTCTGCTCCTCTCTGGGGCTCTTTCGCTGTTTATCATCTAGAGAATCAATTAAAGTACATCAGTCTCACGCTCATCCCTCGCAGGAACATCATGCTGCTTGGGCGAGAGAGATAAAGTTAGTTTCAGTGAGAGTTCGCAGTTACTTTTCAGAGATGTCCTTTTCCCTCTTGAAATAACTCCTAGCAACCAGTGGTGGCGCTGTAAGGTTTCTTGTGAATTGAGTTTCATGGATCCCAAGTGCTCAGCTGATTTTTACAGTTTAAATATTGGGTCAGGGTTTGTTTGCTAAAAATGGGACTTTTTGTTAGTTTTGTTACTCTTGAGTCAAGTCCCAACTAAAGGCAAGTCTAAAGTCAAGGCCCAAGTTAGTACAGACATGGTGCAAGTCAGTTGCTTACTCAGTAAACACAAGTCTCCAGACGAGTCCTTGGTCCTAATTCTGGGTCCTAAACAAGTAGGCATGTCTGACATGTCCTTTAGAGTAAAATAGCAAAATGTAACCATAATTACTTAGAAAATGGCACAAAAATGAATCGGTTGAGTCAGACTTTTGATTCATTGAAACAAACAATTCCAAAAAACGATTTGAACTTCCTAACACTAATTCCTGTGCCAGGAAATGAATCCATTTACCTGAAAAATGTCTTGGCACATTTCTTCCTCTGTGAATCTTTTTTGTTTTGTCACAAGTCTTTTTCAATTTTGAATATCAGATTTGTGCCTGATTAAAGTCCAAGTCATGTCCAAGTCATACCTTTGCCGTCTAGTGTCTTAACAACCCTAAAGGCATTACTGAGTGCAATTACTCCTTACTTCAAATGTTCTGGTTCTGTCTGTGCGACAAGTGATTGAGCAGAACAATAGAAGCCACATTGCCTCCTATGCTTCCTGTTGTGTTTTGTTAGGGAAACTTTGTGTAACATAAGAACATAAGAGCATTACGGAGCACAAGGTGTGTTTACAGTAAAAATCCACATTGATATTTGTGTTAGAGAGACATTACTAGGCCTGTCATGATCAACAATGTCAACACATTTGTATGTGTCTGGAAACATTTGTTTGTTCCTGAAAGTGTATATTCATATGCCTGTGTTTTCTCTGTCCTTAGGGTAACTCAGGGTTGGGGTTCAGTATAGCAGGCGGGACAGATAACCCACACATCGGAGACGATCCTGGAATTTTCATCACCAAAATCATCCCCGGGGGAGCGGCGGCTGAGGACGGCAGGCTACGGTGAGCGTTACAGCACAGCATGTGTGACTGCTTGGAATATTCAGCGGGGTTTGACTAATGAACTGATAACATTTCTTAAATACAACATGGATCCAGATTGATTTCTGCTTTGCTGTCATATTCTCTCTATGTTGTAATTGTCAGCTTGAAAGAACCCATGTTATGAAAATAGGAATTTACTTTGCGTTTTTTAAACAGAAGAATTTTCAATATGTACCATGTACTTCCTACTCTACATCGTACATTTTTTAGAAATGACAACCTTTTTTGAATGTAGTATTTCTGTGATGTCAGAAAAACATTGTATTTGCATACATCTATCTATATAACCTTTGGCAGTTTAGGCAGGGCAAATTCACTCTAAAGCCATAAGGAGTCTCGTGAATGAGGCACAATACAACCATTAAAAACAGATGTGATTTGCATATAGTAACAAAATAACATGATTCAGTCGAAAGGGTAAAAAAAAGCTGGAAAATGGGAAACCTCAGGGGAAAAATATAAAAATACAAGAAAAAATGTTGGATATAAGCGCTTTAATTTTTGTCATCTCTCTCTTCAGCTCTCTCACTCTCGTTTTCCCCCTGTTTCTCAGTGATTAAGACTGAGCTCTGTTTCTCACTTCTAATGACTCTCCTGAGACCGGAGGAGCCACAGAACACACGCACGCACCCTCATCTCACTGATTGTAGCTGTGTTAGGAAATGGATAAGGCTATTAGAGCTGACTCAGGAGATGAGGTCTGGGTTATTGGGGAAGCGTTTTTCTTATTACAGCAGAATGATTGTGTCTCTGTTAGATGCCCGTCATGATGATCAGGAGCTGATTGAGAAGATTGTTTTATCACAGACAGCTATAATTACATGGTGGAGAGAGGAAGAGACCCGAACAGTTGGTGTGTGTTTGCTTGGGTGAATGTGTTTGCTGTGCAGGGCAGCTATGTGTGACAGTCTTGTCTGTGTGGGTATTGGGCTTGTCTCTTCGGTGTGGTTGTTTCTCTAACCTCCCCAAGCCCCATCCTCATCTCTTCCATTCTATCCCTGTCTGTCTTTCATTTCTCTCTGTCCCACACTTTCCTTTCTTTATTAGCATTGGGAAACAATAAAGAAAGTCTGGGCTAACCCTACCTGAAACCGGTTTGCTATTGCAAAATGGATTGCAATATACCCAGAAGTATATCAAAGAATGCAATCATAATTCATGTGTGAATTATGATGAGATGGTGAGATCATCGAGTCCTGCTTTCTTGGGAAAAGCCCAGAAAAAAAGCCAACTGTCACAAGACAGCCTACTGTAATGAAAAGTTGATCTTTCAAGCTTGGCTGAGTTGGGAACATGATCTTTTATGATTATTTTTTGTTCATGAAACTACATGGTTTTGTCACATGCATGGAATTTTTTTTGTTACATTTTTTTTTTTTGCTCATCCTAGAATCTAGGATGATTTTGTAATGCTTTTTATTCAGTATTTCACACACTGCACTGCAGTAAATCCAGTTACAGTGCTAATTGTGCTCTGTTTGTAATAAAACATATATTCAGAGTTCTTTAAGTAATGACAGTATACGCAATATGGTTAGAAGGGCATTTTATGATGTAATTTATTTTTGGGCACCCTGTCACCCAGGCATCCAAGTGTCCATTATCTGAAACTCTTATCCTTAGCTAGGGTCACAGGGGGTGCTGTAGCCTGTCCCAGTGGTCATAGGGTGAATCAGAATCAGAATCACATTTATTGGCCAAGTATGTGAGCGAACACATACAAGGAATTTGATTCCAGTCGATGGTGTCTCTCAAGCACAACAGTATAAAAACAACAACAATATGTAAAGACACAATGAAAAATATACTGAGCAATATAATATACAGTAATGTACAATATACAATATGAATATGTAATATGGATTTATATTTATAAAGCACCCTGGACAGGTCGTCAGTCCATCACAGGCCAGACACACAGGCAAACACATTCATGCACACACACTCACAACTAGGGACAATTCAGCAATTCCCCTGACATGCATGTTATTGGACTGTGGGAAGAAACCAGAGTACCCGGTGGAAATCCACATGGACGCAGGGAGAACATGCAAATTCCACACACAAAGGACCCTTGGCTGCCTGGGAATCAAACCCAGGACCTTCTTGCTGTGCTACCCACTGCACAACTATGCTGCCTATTGGCTACCCTTAAAGCAAAAATATACAGTAATGACTTGTGTATTGAGACCTTCAGAACTAATATCTTTTTGCAGATAAATGCGAGGTTATGACCCTGGCTTTCTCAGTGAATTTAACAACATGCTGTAGCTTGCCCTTGCCCAGACTCTAAAGCTGTCAACACTTAACAAAACTGAGCCAAACCAAACGATCGCTGAACCTGCGATAACTTTGTATTTGGTCGCCATGCAGATCATATGCTGATGCATGCAGGTGGTGATGATTAAAGCAGGATTTGGGCTATGTTTGCTTTTAGCCAGAGGCTTTCTGACAGCTAGGAGCTTAGCTGTGCATCTTGACATTTTTAAATGTTGTCATGTGAAACAAGCTCATAACTTCTCAATAGTGGTTTTATACCCTTAGTTTTTGACATCATTCTTATGTGCCTGTACTCTCTATACACTTTGCTGAAGTTGTCACTGAGATAGGGGCAGTGCAATATGTCACACTCTGTTGCTGTCCGTGTGTGTGTCTGCATGCGTGCATGTGTGTGTGTGTGTGTGTGTGTGTGTGTGTGTGTGTGTGTGTGTCAGGGGGCCCAGCTGCACTGTGTGAGCATGCCTCAGGAGATAGCTGTCCTTGGACCAGAGGCTGCCACAATCTGGAACTCTCCACAGGGGTGGCTAACCATACAGCAGGGGCTTACACAACTCTAACTGTGTGTCTGTGTGTCTGCAGGGTCAATGACTGTATTCTGCGTGTGAATGAAGTGGACGTGTCCGAGGTTTCCCACAGCAGGGCCGTGGAAGCACTGAAGGTCGCCGGCTCCATTGTTAGACTGTATGTACGCAGAAGAAGACCCATGTTGGAGACCATTGTGGAGATCAAACTCATCAAAGGACCAAAAGGTTCCCAACTCCACCTCCACCAAATCTAATCCCTTCTTTCCTTCTTTCCCTACTATAAATTTCAGTGAACCCTGAGGTTATTGTTGCCATTCTTCTGTTCTGTTTACTGTCATATGAAAATGTTAGCGTGCCCCTGGTCAAAAGACATGTTCTGCTGATTTTCTAAGTGAAAATAAGTTACATAATCATGTATTAATATAATATTCTCTGCAGAGGATGTGCGTTTATTTGTGCTTAGAAATTAGCAAAACATGTAATTTGACAAGGGCTGTCTGTAATGTGGGTTACAAGGAGGATTTGAGGCAGTGCACATGTGAGTAGAACATTTATTGGAAAACATAAACGTTCAACAAGTAAACAAAGTAATAAACGAAAGGGAGCAAAACAAACAGCAGACAAGGTGACTGGGCTAAGTACACACAGGAACGACTGAGCGACAAACAGATACAGACTAACAAGGGTACATATACAAGATAGGGAAGTGGGAATGTCTGGGGAAGGAGACTGGGAGAAAAGACAACAGGTGGAATCACTAAACAGGTCATAATAAAATAATAAAATATCTCCTCTTATATTTACAAATGTGCTCGTATGTTGTGCAATATAAATATTTGATAAATATAAGTACTTGGAAGTAATTTGCAAAACGGATTCTTCACACACACATCTCATTTAGAAAAATTAACCAATCATTGAAAAATGGCTCTCCTTTGGCATCATGCAAAGAACCCTTTTTGGCACCTTTATTTTGACAAGTGTAGTCACAGCCATGACAAGAGCAGAGACAAGAGCAAGTGAAAGTTTATATGTCCAGTGACAGTTTGCAAAACTGTAACAAAGAGCGAATAAGTGGCAAAAACGTTTGTGATCATGAAATATACGCATGTTTGATATTATTTATTAACACCTGAATAAATCACACTGGGTGTTTAAAGAGCCTTATGAATTAAATTGTTACAGTGAACAGAACTTTAGCCTTTATGTTTCTTGAATCACTTTGTTTCTTCCGCACCAATGTGCCTAGTGTAGCAGGAAGTCAACATAAAGCAGATTTTCTGCATGTGTTTGAGCAGTTTCTTATTTGTTTATTGCTTGTATGTAAATTGTTGTTTTGGTCAGAGTAGTAAACAGGGTTCTTTACTAAGAAAGGCACAAGCTGCTTTGATGCATTATTTAGAAATCAGTGAGGAACACACATCACACTCACATTCAGACACACACACGTACACACACGTACACACACGTACACACACACACACGTAGACGCAGGAAGAGCTGCAGGCTACATTTACAAATTATCACCAGTGCACAGTCCCGACTAAACACCAACACTGCAGACTCTCAAAGCCATCAACACTGAACAAAACTTCCCTCTATTTGCAGTTCTGTGCAGGGCAGTGGAATGAATTTTAATCATTAAAAGAGTGTAGTTCATTAAAAGTCTCTTAACAAATGCTGCAGGATGAATAGAGGTAAACTTCAAAAGACTTAGAAAGAGTATTGGTTCAACTTAGAAGTCGTCATTGAATTAATATGAAAGAGCAGCCTGGGCCCTGAATGTGCTTTACACATAACTTTTGCTTTCTTTCTCTCTTTCTCTGTCTTTTCAGGGCTGGGGTTTAGTATTGCGGGTGGGGTGGGGAATCAACACATCCCAGGTGATAACAGCATCTATGTCACTAAAATCATTGATGGCGGCGCAGCACAGAAGGATGGCAGGTTACAGGTTGGCGACAGACTACTAATGGTGAGTTTGGAATTTCAAAAAGGGCTCTAGAACTACCTAAAATTGACTTACTCCACCCTCAAATCTTTCTTTCATAGCGAATCTTGCTTTATCAAATGCTGAATAAAATCCCACTGAGTCTAATGAATTTCAGTTGGTCTTTAGATTTACTACATATTGTAGTATTTAAAATGGTATGCCACCAAGCTGGTATATGAAGCCAAGTAAGCTGGAAACGACAATAAATTTGCAGCGTGATCTAACAAATCTAACCAAACAGCATGATATTTCCCATGCATATAAAATGTTAGTGGAGCATGGATAGGTCAGTTTGACTGTACCACCATTGGAGCATGGGTTTCTAAAGCAGCATGCCATGACTTGATCACTGTGGCTCCAGATTGCAACTAGCATTTCATGGGTTAATCTTGAAGGTGTTGGCTGTTTCCTAAAAAGCCACCCTACATAACCATCATTATTTCGGAGAATAAGAGAGAATCTTTTCTAAATATCCCCAAGAGCTCAGAGTAAAATATGATGCAACTTAATGCAATAAGTACAACGCTAAACTTGTAGTTGCTTTTTCAAATTTAAAAGGCAGTAGGATGAGCAATAGCATTCATAATCCCAGCTCCATTCCAGCCATTTAACACTGTATACAGTACTAACGTGCATAAGAAAAGGTACAACCATCAATGCCTTAAATGCCATAAATGCAAGATAGTAAACATAATCGACTTTAAATGTAATATTGTGACCGTTTCTTCTCTGCCTGTTGCAATCAAATTATTTTTTGTAAGCAACATTGCAACATTCCACTTACAATAATTAGTTTTTACTGAGGATTGTCTTGTAAAAGAATGTTTGTGAAACAGACCCATTTGTTATACTTTTGGAGAGAAATGACTCACTTGCAACTCACAGACGATGTTGCATCCCAGCTGAATTTTGTAAGGTTGCGGACACATTTGTGTTGCTCTTTGATTGGCAGGCTAAAAAGACAGCAAAGTTCTTGCTGTCTGCTTCAAACTGCTTCACACTCCTCCAGGATATGATACAACAGTTGGGTCTGTTTGAAATTAAAAGAAAAGTACGGTCATGTTCTTCTGTTACTGCAGCACCAAAAACTTGCCTGCTCCATGCAGTGATTCCTGATTGCGTCTTTTAAATGTGCACAACAAGAGTTCAGCTAATATGTAGCTGGAGCTCAGCCATCTAAAATGTAACTGGTTTTCCTCACTCCCTGAGTAGTTTATGACTCAGGCTTTGCTGCCACTGTGGGTCGTTAAAGTCGTTAAAGCTGAGTTTGATTTAATTAACAGGATCAGTGCCGTGTGTAATCCTGTGTGTGCAGGACACATTTGGCTACACTGATCTGCCATTCACTACTGTAGCATGTGGTAAAGCACGTACGCAATTCTGCATTCTGCATTCTCTCTCTTTCTGTCTCTCTCTCTCCTCTTTCCTATCTCCTTTTCTTTTTCTGTCTTTCTCAGGTAAATAACTATACTCTTGAGGAGGTCACCCATGAGGAGGCAGTAGCCATTCTGAAGAACACGTCAGATGTCGTGTATTTGAAAGTGGGGAAGCCCACTAGTGTTTACCTTTCAGATCCCTATGGGCCTCCCGATATTACCCACTGTGAGTAGCTCTTTACATACTACTGCTATTTGTGTGTGTGTGTGTGTGTGTGTGTGTGTGTGTGTGTGTGTTTGTGTGCGTGTGCGTGTGTGTGTGTGTGTTGTTGCTGTTTATCTGTCAGTTTAAAGTAAAATTTATAAATCTGATAGTTCCCGTTCTAAAGTCTGAGTAGCTGAGCTATATTGGAATATTCAGTAAGCACATGGCCTCACATATCCATGGAGATCTGAAATAATAAATGATGTTATTAAAAACCGAAGAACTCTGTCATAAATATTAATAATAATAAAATTGTTTAGCAACCTTTATATAAAAGCAATAAACTACTACCAGTGAATTTACCACAGTTTAGAGGGCTCAGTACACCTCTTTCCTGCACTAAAATCACATTAATGTAAAATCACTTTGTTGCTGTGGCAACCTGTAGAGCAAATGTGACTTGAGGTGACAAGTGTTGTGGTTTGATGAGATATCTTATTTCATAATGGGCTACACTGTTTTCTGTCTTTCTGTCTCCATCTCTCTCTGCAGCCTTTTCCCCTGCTATGGATAATCATATCTCTTCCGCTGGTAATAACGGGACTCTGGAGTATAAGTCCAGTCTTCCTCCCATCTCCCCTGGCCGTTATTCGCCCCTACCACGCCACCTGCTAGGGGAGGAGGACATTAACAGGTTGGATGGCTTTTCATTCTTACGGTAATTCCCTCCCTCTCTCTGCCAGACAACACAGCCTGCAGGTAGAATCTGTGTAGACCCCGCCCCCAGTGTGTCACTGTGTGGAAATCCCAAAGGCAGCATAGGCAAAATCATCACAGCTTGTAATAGGATTGCTTTGGGATTTTAAAGTCCCTCTTGTTCCACTCTGTCCGCCCCTGTTAGTCCACCACCCTGTCCCTGTTGTTGGTCTTCTTATTTGAAGTGTCACTGAATGGATGTCACTGTGCTGTGTTGCTTTTATTAGAATGAATGGCAGGATGCCTAGAGCTACCAACTGCACAGAAAAATGTAGTGGGTTGAATTTGCTTCATTCAAATGTGTTTCATTTTTATATTAATAGAAGTGTGTTACATCAACACAATTGATCCAGGCTTCACCCACTAATACATTCTCTCATAGCATCTTTCAAGGTCAAACAGCACCTACATTTAGACTGCATTATTATTTTCAAATGCTGTTTCTTCACTGAGCAGATGAAGATAATACTGTTGATTTTTTGTTCGATAAGCTAAAGCTAACATGGTAGCAAATGTCATTTCCTACTTGCCTGGTGTCATTTAGTTACAGTGCAATGGGGTAAAGGAGCATTTTAGAATTGAACATTTTGTGCTGATGTAGCCAATTTAAATGAAGAGTTTCGCAGTAACTCTGAGATACATACATACAGTACTGTGCAAAGGTCTTGAGCCACCTCTTATTTCTGCATATTTTGCTTCCAAAGAGCCAGAATTTCTTGTATTTTTAATGTAGTCTTGAGGAACAGTTCTCCGGGCTTCCTGAAGGACTTTCAATGTCTCTCATTTTCAGTACAGTTCCTGAACCTGACCAGTTTCAGATTAATATTTTTTGTTTGTTAAACCACACAGTGATTTATGTACGAATCCTTCAAGCATAACAAAACCATCTAACTTAAGTCCTGAACCGGTGAAGAAACAAGTACAGATGATTCCAAATGATCGGGTCAGTGATCAGTATACTGGTGTTGCTGAATGCTGAGTGGTTGGAAATCCTTTATCTAGGCGCCTTGTATCTTTAGGTACTTTGTAGCCTGTCACAGTAAAAAAAAAGAAAAAAGATGATTTGAAGAAAAATATAAAGACTTTTGCACAGAACTGTATGTGTATATCAGTGTTAGTATTGCCAGTTATCTTATATCATATTAAACTTTTCTGTGTGCCATCTCCTCGCGAAGAAAGAGCAGATGGCATCAAGGCTTATTTATCTATGTGTGTGTGTGCTGAGTTGTTTTGGGGGGTTATTTTAAGAGGCATATGGTTCCTGCAGGGCAGGAGATATTTCTGACTGGCTGCTCAGCGTAAAAACCTGAGACCATCCGGCTGGAACAGGCCTGCGTACAGGACTCCTAGAAACCTCACAGCAAAACAAACCTTAGATCCATACTCATACAGTCAGACAGGGCAGAGAGATCACTCCTGTACAAATCAATACTACTTGACATCAGTCATTAGTCCTGTTTGAGTTATCAATCAGAAAGTTTGTAGCAAGCTACGTAACACTGGAAACAAGTTGAGAGAGTCATTAGTGTTGCATTTACCCCTTAAAAGTGAACTCTCAGTGAATTAGAATTTTTACTTTTTTTCTCACTCAAACAGAACAGTTCTGTGGAAAGTACAGATTCTAAACTTATAATCAGTTTCCCATGTGCATAGTACACTGCTTGCGTAGCAGTAGCACACCTCGCATAGCGTCAATTAAATCCTGGCCTTTAAAGTTTACAATCGAATGAGGTTGATATCTAATGAAAGATTCGAATCCACTGTACTTGCTTACTCACATAAATGTATAAATGCACACTTTACGGCTATGTTCTGTACTGGTGTAGTTTGTAGCGTGGGTCGCCCATCTCTTGTTTGCTGTGCAGAACTGGAAGTGGAGGGCGTTGAGATCAGACTATGCCTGTAGGCCTGCCTTAACAAAAAGAGTGCTGAGCCTGTAGGGCTTTCTGTAGGGATATTGTTATTGGATAATGCTGCTAGAAGAACAGTCGGGGGAGTTTATTTACAAGCTGATATGGCCTTGCAGACATGTGGCTTGTACATGGAGCGGAGCTGTTTGCAAGATCCCAGAATTCCAGTGGGCTTATTAGCTTACCGTACATCACATGCTTACCAGCACATTATCTTAATGCAGGCAAAAAGAAGGAGGTAGGAGGAACGAGAGAGCGAGCGAGAGAGAAAGAGAGAGAGAGAGCAGGTAAAGTCACTCAGCATTTCAAATCCTATTTCCCAGAGTTAGTCATGAATTAGTAATGAACACTGGGAGTGATGGGAGAGACCTTTCTTCAAGCTGCGAGATTGGGATTAGCCTTCCATCCCTCAAAGCTTAGTTGACTCCAGGTGCCTCTGCTAGGCCTGGCTAATCTGCAGGTTTAACCTCCCCTGACTCCCCACCCCCACCCCTGATTAACTTGTGAAGGAAAAGCCCTCAGATATTTAAAGGGTCTCAATTAAAACTCCCACAAGCCACTGAGCATAATGGAAAAGGTTACAGTGTTGTGACTTTAAACCCAAGTAGTAGTAAGGAGATATGGCGGATGCACTAAGATGGTTAGCATTGAAAAGCATCATGCAGTTCTGCATAATAAATGTGAACCTATGCCATAGCTCTGCCGATGAATAATGGATTGGTTGTGACAGGAGGCAGAGGACTGTGTGTATGTGTGTGTGTGTGTGTGTGTATGAGAGAGAGAGAGAGAGAGAGAGAGATGGCAGCTCGAGGCTATGATGCAGTATGGTGTGATGAGAAGTATATAAGCTGGGAGTATGGTGTTTGTGGATGGTGAGTTATGGTCAAAAGGCAACACTTAGAGGCTCGGCTTTAGGAGAAAATGTAAGGTATCCTGCTCAGTACAAGTATTGGTGTTTTTGCACACAAGTTCACACAAGCATACATACCCTTTAAGGTTGGCACAAAAACTTTAAACAGCAAAACATGCTTTTCCTCACTATATAGTGCCTATTAATAATAGGCTTCACACTGCCAGTTTGAAGTGGCACAAATCAGAATTCCCTTAATGTGATCCAGATCTGCTGTTTTCAGAGCTGTGTGGACACACAGATCTGCTCTTTTCAAATCAGAGTAGTCATTTGGGATTTGATGTCGATGAGGCACATAGTATATTCATGTCACGCTATTGATTTATACGTGTGCATGCAGGTGATTTTAGGGTCCAGGTTTGTTTACATTAAACACAGATACCCACTCACCCACACAAATCTGACCCATCATGGTAGTCAATTATTAGTTATTATTATTATTATTATTATTATTATTATTATTATTAATAACAGTAATAATAATAATAATAATAATAATACCTTCCATTTGTATAGCGCCTTTTTCACACTCAAAGTTGCTTTACAATTACAAGTTGAACAAAAACAGAGGGGGGAGAAAGGTGAAAGTGTTGAAAAAATGAGAGAAAAGATAAGTTTTAGGGTAGGCTTTAAAGAAAGAAGAGCAGTTACAGGGCTCAGAGATCCTCGGTATACATTCAGCATTTGGCACTAAATGATCTGCTACCCACTTATGTTGGTCTGGTCTTAGGAACCACTAGTAGACCTGTATTGGTGGATCAGAGAGTATGAAATGGTGTGTAGGGCTGCAGGTGCTCAGAATGATAAGGGGGAGTGAAGCTGTGTAATGTTTATGAAGAGTAGGAGAAAATGCTTAATTTTCTGGGAAATAGGAAGTCATTGTAATTGAAGGACAATGGGTGCGATGTGCTGAACTCTTGGTATGAGTAAATACTTTAGCTGTTCAATTTTGAATAAATTGCTGTCCATCCAGGTTTTTACCAGGAATGCCAGTGAAAATGGGATAATCTAAGTGTGAGGTTATGAAATCATTTCAGAATAATGGTCAATGTTGTGTAGCATTTTTAGAGACCCGATATGTGGTTCAAAATATATCCTAAGGATTATGTCAATGAACGCTCGCAAAGGGTTTAATAGTGAACTATCCATGTAAAATAAAAGTGAAAGATTTTTGGTAAGCGGAATTTTGGGAGCAACAAGAAAATTTTCTTTTTTTTCAGGAATTCATTTATTTAGGAAAGTTGGAACTCATAATTTATACATGGTGTTAGGAAGTAAGAGGGAGAGCTATATTTGCATGTTGTCTGCATAATTGTGGAAGCCAAGACCACAATCTGGGCAGTGGGAAACATGAATATGTTGAAAAGCAGGGGCCGAGGACTGATCCTTGAGGGACACCCTGACTGACAGGGACAGTAAAGGATTTATATTGACCAATGAATATAAAGTGGGATCTACTTGAAGGAAAAGATTTCAGACACTCCCTACTATTATTCTCTGCTACTTAGTGACATACTTTTACATGCATCGTACACTTCCACTGCACACAAATCATTCAGTTGTTTAAGTGAAACACGTTCTACATAGCAGACTCATCTGAAGACTCTCACACAGTTTTTTTTAAATATTCAGCAATATCAGTAAAATCAATAGCATTCCAAAACCAAAAATTCATTGATTGTTTTCTACATTGCTGTTCCTGCCTGTAGAGAGTGGTTTCACCTGCCATAAATCTGGCTCCCTTTTTTAGTGTATTTTATTGGAACACAATGTGAACATTATTAGCTGTGGTATTACACAAAATTTTGACAAGCTGGGCCTTAGATCTCATCTGCTGTTATAGGGCTGCAATTTTAGAGCAGTGCAGATAGAGTGTCTGCTAAAATTAATGATTTTTATTCTTGCGTCTAACTCACGTGGCTAAGTCCTCCTGACAGGCTGTGAGTCAGTGTGAAAAGTGTGTGTGTATATACATGCACGGGTGTTTTTCTGCAGCTGATGCCAAAGCGGCATCATAACTGTCTATGCATACATACTGTGTGTGTATTTTTACAGATTACAGCATGCTTGGTTAGATTTGCATTGTGTGACAGGCCGCATAAATTAAAGCTACAGAGAGTCCAGAGCAGCTGGAGTAGGGGGCTGAAGGGCACACTGTTTATTTTAAAATTAAGTTACCAGGCCTAATATTTTTAGTTAACATTACAAAAATATATGTTTTACATTCTGTTAACTTTATTATTTGGTTCGGTGAACTAAAGATTTTAAGGCCGCATGGTAACCTTTTTAGGCCTAATTAAAACAAAAAAAAATTGTATTGCATGATCTCTATGTAAAAATACTGGTAATGGAATTGGATGCTTTGTAGCAGCTTCACATGACCCTAGGTTCAGAATATCCAATGCCAAACCCCAGCTGGAGGGATCTAGCTTTGGGCTGTGGAGGAGTGGAATTGCATTCTGTGGAGTGATGGAGCTCCATCCAGTACTTATGAGGTGAAATAGAGTGGTGTTTGTGATCCAAAACTAATTGTCTGATCAGACCTCACTAATGCTCTTGTGACTGAATGCAATTAAATCCTCTCAGAAGTGTTCTAACGTCTAGTGTAAAACCTAAAGACTAATACCCTTGATTTGAGATGTTAGATAAGCAGCTGTCTACAAACATTTGGAACCAGAGTGTATTGCCCTGTATCTGAATCAGTAGCTGGAAATAAGTGTGCCTTATAAATGCCTTTAGCATCCAAAACAGTTGACAAAGCAGTATAGCCATGATAACTACACAATTTGGCAATCCAGTATAGTGTCATGTAAATGTAAAGTGTCGGTAGAATGCTTTGGAATTACTTAGAATTTGATGTTATTGCAGAAAAAACAGCATTAATCTAGGCTTCTTAAAGTATGCATCTTAATGAAGTAATTTAAGCACCAAATTAAAACAAAAGCCATAAAGAGCAGGAAGGATTGGAAATGCTCTGACATGATTGTGAAAAGAGAAGGTGGATGGCGTGCCACTTCACAAAACCATGTAAATGTGCAACACCCAAAAAAAGAATGGTCATAGAGCATCAGAAGAACAGGGTTGGGTTGGGTTGGGGTAGATAGACTGTAGTCTAGTGTCATTGTGGTTTTCACTGTTTACATAAACCAAATGTTTCAATTTAACCCTGATAAACTGCTGTAAATTACTTGGTAATTGTTGTAAAACTACTATTAAACAACAGCATGAGGAGGGTAGTGCATGTCAGAGAGGATGAGTTGTGAGTAGAGGGAAAGAGAATGCTTCCAGTGTAGTCATGGCCTGAGCACAATTGGGGCTGAGAGAGGAGAGCAAGAAACTGGGTCAGTTTTCACAACTACTCCAGTATGACGTCATCTTTCTCTCTCTCTTTCTCTCTCTCTCTCTATCTCTCTCTCTCTCTCTCTCTCTCTCTCTCCCCCTCATTCTTTCTCACTCCTCACATATCAGTTTAATTATAAAGTATTATGCAGCGTCATATATGTTTCAGACAGGTACATGCAGAGGATGGCATAGTGCCCTTTTTGACAAGGCTAGTGTACCATGTCTACAAAAACTGTGACTGGTTTTGTTTCATGTAGTGTCCCTTTAAAACTCATTTAGGGTGCACAGTTGAGGCCTAAGGACAATGTTGTACCTTTGAAGGTACATTTACATTGTTTGTACATTGTTTGTAATTTACCCGAATAGAAGCTTTCTTTTTTCTGTCAGTACAGAGTAGTTTCGACACATGCATGACCATATTGTTCATAGTAAAATAGATCAGCTTATGGAATTGAAGGTTTCTGTTTGATACCCTGTCTCCTTTTTCTATATAGAAGAAACTCTATGCTGCCTTTACTGTTGAATGCACTGCAGTATTTTGAGAACAAGCATGCAAGCGGAACAGAATGGAATTTCAGTCACTAATCATTTATTATAGATTGGTTTAATCTGAATGACAGTAAAAGGTGACTGAAGTTTGAAGTATTTTCCTATTCATGTGTTTTTTTCACCAAGAAAGGTACTTTGTGAGGACTATCTATTGCTCTGTCATATCACACCGCAGGAACACTGACACATAACAATATTAACAGAGAAGGTTAAACAGCTGACTTTTTTGTATTGGTCTTAAAGTGTTCAAGAGCTTTACCTCAAAAGTCACATTTGGTAATTTTAAAGCATTGCTGCCATGGCTCAGGGCTTGGTGAAGATGCTGAGTGTCTGTTAGTTTTGTGTCAATGTCCAAAGCCCACCTGTCCCTGTTCAGTTGTGTCTATGGATGTTTGGCTGTGAGTGATCGTCTCAGTGTCTGCATGCAGCGTCCTCTCAAGACTAAGCACAGTTCAGCACTTCAGTAAATATTGAGTTCGTTTTTGGCTGTGTCTCTGTGCTGACCTGCTGTCTCTCTCTGATCAGAAATCCCTCCTTAGATGACGGGGAGAGCCACAGGTTTGATTCCCAGCATTTCCAGTTGAGGTGAGAGTCAGACATTTGGGATCAGGCACCATGTGTCTTGGGGTGTATCACATAGTAATCAGTATCACACAACAGGTTTTAGGACTCCAGATGCTGGGTTTTGCCCTTAATGTTTTATTGTAGTGTAACATCATGAATATTCTGCTATACTCCCCAGTCAGCTACAAGTTGTTTGATAGAGATGGGTTGCAGTTTCTCCCAGTGCCTCCATAAATGCAGCCACTGGTTTGTTTCACACACACCACCACTGCCTCGATCACGCACGACACCAGTTCCATTTTACTGTTCACAGCTCTCACCTTCGGCTGTTTTCACACAAAACATTTGTTTTCTATTTGTGGATATAGGATTTGTGGATCTGTTTAGAACCCATTTTGCTGTTTAGTTCTGAGTGTGGGTGGAGGAAACGTGTTGCAGTAGAGTGCTGAGAGAAGAGCAGGGGAGGAAGAATGAATTAATAGGTGAGAGAGAGAGAGA
The DNA here is from genome assembly GCA_037974445.1 of Brycinus macrolepidotus. NCBI lineage: Eukaryota > Metazoa > Chordata > Actinopteri > Characiformes > Alestidae > Brycinus > Brycinus macrolepidotus. The sequence goes on from JBBPCZ010000037.1 coordinate 7,178,690, forward strand.
GAGAGAGAGAGAGAGAGAGAGAGAGAAAAGCAAGGATGAGTTCAAAAGAGAGATACTGAATGACAGAAAAGTGCAGTAGATTCAGGAAGCCAGTTTTACATCAAAATAAACTGCCCTTGGCCTTTACTAGTGTGAATGTTACTGGAACATCCAGTATTAATAACAAAAGATCTCATGTTCACCATTTCTGATGACCGCAACATGGTCATCACTCAAGGATTTGTGCTATTGGAGGAAATATTGAAATGTAATGAAAACATTTATGTTGAAAAGGGCTGCATGGATAATTATGTATTCATCATCATTACCATCACCATCACAATGAGTTTCTGTGAACAGCTGAACACATGCTAGGCTGGAAAACTCTTTAAACCTGTGTCGTCTTAAACACATACTGTCAAATACAACATGCCTATAAGTCAACAAGATATAGCAGGCAAAGATGAATCATTATAATAAAGTTTGATTACCATTTTCTGAGAACTGAAAATGTGTCAAAGTAAATGTGTGTTTGAGATGTGTTTGATATACAGGTGTATATTTCTGCTGCACGGAAGATGTTTGAAGCCTGAAGACTGAACACTTATCAAAGAACCTGAGCTCACTAAAGCTTAACTAACCCTAAGTCCCCAAAACACTATAACTGCATAATTTTCCCTCCCCTCTCTCTCTCTCTCTTTCTCTCGCTCTCTCTCTCTCTCTCTCTCTCTCTCTCTTTCTCTCTCTCTCTCACACACACACATCCTCTCCCTTCCTCCCTCTCTATAGCCTGTTCACTAACACACAACTGTTCTGCTTTCTGCTCTCTCTTCCTCTCCAGACCTCCAGAGCCCGTTTACAGCACTGTGAATAAACTGTGTGATCGCGCCCCCTCCCCCCGCCACTACTCCCCCGTGGAGTTCGATAAAAGCCCAATGCACTCCATCCCTTTCCCTCACTACCACATAGGTCTGCTCCCTGACTCCGACATCACCAGGTACTGACCACTTGACGCTCTGCATGCAAATAAAACTCACCTGCATGCCATACCCACGACCTGCTCATGTTTGAAACCCTCCATACCCCTCTGATATAAAACATCTGCATTTCTGCCTTTGTTGTGGTTTGTTCCGGCATTTTGAGACACTTTTATAGAACATTAACCCTTAGAAGTCAGGTAGTATTGCTTTCGTTTTGCTGTGCTACTCCAACTGCTTGTTTCAACGAGAAATAAATGGTCAGTAAAAACTGCACATTCTAGGTGTTAATCCTTCCACCTCTTTTAGCTGTCTGGGCTTGTATGCTGTTAGTATTTAAACTTCTGTGGCTAAAATCAGAGGACTACACAAGGAATGAATGACACATTAAAGAGCCTTCAGCATTCCGAATGCTCACAGTTTTAAAAAAAAGTCACCCATTTTTTTCTTCAGGCTGCTGGCATTATAAATTTGCATTAAGCAGAAATTAATGCATATCATGCAGTCATGGGGAAAATTGAAAGTGGTAGACAAAATGTTGGGAACACAGTGTTTTCATTTCAGTATATACATATACAGCTCCGGAAAAAAATAAGAGACCACTGCAGTTTTTAAATCAGCATCTCTATGAGTATGACAACCATTCCATGCCAGTGTCTGTTAAACTCCTACACAAGCACCTCAT
>JBBPCZ010000037.1:7190650-7210863 GCA_037974445.1 Brycinus macrolepidotus
GTTGTTTTTTTACACTGTACTTGAGAGACACCATCTACCGGAATCAAATTCCTTGTATGTGCTTACACATACTTGGCAAATAAACACGATTCTGATTCTGATTCTGATTCTGATTCTGATTAATTCAGCTGCTGGCATTTCAGTCCATAAAAAAAGTGAAAATGACCTCCTCAGCAGTGCTGATGAGTCATTTCTTTGGAGTGAATAAGTCACTTATATCTCAGCCACTGCTGTGTTTTAGCTCATTTTCATTAGAGCTAATATTTTTCTGAAACTGAGACATCATGTGCCAGATATGAGTCTGAATTGGGTTGAGTTCAGATTTCATGCTCAGGTTCTTATTGCCCACCACCCACTTTTAACTGCTTCAGTTTTTCTCCTTAATTTATTCTGCCTCCCTGCTTTCATTACCTTAAAACATTTTTAATCATTTTAAAGATTTCTGTTGGTGATGGAATTTAGCACCAAGCTCCACAAGCCCATTGCTAACAAGAAAATTGACGCACATTAAATAAAGCAGCGAGTTAATTCCGAGGGCAGGTCAATGCAGCCAAAAGGACAATTATTTATAGTTCTTTAGCCAAAAAAGGAGTTTTAAGATTAAACAAGTAAAGGCTAACATATATCACAGCTACACAGAGAACACAGGAAAGCTTATACAGTCTCGGTTTTATTCATTGCCACAAGTTTATATAATTATTGGGTGATGATGAGCCTTCCAGATCTACAGCTCTTGTCTTCAATGTAAAACATCATGCTTACATTAACCTCAGCAACCTAAAAAATGAATCTGTTTTTTAGACTTGCTGGTTGTGACCTTGGTGTGGCACTCTCATGTTGTATATTTTTGATTGGTCTGATTCTGGTATCTGCAGGAATACTGGAGCTTTCTGTGACCCAGTGAATAAAGTGTGTGTACTTTTTGGGGTTTACATGGGTTTATGTGCCTGTGTGCTCCAAGTGTGTGTGTGTGCTCTATCTCCGTCTCTAGGAAACCAGTTAGAAATGGGACAAATACTGTGTAAGTAGAGCAGTCCCCTATTGGGCATCAGCCATTGTGCTAGAGTGTACTCTAGACCGTACATCCGCCCAGCTGGCCTGACTGTGTGTCTGAGAGTGCGAGCACGCCTCCTGCCCGTGTGTGTATGTATACACTGTTGTAGGGTGGCGTGCGTGTGTCAGGAGAGATGCTGAGCCCCACGGACTCTGAGCTAATGTACTATTGGACCTGTATGTACAGGGAGCCAAGGAAGATTGTGCTGCATAAAGGCTCAACCGGCCTGGGCTTCAACATCGTGGGCGGCGAGGACGGCGAGGGTATATTCGTCTCCTTCATCCTGGCTGGAGGTCCTGCAGATCTCAGTGGAGAGTTGCGGAGGGGAGACCAGATCCTGTCCGTAAGTCCTTTCCCCAAAACATGCATATATAATGTATGCCACAGACACACCCAGATTCACAAGGACGCACAAACCCAAACTTACTGATCTGGCCAGGATGTGGGTTTGATTTACTGCTTGATAGTATAGGCTACAGCTGTGTGTGCAAGTGTATATATGGTTTTCTGATTCTGATTCTGATAGCTGTAGGCTATATATACACTTGCAAACACACACACACATACACACATTTGTTTTTTGTCATATGTGTCCCACATGTATTATATGTATATCTAATTAATACATCTAATTATATACCGTCACTGTTGGAAACTTGCATCTCCATTATTGTTATTATTTATTTCGTCTAATTTCTACTCAATAAAATGTTACAAAATTACAGTTTTCATTAACTTCCATAATAAGTAAAAGAACATTGTTTTCTCCTCTTATAAAGTTACCAATTTGTAGATTTTGGAGATTTTGGTTCTAACAGCCACAGTTTGTATATGCAACCCACAGTGTACATATATACAAATAGGCATGCATCAGATTATTCCATTTGTTCCATTGCTATGTATATCCTTTTTCCAACAGCAGAGGGTGCCAGTGCACTTAGTATATCAGTATGAACATGTTATTCTCAAGAGCACCGAACTTCCTTGTTCGAAATAAGATGTTTTCTAGAAGTTCAGAAATAATTAAGATATTGAGCCTAGTATTTCATGAATTCTGGAGTGGTAGCACAAATGCACCCAAGGGAGTCTGAGTGTATAAGTCTGGTCAAATGGCTAATTAACACCATGTTTCTAATTTCTTCATTTGAACCCTAAGAACTGTGTGCTGCTGAAAGTAAAACTCTTCGGTGTGATCTCCTGCAGCTTAACACATCATTAGCACTCATCAGAACCTCAGGCCTATCCATAGGGAGTAAATCTAATTGTGGAACGCCACAACCCACTCCTAATCAGACACCTTCAGTTCTTGAATTGCTCATAATCAGACACTCAGACCGCTCAGAGTCCCCAGACCACTCCAAATCAGATAGGCTCAATCATTACCCCACTCACAATCAATCCTGCTCAGCCTGCATGTTCTGATGAGATACCCGCAGTCTGTTCAAAGCCAATCACAAAGACTGGATGCAGTGCTTCTATTTAGAACAGTTTGAGTGTAGTTCAACAAGACATTAGAGAAAGAAAGAAAGATGAAGGGAAAGATGGATGGTGGGTGCAAGAAATAAGGGTAAAAGGGAAATAATTAGACAGATACTAAAGGGGGAATATGAGATAAAATGGAGAGACAGGAGGGAGAGAGGGAGCAAGAAAGAAGGGAAACAGGCAGACAAATGCAAAAAACAAAGATAAAAGTGGGAGAGAAAAGTGGAGAAAAAAGGAAAATGAGGGACTGTGAGGGAGAAAAGGAGAGAAGAGACGGATATAGAGAGAAAGATAATGGCGTGCTGGCCTGATTTGGAGTCTAAGAATAACTCTGGTCTGCCTCCTGAGTTCATGAGTCTGAGTACACAGGGCATACTGCAGACATTCACACACATACCCACGGGAGAGGCAGCATGAGGCAGAGTGCACAGTAGGCCGTGCCATGCCATACTCATACACGCTTGAGCACATGCATGTTGGTACACACACACACAAACACACGCACACTCCGCCGGCCTTCCTCACGGTAAGCTGGGTTAGTGCTCTGTGGGATCCCATTATGAGTGCTTAATAACAGTGTGGCTCTGCCACATGGCGTGTTCCTACAACCAGGTACAATTACTATTCCCAGCCCCCATGTTCCAGTTCACAGACCCCCATTCCCAGCTGAGACCTTCACCTTATCATAGCTGCTTCTTTCTCTGTGTAACCTTTTGACGTGTAGGATTGACATTTTTATTTACAATCACTTCAAACTTTCCAGTTATAGAACTGTTTTAATGTACCTGCATAATTGCATTAGTGGTTAGTTACATCTTTAATATAAATTTGGCAGATGCCGTTATCTAGAACGACTTACAGTTGCTAAGCTGCACATAGGGCAGCATTGTAACTTAATACATAAGTAATTACATTAAAACATAATTAATAACACTTAATTTACAGTCTGGAATGACAGATTTGAGTGAGCACTTTTAACTTTTACATTTGCTTTAGAAGTCAAAAAATAACAAAAATGCGGAAGAGTTTTTTTTAATGCAAAAAATAACGAAACTTTTCGTCAGATTCAAATTGTACTAAAATATATCTCATATGATGCCAAAATACACATATGATATGGACTGAAACTTTGGAATCCAAAATTGCCTCGGTAAGCTAAGATAATTAACTCTAATAACTGTCTCTTTGAATTTTTGTGTGTTAATGTGTGTTAGTCATTTATTTACAGTAGTATACAGTACGTGTATTGAATTTGTTTACTGTAATAATATAAGGAATGTGCATGTTTTCAACGCAGGTAAATGGCATTGATCTTCGAGGGGCCACTCATGAGCAGGCCGCGGCTGCACTCAAGGGGGCGGGACAGACGGTCACCATCATCGCCCAGTACCGGCCAGAGGGTGAGTGTCTGACAGTTCCCCTGACAAATCCCTGTGGCCATAAGTGACTCTTAATTCACTAAGCCACTCGGAGGTCATCCACAGCCCCAGGCAGGACAGGAGCACGAGTAACACAGACATTTTTGGGGCAATCCCCGTACACTTTCAGTCTCTCCCTACTCTTACAGATTAGCATGGGGCCCCTGGCCCCCTGCCATGTTTGATTAGTGTGAGTTCTGGTTTGGCTGCTGCTCTGCACTTTAGAGATACTGATTCATCTGTCTGGGTGATGATGACGTCAAGGAAAACAGATGCTTTACTGACCACTTGTTACCTTATGGTCTATAAAGACTAGGACTCGATCCAAGACCGTGGCCGTAATACTGAAACCTTTCATCATACATGATCAGCTGCAGCCAGCCAGTATGTACTCATATTTATTAGCATGGAACACAAATATGACGTAAGCAGTTTTAGGTCACATTTAAAGGCAAATGCTGATTTGTACAGCATATAGACATATGTGGGAGGTCCTGTGTGGGAGGTCCTATAATTCCGAAGAGGACCTATTTTTTCCGTCCCTTTGGCACTAAGTGTGGTGGTGATGTGAGGTGTGTGTGTGTGTGTGTGTGTGTGTGTGTGTGTGTGTGTGTGTGTGTATGAATGTGTGGGAATGTGTGTGTCTGTGTGCTGAGTGAGAGAGAGCAGTGGTGTTCTGATGTCTGCTCTCTTTTTTTACTCGTCAGAACTTGCATTGTGCTCTCCGCGCCGGGCCCCGCCTCCAGCCGCAGGTTTGTGCCATGCGATCAGTGCCTGGGCCAAGAGCTGCCTGCTGCCCCAGCCATGCACATACACACACAAACACATGACTGAAACCTCAAACAGCCCAACAGAACTGGCGTTTCAGAATCCTTTGCTTATTGTGATCAGCCACTTGACCTGTCCTTGCTCCACCCACTAATGCGCTCTTTTGTAGAACTGCTGCAAGGTTGCACAAGCTTTGTGTTTGTCTACCGTGCGTTATTCATTTCAAATGATATTTACTTTGTGTGTGTGTGTGTGTGTGTGTGTGTGTGTGTGTGTGTGTGTGTGTTTGTGTATGTATAAAAGGTCACACTGTTAGAGTAGATCAGTTTATCAGCCTCTGCAATATGCTGAAACGTTACAGAGACTTTGTGTTGCAAATCATGTTTTTATCGAGATCTAAAGAGTTCTCCTTCCGTTTGTCTCCCTGGCTCTCAGTCACTGGATTTTATTGCTCTTTCCGCCAAGGTGGAGGCTGTGACGTTAATTTAGCAACATTAAAGCAGCAGAAGTGGTTGAACTATTTCTGAAAAGGAGAACAAAGATCTGCACGTTATCTTAAAGTGTGACCTTTCAAATGCATCCAAAATAAGTCATTTAACATTAATAAACAATTAATGCAATGGGCTCCTAAGTGCTGCCCTATCATAAAGTGATAAATAATGCACTTTATGTGGAGTTTTTCTCCACAGTTTACAATAGAGGGGGCATTTGGCTGACGCCCTTATCCAGAGCGACTTACAATCATTAGTCCCCCTGGAGCAACTGAGGGTTAAGTGTCTTGCTCAAGGACACAGTGGTAGAAAGTGGGGGTTTGAACCTGCAACCTTGTGGTCATCAGGTTCACAGGCAAGTGTTTTACCCACTAGACTACTACCACCACCACAATTGCTGAATGGGGTTTCAGGCAGCGTTTTGTTGTCCAAGTGTGTCCATAAAACGACATGTTTGTTGGTGGATCAAGGTCAATGGTCAAGCCATAGTTCTTAAACTAGGGCTAAAATGGTCTGGAATGTCCCAGGAGGATTCCAGAACTTTGATTTGTGTTTTAGTCTGGCGGGTTTTCAGTTGGGCTTTGGGGCGCAGGTTTGGTCTTCTTGCCCAGAGGCTATTCTGATCATGGGGCTCTTACAAAGGGAGAGGGAGGGGGAGTGAGAGAGACAGCGAGAAAGAGAGAGAGAGAGAGAGAGGAAGATAGAGAGAGGTCTCTCTGTTTTTGGATTTCATTACTGACCTGTGTGCACTTTTGCCCGTTACCTCTGCCTGCTTTCACCCCTAACCCCAGCCACAACCCTCTTCCCTTGCTCTGCCCTGGCTCTTCCACCTCCCTCTAACCAGCATACTACAGCACTCACACAGCACGCTCTAACACACACAGCCAGTCTGCACAGCAATGCAGTACATCGCAAGCACGCAAATGCAGCTGCTTCACACACAGAACTATAGAGCAACATCTTTTATTTGTAAACCTATCAGTGTGAACTTTGTTAGTACATTTTTGCTAACGATAATTGTGTCTTTACATAAACATGTAATAGAGAGTATGAGTCTAGACACAAAAATGAAATTTGTGTTATCAGAAGGGGATAACTACGAAAATATGACCATATTATGGTTTCTTTCTGTATTTATGTCTTTAACGATTTACATGTTTGATTAATGTAAAGTGGCCCCTTATAGTCACGCGCGAACACACCACAGCACACTGCATGAAAAGTGTGAAATTCTTCCTCTGCATTTAACCCATTCACCAAGTGAAGCAGGGGGCTGCCACCAACGGGGGCGCCCGGGGAGCAGTGTGTGGGGACGGTACCTTGCTCAAGGGTACCTCAATGGTGCACTGCATAATATCTGTGTGACAATAAACAACTATTTGTGAGGAGGAAGAGGGTGCAGAAATGTTAAGGCTGTATCTTCAGATACTTTGAATGTTATGAAATCTAAGAAATCAGTTAAGCGGTTATAAAGTCAAGTAAAGGATGTAGATCGAAAAGTAATCCGATTAGATTACACTTTTCTAAAGTATTCTAAAAGATTCTAGTCTACTTAGCATTGTTGATTATGATCTTGTTCCAATCAATACTGATAGTAATAACCTTTTTTTTTCATTTTAAAATAAACTGACACTGTGATCCACTGTTTGAAGGAGGGATGGGGGAAAAATAATGATTTGTTTAAATGACAGCTAAAAACAATGAAAAAAACTAAATTTTAAATAATATAATGATAATTTTTAAAAATTGAATTAGAAAATAATATAACATCTTTTAACTAAACCCATCATTCTCATCCAGCAGTTCAAGGTGCCCAAAGTAAAACTTAAAATTGTAATAATAATGTAAGAGAGCAGAGTGTGCATCAGCAGTTTGATGTTTCCCTTATAGATATGACATCACTAAATAATGATCCCTCCAGTCGCACTGTGGTGGAGGGACAATGGGGAGTTCAGAATAATCATTAACTCATATAGACACTGCACTGGTTCTCTTCTCCTTCGTCTTCTTTCCCTCTGCCCACTGTCTCCTGTTCAGTCCCTAACAATCCTGCCTTACGCACACAACCACATAGATACTTACACAAACTCACATATCAGGCACAAAGACCCGAGCTGTAGTGCTATACTGATGCTACAGTTTTTACAAAGCTCATACAGGGGCAGCTGGTCATACCTGCGATCAGAAGGTCGTGGGTTTGAATCCCAGGACTGATAGAGGCACCACTGAGGTACCCTTGAGCAAGGTACCGTCCCCACACACTGCTCCCCAGGTGCTGTGTTCCTGGCTGCCCGCTGCTTCGCTTGGTGAATGGGTTAAATGCAGAGAAGAATTTCACACTGTTCACACTGTGTACTGTGGTGTGTACACATATGACAAATGGAGACTTTACACTTATACTTGTGGTTGAGTCAATCCTGTGTTTTGCTCTATTTTTATTTTAGAGCTGTGCCATGTCCTGATAACATTAAATCTTGCTGTCATCTCCCCCCCTTACTCTCATCTTTCCCCGAGTCTCTGTGTGAGTCTCATGCTGTCCTTTGGTAGACAGCAGAGGTCATCTCTAGTAGCAGCGAGGCTAAGCTGTAACTGAAGCTTGCTAATACGGGACATTATTCGCAATAAGCTTTTTGTTCTGCTGCAGTGCAAACACAGTGGGGGAGTATAAGCCAGCCAAGCTAATCTCACAGGAAAATCTGATACAGTAGCATCATTTGACTATGGAGGGAACTGCATAGCGCTCCCCTCTAGGTGTAGGGCAGGCAGTGCTGCATACTTGGCTATTGTCTGCCCTGCAAGAAGAAAGTGGGGAAAAATTTAACCCCTTATGTGGACCCATACATGGGCAGACTCTTACAATTCTCACGTTCATCACTATGTAACTTATATATAAGATGTCTAGCTGTTTCAGTGTTGCTGATTAATAGGTCTTTACATTAATAACTTAATAATACATCTCATTAACCTGGGTTGCATTAGGACCCAGAGGCTCATCTAGGTGAGCATTTGGTGCAGGAGACTGGCCCTCCTGGAACCGCAAACCAGATGACCATAGATAAGATATTATTGATGTTCACAAAGCATATAGAATATATATTTTTGGTGGCCTTTTGGCGTTTTAAAATTTAAATGATTTGTTTTGGGAAACCCTAGAGCCCCCTGCCCTGCCCTGCATATTTTATTGTAGTAAGAAATAATTGGTTGTTAATGAGCTGATTAGTTGGATCCGGTGTTAGGAGCAGGGAAAACCCCACTCCAGAGAATTTAAATTCCTAGGCTTAACTACACTAAGGCTGCAGAATATGATAATACCATAACTATCAAATATCAAATCTTCAAGATCGGCCAGCAAAGGCTAGGGTAGATATGGTAATTTAACTATGTGGATATCTGAATACAATTTCTTATAAACCTTAAAGCTTAACCCACGTCCACTAAGGACAAGACTGAAAACAAGGCAGGAATTCAAATGTAAACGTATAGTCCTTCCCACTCTGAAATTTGTAGCTATAAGCAAAGGTGTGAGTTGAATGAACCCTGCATACCTCTGAACTAATTCACTTTCTATTTTAGCTAAACCTGATGCAACTGTCTACAGGGTCATGTTTGAGAGACAGATTCTGGGTGGTTACATAGGTCAGTTTTTCTGCCAACAGTCTTTGGAGTAAAATCTAAATTAATGCGATGGGAGCAATCAGAGCCAGTCAGAAACTCTTTGAATTTCAGAGTTAAACCAGATGACCAGGCAGAACTCAAGGAATATTTTACTAAGACTAAGCCATATATGGAAATATTTTAAACAAAAAGATGCCGTATTTGTACAGTGCACACTAAAAGAGAGCCTAAGTCTATGGAATTATCAGTACCTTTACCCCTTTTTTTTCTAGTTTTTTTAAACAATATTAAACATTTTCATTTTCCAACTATGAATCTTCGGATAATACAAGAAGTTAAATGGCAATTCCTGCTTCAAGCACACATGCTTAATGCCTTAACAGCTACTTAATCCGTTGGAAACGGTCCTCTTAATGTGGCTAAATGCTCAGCTTATCAGAGCAGAGCAACTGTGTGTGCTCAGCATTCTGATGTAATTTTCCTGCAGAAGGAAGTAGTTCTAATATGGCTATTCATTCTACTGGCACCGATTCCCTTAAGGTGTAGGGATTGATTCTGCAGGAGGTGGTGCTTGTTAAGGGCTCCAGAGTTCATTTAGATGCTGAGCCAAATGCAAGCTTGCACTTTCAGCAGGGAGCCACTGGGACTGCTGAGCTAGCCTATACATATGGCAGATATAGAAAAGTTCAACTTGCTTTCCTCTCAACTGCCCTGATAACACAGCCCCTGTTCTTCCTGAATAAATTAAGAATCAAAATTATATTGATATGTTAGATGTACATTATTGATCTCTGGGTGGAATTTCAGTGCTCCAGTTTTTGAAGCACACTCACATGGTGTATCTTTAAATTTTTTTGTTTGTTTGTTTGTTTGTTGGGGAGGTGGGGGTAGAGGTCCTGGAACCCTGCTGAAGCTGTTAGTAGTTTTCTTCTTTTTTCCATTGTCATAGAAGCACCAAATTTGGAGGAAGGGTTCAGTATGACCACTACTACTTAGGCTCATAAAGGGACCCACATAGGCCTTATGGTCGTGCTACAATGAAGCTATTTGTCCATAACTTCTGAGCTGTAAGGCTTAGAGACAAAATTCTTTTTTCATTTTGTTCATTTTTGGAAAACAAACTACAATTTGGACCATTAAGCTGCTCTCACAATCACTGGTTCAATTTTGCATATCATGCAAAACCTACTTTTGCCAACTAGTCCTTGTTTTCTTGCCTGATCATTAAGGTACTGATGTCAAAAGATTTACAAGTGCCTGAATATTAATACATTTCAAATGTATTTTTGAAATTATTGAACAGTATGGCCACCATATGCTCATTAATTTTCCCGACATATGGCATAGTTACAGTTAACACTTCTGAAATGTCTGATTCTCATTAAACTTCATTTGCTAATTAGTTATTAGTTATGTCAGTTTTGTTCCAGATATATCAATAGGTGGTGCTATAACATGCATTTAACTGTTTTTCAGCATCCACTTGTCTGATTGAGCTGAAATTTACTGTTTCTTTGAGTTTATCTTTAAGTGGACATGAAATAGTAAATTTATAAATAAAAAAAATATATGGCTGACATCAGCCAATCAACTTTCAGCAGGCATTTGACAGGCTTAGAAACTGATCTCCAGGTGGTGCTACTGCACAGCGTTATGCTGTAGCTCCTGAACCAAGACGCCTAAAGCAAGCAGAATATCTTATTGTGTTCATTTTGCTCCTGTATCTGTACCCAGTGCCCATGAGCTAAACTACACATATTTATTCAAAGTGTAGAGGCATCTTTTGGTTATCAACAAGCAACCAGAGTAAAGGACGAAAACACTTAGAACAGAATGAATAATAAATTAATTATTTGGTTGCATATAGTGTGCTATTGGGATGATAATTTTTAAGCATAAAAATTATATGATAATTCTGTTCGGCTCTACAGAATGTAACTTTTATATTTTCACTGCCATAACAGGAGAAGGATAATATGCAATTACATGCAATTCAATACAATTTATTTAATGAAATGTTTTGATATTGTTAAGGGCGGATGGGCAATAATGGTGATATTTACCGTCATGACATATACAACCAATGACAAAGTTTAAAATGGAGAAAAAAAGGGGACTATTTCTGGTCCTTACGTTGTTCATGTGCTTTCTTAGTGCCGTCGTATTTATTTCGATATGTAAAGAACATTTTTATTTAGGTTTACAAACTACCATATTGAATGAGTAAACAACACAATGAGTAAACAACACAATGAGTGAACAACACAATAATAAGCTCTTAGCGATCTGAGTGAGCCTGTGCATTCACTTGAAAAATCTATATGTGTCTGTCAATAAAGAAAGCCTTGTGTGTCTTTTATACATTGATAGAAATGTGATAGCTTACAGAAAGCTCTAATTCTGTACACTGATATGTTTCATTCTTCCTACTGTGAAAAAGCATGTGCCGTAACTCCTCTATCAGCAGCTATAAACAAGTTTAAGGATCCATTTCAGATTCACAGAGTGGTATCACCATTGAGACTCTCAGTTTGATAGAGCTAATCATGTTTTTTAATAAAACATGTGAAGCATTGAACAAAACCGCTGTAATAATGATTTTTGATGGTAGTTTTTAAATATGTCCCCAATGGTATATTTTTGTCTGTACCAACTTATCAGACCTCATGTCATACATCGTGAAAGTGCAGTGCCCTCCAGAACTATTGTCACTCTGAAGATAAGTGAAAAGGCTTATAAAAAATACTGAGCTGCTTATCCTTTTAACCAGTGTCGCTGGGGGTGCTGGAGCCTATCCTAGTGCTCACAGGGCAAAACACAGAACCACAGGGATTTAAAATTTTAAACTCCAAATGCTCGAGGTGGGTTTGGCTTAGAAATAAAGATGACTACAGAGAAAAGCAACTAATAACAAGTGTTAAATAAGGTGGATGATCTGTGATGCTATGGGGCTGTTTCTCCTCCAAAGGTCCTGGCAGTGTTGTATACAGACATGGCATTATGGATTGCAGAGAGTACCAGGAGATTATTCAAATCCAATTGAATAATGTGGGTTGAGCTCAAGAAGAGAGTGCATCAAAGAAAACTCAGGACTCATCTCTAATAGACCCATAGTCAAGTATCATCTTGTTATGTTTTTGCTACATCACTTAGCAGATGGCATTTTCAAAGTAACTTCATAAAATTGACCAAAACAAAGATTTTGCTATGATACCAGTAACATAGTAGTATAAGGTGGTGTCATTTCATATGACTAGTAGAAAGCATTTAAAAGAACAGGGAACAGAGAAGTGGTAGATGTGTTTGTGTGCATGATTGGAGTCGCTAACCACCACTGAGCTGATGCAAAAACTGAGACTGGGACTTACAGGCATAGAGAGAGAGAGAGAGAGAGAGATGCTCTTTGACTTAATTAGTTGAGAGAAGGGGGAGCTGCGAAGCACAAGGGCAAAAAACAAAAGATACAGGAAGGAAGCTAAAACTGAGAGACAGACAGGTAGCATTACCAAGAAGAAAAGACAGATGTCATGGTTAAATAACCATCTGAGTTCAACAGTTCTATCTCACACCATCTGCAAAAAACACATTCACACCTGATTTTATCTGAGTACTCTCAGGCACAACACACACTTCCTGAATCCTGTTGCTGACTCATATCAATCACTCTGTGGCTCTGTCTTAATCCCACTGTCTCCGTACCAGTTCAGAAAATACTGGGAAATATATGAAGTCTTTTAAAAGGCACATGATGGCATGTTCAGAAAAATATGAGTATTTATTGGCAGTAGACCTGGAGACCTTGAAATGCGAGAGTGCAGAAAGAGTGTCCTCGAATGCTGCCCTCAGCTGTCTGAAGTTTTTATTTGTGCTTTGAATATAGTGAGTGGATTTTGAGCTGTCATTTCCTAATGGAAGATGGTGAGCTGCAGTGGAGCGAGTTTGTCATTGCTGGCATTTGTGTGTGTGTGTGTGTGTGTGTGTGTGTGTATTCCTATTAGTATAGGAGTGTTTGAGGCAGTGTTGGGCTGCTGAAGGGGACGGCCTGACATCACTAGTGTTCAGACACTAAGCCTGTCTGACAACTACAGCCTCCTTAGCAGCACCTGGAGGAAATTTCTAACACGCAAAAATGCACACACAACCCCCCACTCAACAAAAACCTGAGACAAAGAGGTTTCATAACACAGGCTTTCCAGTATTTTTAATAAAAACCTGCACAGTGTGATGACAGTAGAGACGAAGTGATTACACTGTGACAGCTGCTCTCTGCACAGACATGTCATTTCCCTTGCGCATGCCTGGAAGGATTACTCACTCTGATTAGGATATTTAGAATCAGAGGACGGAGAAAGAGTTGGTGTGTGTGTATGCAGTCTGCAGAGGGTATATCGAGGTCATTTATGCAGAATTTACAGAACTCAGTGAACGAATAATATATTGAATTTTTAACTGTAACAGAATTAACTACTGTTTAAATTTCCCATAGTGTTATGGTGTGGATTCATCAGTGCCTGTAGAGTCCAAGGCAGCAAAGCTAGTATCACTATATACACCCTCTCTGCTATTCCTGTGATTTGAGACTATAAGACAGTGCCCTTAGGATGCTGTCCAAGCAAAAGAGGCTGTTTTACTGGCTTTGAAACTGGTACCTACATTTTAAGACAGATAAGTTTGTCCCCAAATCTCCTTGTTGTCATACAATATAAAATGTAAGCTCTTTGTATATAGTGTATTTGAGAGGTACTTTGAATAAGCAGTAGTACAGGAATAGTTGAAAATAATCAATACATTTATAAATTTAAGTAAATAAAATTAACTAATGTGCTATATATATATATATATATTGAAATGAACTAATTTTAGTAGAATTATGATAATAAATGTTAATGTAATACATAATAGATTTTCTCACACTAGTAGCAAAATGGAAAGAGTGTGCATCAATACTGTTGGGGAATCTGGCTTATTAGCTAATACATGAGTTTGTTTAGTATGTTTAGCAGTCTAACATTGTAAATCAGCAGATGCCATTTCTAACATCTCTGCTGCAGGTCACACAAAGTAACCTCACCTGTCAGGATTTTGCTCATCTCTGTGAATGTTTTTTATTTGTTCGTTGCCAACCTTGGTTCCTTTACTTAACAATCATTTTAGAGATGAAACATTGTACCTGTTGGTTTGCCAGCATTTCCAAAGTCATCTTTTGAAATCCTGTGATATATAGACCCATTTTAAAAGGTTCTTTAAAGAACCATTTGAAACAGGTTATCCATCGTGGAGAAGCATGCAAAGCACCAGCAGTACTAAAAACCCTTGAAGAAGGTGTAGATTCTTCGTCAAATGAACACAATGATCATACTGCATGGTATGTGTGTGTGAGTACGTCCACAGCTGTTCTGTAGAAACAGTCTCAGCTCCAGAGGTGGATTAATCCAGTCTTCAGCATGTTGTTAAATCTCTCATCACAGACTTTCTTAATCCTGCTGGCTCTCACAGGTTGGAATTCAGAGCTAAGCTTAACAGAGCTGAAATGCGTGTATCCTGAACATTCCATCTGGTGTTAGTTGTCTTTCTCCACAAGTATCTGCAGTTCCAGCAGAGGAGAGCATTACACAGATTTCAGAATCAAACCAGTGACTCATAATCTGCTTTTTTCCTCTTAAAACCAATGGCAGGAATTATAAGACGTTAATGTGAGATGAGTCAAGCTGCACAATAAAAAAGGAAATAATGTGGGACACTTCCAGCTAGGCTAGTAGTTGCCGCAGTCCAGTCTCCATGTGATCAGTGCATGGATTAGAAATGGGCAACCTCTACTGTTAGAAAGGGCCTTAGTACTCTAATGTTATGGAGTAGAGATCTGCAGGATTTGTGTGGGTGCAGTGTGCTCTGAGAAGCTGATTATATATGACATCATGTCTGTGACTAGACTAGTGGGTAACCAGTGTATTGTTATCATCTCAATGGGGGAAGAAATACAGAAGAAAAAAGTCATTTGCGCAGGTTTGATGAAGTATATAGAATTTTTGAGTCAAACATTTTAGTTTTTGCTGCAGCAATGAAAGAAGAGAATGCAATAAGCAGCACATATCAGGTCTGTGGAAAAGTTGGATTTCCGCCATTTACCCACGTCTCTGCATAATATTGTTCTGTTGGATCGGAGAGCACCTGACAGCCAGGAAGTGGAATATGAAGGTGGTGACAGTTTTGAGACAAGAAGGCAAAACCCATCTAGAGATGCTGAAAGAGTTGAGCCAAAGGTGGCAGCAGCTGAATCTGCTGGCAGCTCTGAGAGTGTGAGCACTGTGGAAGAGGAGCTTTGGAAAGAGTGGGGGTTCAAAATTTCAAGCAAGCTATAGCAGATGGTGAAACACAGGAAGGATTGAGTATGAGGAAGGGAAGCAAAGAAATGATGAAATTATATGTGGTGGGATTAGTGTAAGGTGAAGGTGTTGGAGTTCCAGGTAAAGCTGGTTTCTAGAAGATATCCAGCATTGTGCTGGATAATTTTTGTGGTTAATGGATAAGAATGAGAAACTTTGCATGGTTGATGGTAAAACATGGTATTGTTGGTGTAAAGTTTGAAGTCTCCAAGAACCAGAGAACCACAGGGTACAAGTAGGGAACAGAGTCCATATTTTTCACTGAATAGAAGAACCTAAAGTACAAGGAAGCACAGTAATGTCAAGTTGAGAGACTTTGTGTACAAGGACTGCAAGGAATCAAAAGTAGAGGCCTGAAGTTATTAAGCAGGCTTGTTCTTTTGTCTGACCAGAGGTCCTTGGTGTGTTTGACAATGAGTAGCCTGCAGAGTGTTGTGGTGTTCTTTGGAGTTATTCAAATTTCTGTTAGGACCATTAAGAGAACAGGTAACCTGGCAGTGTGGGCATTGATAAAGTCTAGGGTTGGGTTACAGTGAGGCTAAGGAGAGGTTGACTGGAACACCCATTAAACAATGAGCTCCATCACTGTGGAATTGAAAGGATGGAGGATTTCACTTATGTGTAGACAGTTCTGGGATATAACTGGGATAACAGTTCTGGGATATTTTTCAGATGTGTCATCGTTTATTATGAATTTTAGTTTTTAGATATTGTAACAGAATTTGTTAGGACAGTGTATTCAGTATTCATCACATCACCGCTTTTTTTTTTTTTTTTTGTCAAACTATTCTGCCTAAATGTACGATGGACCTGTAATGAGATGAGCTGAGGAAAGAGGTCAGCACAAACCACAGTGGTAGGTCAGACGAAACACACCAGCTGTGGACATCTTTCTAGTGTTCCCAAATAAATGTTCTCTGAATTGTTTGGTCAAATTAGCAGAGAACCTCTTTGCCTCTTAAGCTGTATTTATATGCTAGGAGACCCAAGATGCTTGCTTTCTTTCTCTGACACATAAAACAAGTGATTTTCAGTATGTGCTGTAAATTGTTTTTGCACTAATTTAAATAACTTATTTCACTTGAGTGAACAAGTTATTGCATTTGTGTGTTGTGTTAGGATTTACTCAGCTTTTTTTTGGAGTTTGTTTATTTTGAAGCTAGCAAAGTAATCCAGAGCAGATTAAAACAGCGCAGATGACGGTCAGACAGAAATCCACTGTGCCTTTTGATCTTGGGCACTTTGTGAAGAAAGGAAAACGTGTGTAGCTTTAATATGCTTCAGTTGTAGAAAGGCACTCTAGTGTTACAGCCTGTAGTGGAGTGTAATGTTGAGTGAGAGGAAGAGCAGGAGCTGAAGCAAGGGAAAGCAAGAGGGAGGAGAGCGAATCATAGTGTGGCAGGCTCTGTGTGTGTGTGTGTGTTTTTGTGTGTGTGTGTGTGTTCGCGTGTGTGTGTGTGTCTCTCTGTGTGCGTATGGGGAGCGGCCAATCCCTCATACTCTGCAGACACTGAGCATCTCACTAAACTGAGCCACTCGCATCCTCTTCCCTCCCTCTTATTCATTCATTCATTCTCTCTCCACTCTTCCTCCTTTTCTTTGTATATCTCTCTCATTCTTTTCCCCTTCTTTCCCCTTTCTCTCTCTCTGTCTCTCTCTAACACACTCACTCACTCCACACAGCAGCTTATACCACGCTGGTCCAGCCTTTGTTCTTTGTTGCACTCCTCATCTTTGCACAAGGGAGTGTGTGTATGAATGTGTGTGCATGAGTGTGTGTGTGTGTGTGTGTGTGTGTGTGTGTAGACGTTTACTGAAGTGTGATTGAAAGGCTAGGAGTACCCTCAGGATCACGGCTGTGTGCGTGGATCTGGACTCGGAGAGGTGGGTGTTTACTGTACTCCAACTTGATCTAATTTACTGTCTATGTGTGTGCATGTGTGTGCTGTTACTAATCCTCCCCTTCGTGTGGGAGGTAGCTGTGTGTATAGCTGTAGCATGGTACAGTTCAAGATCCTGTCCTCCTGCACTCATTTTGGTTTTGGTTGAGATGACTTTGTCTGGTTGAGATTAGTGTATGGATGATCTATTTTTAGGCTGATTCTGAACAGCTAAAACCCTGAATGGTGCCATATTTTGGTGCAGTCTGGATGAAAGATTTGTAGTCTGGATTAAAGATGAAAACTGATGATTGAATTAATAATGCGGACCAGCCGAATGAAGAAGCATGTGCAATTACCTTTATTCTACATGTAAAGAAGTAGTTTTATTCAAGGTAACTTTTGATGTTTTGTTTTAGGCCATTCAGAACACAGCGTCCACACAGCATTCTACGTAGCTTTTTTTTGTATTTTGTATTTTTTTTCCTGATTTCTCCCCAATTTAGTCTTTTCCAATTCCACCCACTGCTGGGTGCACAATATCACCCAGACTGGGAGGGTGAAGGCAAGCACATGCTTCCTCATGAAGCCGTCCACCACATCTTTCCGAACTGCCGTTGCCGTTAACGCAGCGTTAATGGACCGTGTATCGCATTTGGAGGAGAGCGCCAATTCGCTTATGCCCGTGCTGTCTGGCATCACTCTTGAGTGAGTGATGGGTGGAGAGGGAGGGCCAGCGTACCCACCCTGAGAGAGCAAAGCCAATTGTGCTCTTTTGAACTCTTGAATAGCTGCAGCACCACCAGATATCAAACTCACGATCTGCTGGTGGTGGGACCTCCGCTTAGACAGCTGCACCACTAAGAAGCCCAGCTGGTATTTTCTCATGGCATTTAAAAGAAAGTTCAGAGGTTTTGATGTTACAGCAGCTAAGTAAACAAATTAATGAAATAAAAATGAACAAAATAAAAAAGGTAATTGTAAGTCTTGTTTTTTTTTAGTTAGTTTTATGAGTTTTATGAGATATGAGCTTGTGTGTGTGTGTGTGTGAGAGAGAGAGAGAGAGAGTGAAGACCTTGCCATGCCATTCTGAGTCAGTTTTCTCTAGTTCTCAGGAAGCAGATTAACAGTGTGCACTGTCACCTACTTACACACGACAGCTTCAACAACTTTCCCGTCCATTTCTGTCAATTTGTCATCTGTTAAACATGTTTAAATATTACTGAAAGTGTCCAAATACCATATGTTTTTTTTTCTGGGAAGGGGGATATTTGGCTTTATGTTCCAAAAACACAGTCACTTATACATTTTCCAACCTCTCTTCATCCTTTTGATTTAAATAGGTTGTTTTTGTTGCTGTGTCTTTGAGCCTGATATACACTGACCAACCACAACATTAAAACCACTGAGAGGTCAAATTAATAACATTGATTCTCTTGTTACAATAGCATCAAGGTGGGATGGTTTAAGCAACAAGTGAACAGTCTTGAAGTTGATGTGTTGAAAGCAGGAAACAATGGCAAGGATGAGGATCTAAGGGACTTAAACAAAGGCCAAATTGTGATGGCTAGGCGACTGGGTCAGAGCATCTCCAAAACAGCAGGTCTTGTGGGGTGTACCCGGTGTGCCATGGTTAGGCTGATCAGTGTAAATGACCTCTGTTCTGGCTGACTACCCTGTATTGTGCCTCACTCAAAAAGCAGTCGGGACTGAAACATTTCTGACAAATTCAGTATGAACTGGTGGGCTATGCTCCTCTAGGGTATTTGTAAATATGTTACGTTTTTAATGACATAAAAAAAACCAACATCCAAAACAAAAGCTGTTTTTGCATCTTGGTTTCAGTGCATATGCGGACTGGAGAGTAAATGGTAGATTTTGAAGCTTTAGAAAATGTACACACTATAGTAAACTCTTTTTTAAAAAAGTGAGGTTATTTACATGATAGACCCTTAATTTTTTTTGTCGTACATTTGATTGGTGTGTCATGTTTATGTGCAGTTCATATAAATAATTGTCATAAGAAACCTCATAACTCTAAATATGTTGCACTTTTCATTGTGAGCATATTTAATGATGAATGAAAAAGTATCAAAAATTGAAAACCAAACTTTTCTTCTTTTTTTTTAAGTGAACAAATTAACAGAGATTGAATTAAGATTTTTTAAAATTAAGAATCTGTTATGATTATGGTGTGATTCAACGGTGACTATATCGCTAGCCCATGTGCAGAGGTGGTTATGTTTCATGTTGAGCTGTGGTCAGCTCTCTGCTCACCTAGGGCTTTGCCTGATGAGCTGGTTGGATCTGACCTTATCTGCTGCAGGCTTGTCCTTTCTGTTAACTGCCTGTGTTCTCTGAAGGTCAGCAGTATGGAATACTGAGGCAGGGAACCTTTGTATGACTCGACTGCAGTGCACATCCCTCAGATACACTCCGCAAAGGTCTCAAACTGGTTCTTGAGTTCTTGAATTGTCAGCTAGAGCTAATTATAATGCTCAGTATTGCCGACACATGTACTGTATACCATTGTAGTACTCAACAATTTTATGAGTTTTAAATAATCTGTACGAAACTGTAAAAAAAAATACATATACCATGAATAATGACTATAAATTAAGAATTTAATTCCAAAATGCTGTCTATTGTTATTTCTGTTTTTGGAAATAAATAGGTTTATAATGAACAAAATATTATTTATTCGACAAAGACAGTATGTATCATAATTGATCATTTATAAACACTGATGTTTCTCTTGTGTGTGTGTGTGTGTGTGTGTGTGTGTGTGTTTGTGTGTGTAAAGCCCTCTTTCAACAACACGTATCATGTTAAAACAAGAAAATGCATGGTTTTTAATGTGTTTTTTGGAATGAAACCCTATAAAAATAGACTGTATAATAACTTATGTATGTGGCAAAGTTGAGTCAGTGTGCCAGACTAAGCACTTTTTAGTCATTCTTTTACTGCAGTGCAACACTGCTTTGTCATAAATTGCCCTGCATTTCTACTGAGATTCAGCATATAGCATCTCTCTCTCCCTCGCTCTCTCTCTCTCTCTCTCTCTCTCCCTCGCTCTCTCTCTCTCTCTCTCTCTCTCCCTCTCTCTCTCTCTCTCTCTCTCT
>JBBPCZ010000037.1:7217574-7231439 GCA_037974445.1 Brycinus macrolepidotus
TGTGTGTGTGTGTGTGTGTGTGTGTGTGTGTGTGTGTGTGTGTGTGTGTGTGTGTGTGTGTGTGTGTGTGTTTGTTTCAGTGGTTGTCAAGCCTCAACATTTGTGTCATGGCCAAGACATTAGTTGTCACGACTGTGGCGAGAGGCAGTACAGAGGGTAATGGTGTTGAGGATTAAAGCCTCAGCAGTTGCTGCTTTGCCTGACCCCTTTGAATGGTCAGATTGGTTAAATAATCAAGCAGTTTGGAAGTGTGTAGGTCTGTGTATATGTATGAGGATAGAAAACAGATGGCCTTGGCCTCCTGATAAAACCCATTCCTTTGTGTGTGTTTGTATGTGTGTGTGTGTGTGTGTGTTTGTGTGTGTGTTTGCATGCACTATGCCTGAGAGAATCATGTGCGCTAGTGTGTGTGTATTAGTAGTCAGTGTAGCTGCCTGGCCTCAAAACCAGCTGTTTTCTTCTTTGTGTTTCCTTTTTGTGTGTATATGCGTTTGTATATATATATATTATATTATATATTATATCTGAAGCAGTGCTGTGTTTCTTACTGTATAAATATGTTCTCAAATTGTATAGTCTTTCCAAAATACACAAAAATGGAAGCCCTGAAAATTAAGTAGGATGTTGGGTTTGCTCATCTGAGCAGCAGAAATGAAAACTGTAGAAATCAAGGAATTCCTGAAAGTTTTTTCTTTACTTCTTTACTAAACCAATTAAAAACAATAGATTACATAAATATTTGCATCCAGTGCTAACACATGAGCTCCATCACATTCTTCACATTGGCTTTGGCCTTCCCTCCATCAGTCTCCATTCAGAGCAGACTGATAGACGGGTGCTATATGATTCATATCCTGCGTTTAGTTGATGATTCTGCATCCGACATTATTGGTTATGCTGCATCTCTGGGTTCTCTTGCTCTAAATCTGTCTGAATGAGAGTGCAGACCTAGCATAGTAACAGCTCAGTGACTCACCAGCAGCAGAAGGAAAAGAACAAGAAACTAGGTCTGGATTCTACACACAGGACCGAACTGATTGCTGGACTGTAAGCTCTGTATTCCTCAATGTTCCTATCAGGAATAGAAACTTAGTGATACATTCAGAAATGTTGACTTTATCTCCTTTAAATCTGTATAATCTTCTCTTGTCCATGTTGGCCACAGTAAAATGGTTCAGCATGTGGATGTGGAGGTTTTGTGGATCATGCTTTCTATCACTACGTAAAAGAAGCTCCATGGTGCCTTTATTGTGGAATGCACTGCAACAGAATCTGAGTAATAATATAAACATTTTCAGAACAGAATTTAAAGATAAGAGCAAGGGCAAAAGTTAACCAAAGTAAGTAAACAAAATAAAAATCTGTTAATTAGTTTAATTAGATGATGTTCTTGAAGATTAGAAGCCCTAACATCTGTATTTTGTGTGTATGCAAAAGATATATGTCATCATTTTTGTCATCAGAATGTGTTTGGATCTAGCTGTCCTGATCCTGAGGTTATTGAGGACATGTTGTGATCCATGTGCACAATATGGGTAGCTTGGTTATGTTCACGATCTGACATCCTTTTCAATATTGTTCTCGTCTCTTCTGTTAAGCCAATTATTTGCATTTGTTTGCATGTGTTTTTACATGTACTTATGAACACAAAAGCTGAAAAAACATTTGCCTCCTGTACACAATTACATCCTTCCAATCCTTTCACCCTTCCTTTCTGGATTTGAACCCATATATCTTTCTCTTGACTGTGCTTCAGTTGTGGCTGCTAAGCAAAACGCTCCCCACTGTGATTGCAAAATGTTTCATTAAACATTAAACATAGCTCAGTTTGCGCAGGCTGCCCCTACTCTGCTCTGATCCTAAGCCAGCATGACTTAAAAATGTAAATACTGCATGGGGAAATGAGATCTGAGCAATATCTGGATGCAGATGCTACATTTGAAAAGGGCAAGTGTAAATGTGCTGTGTCTGGATTGGATCATGATACGATCGCCATGATAAAGAACAGGATATTAATAGCAAATGTAAGCAGGACCAAAAAAATCTTATTTAAAAGGTGCAGAGTAAATTCCAAGCCTGAAATATCAAATTATTAAAGCAGTTATTAAAGGATTAATTTGGCTAATGCTGTTGTAAGAGACCATCTGATAACAGCTGTTCCATCCGAATGTTTTCTCCAATCAAGCACACTGTTACCCTGTGATTAATGTGCTTCTATATGTTCATACAATGCTATAACTGTACAATATCTGCAATGCAACTTGGATTATCCTCGGCTAGTACTAGTACTTGTATTTAAAGAACCTACTTCTCTTATTTTTTGTTTGTTTGTTTTTACCCTTCTCTGAACTTCTCTAAACTTGACTCAGAGAGCCCTGCACTAGAATTCCAATGTGCATGGACTGTTGGTTTTATGGCAAATAAAAATCTTGAAACTTGAATCATTTTTCAAATGTATGCAGTGTGCCGGTGATGTCCTGGATTTGGGTGTTCTAATTTTTTTTTTTTTAAACGAACGGATGTGTGTGTGGAGGGTGGTATCATTCTAATAATGGCAGTGGGCTTTGGGTTTATGTGGAGATGTGTGTTACTGCATTGTTGAGTTCCTCGTGGTTGTTCCTCCCTCTGTCTGGGTCAGAGAGACAGGCGAGATCAGAGAGAAAGACAGGGCACCGCAGGCGAGACCTGTTTAGGCCAGTATTTATAAGCCTCTCACAGCAGGAAATCAGTCACAGCTGTTCGAAGGTTCAGAGTGTGATAGAAATAGTCATTTTTGCCTGTTGAAAATCGCAAGTTATGAAAAGCACGTCTTCCTCTCTCTGGCCTTGAGAAGACTATGGGGGGGTCACCATAAATGTAATATTTCACTGTGTCTAAAACTCAGATCAAACACACGTGCGTGCGTGTGTGCGTGTGCTGCTTGGTGTCTTTCACGGCTGGTATCAACCAGTGTGCTTTTAGACACATTCAGCCATTAGTCCCAATTTGAGTTGTCATAGCAACAGACTACTGCAGAACAGGAAGGTAGAAATAACTGTCTGTGTGTGTATGTGTGTGGTCTCTCCACAGGGCTCTGTTTGACTATGAGCGGTCGAAGGACAGTGGTTTGCCCAGTCAGGGTCTCAGTTTCCGGTATGGAGACATTCTGCATGTCATTAACGCGTCAGATGACGAATGGTGGCAGGCGCGGAGAGTCACCCCGGATGGAGACAGTGAGGAGATGGGCGTCATCCCCAGCAAGAGGAGGTACATGCTTTAACTAAAACATTAAAAAGTTTGCAATCTCTCATTATGTAGGTTTTGTTATTTTTCTGCCGTAATAGCTTAAATGTGATAAATTGAAATATTAAAAACTATGTGATTTTTAAACATTTTTCTCAAAATGTTGTCATTGTTTTAAATTATAAAGTATTCTGGATATTGTTTCTTTAACTTGACAGTTTATGCACTTATTATACAACTCCTGACTCATCACTCCTGACACATCTCAAACATCTTCATTTTTATTTACAACTACCTTTTTACTCATTATTTATTTAAACAGCATAATCATTTTGCACATGGATCTGCAGTCAAATTAATGCTGTTAAAAACATTGATTTTAATGTTTACATTTTAGACTGATCTGGTTTGGTTGCAGATAAGTGTATAAAATTATTCAGTTCTACTCAAGCTCCAAATTATAACTATATTTCAGGTTTAGTACACATATGAACTTGGTACATTTGTCATGTGGTCTCGAGAAACACCAGTCACAGATGCGATCCAAACCTGAAAAACAGGCTGGAATGCTGAGCACTGCTTTGACCAGGAGCATCATGTATATGCTTGCTTAACCTGAGTGATGTAAAAAGCACTGAACTGTACTTTGGTATTTAGAGACCCTCCAACTTTTTATACAATCACATACTGCTGTTCAAGAATTTGAAATAACTCATATTAATAACTGCTATTATTTTATTCAGAAATAACATACTGTGTAGACTGAAATACTATAGGCTATATACTACAGGTGTCATGTCGGGTCTATCGGGTGTGCTGTAGGGACGCATTGCAGGGACCAGCGTTAGTTTCACAGAAATGTCTTTAATGAATCAAACTCAGGAAAGAGCTCACTGAGCTCCAAACACAAACACTATAGTCCACACTGCTCCTGCGTGAGAGAACCAGCCGAGAGAGAGTTCACTCGCTCACTTGAGCCGAAGTACTGCTTCAGAGGCTTTCCAGCCTGACGAACGAATCCACTTAATGAACGCAGTGGTCACGGTTGCAAACACCTCACACCTGCACAGAGAGATGGAGAACAGACAGTCACTGGTACAGAGTTAGATCCAATGGAGCCTCTTGCCACAGTAGCTGTGGCTGGTGTAGCCTAAAGCTGCTCCATCTGCCACTAGGAGTAGCTTTCCCCCGTAGCGCTCCACTCTGTCCTTCGCACAAGTCCAGCCGCTGTTAGCAGACACATACAGAGGTTAGATACTTCTACAAATGCACATACGAACCCAAAGACGAACACAGCAGGGAGTTAGCTGTTGCTAAGATATTGGTAATGTTGGATAATGGACCACGCAGGTAAAACGGCTTGCTTCAGAGGTTCCATGAGGTCCTTCACTCCTGCATGAGAAAACTTAAGCCGAACACTGGTGGATGTTAGATATGGGTGACCATGCGCCGTTGCTCTGTCACGGCAGCGCTTTTAAACCTAAACATAACATCAAACACATGTACATGTCATCAGGTGCCTGGCAACCCAGCTAATGTGCTCGCTATTAACACCTGGGTTGTTAGACTCCTGATGACGTGCAAAACACAAGAGACCCAGAACAGAAACTAATGGCGGCCTCTAGTGGCCGTAACACACAGACCTGACAACAGGGTATTTTAGGATCATTTATTTATCATTTCTAGTTTTTTACAACAGTTAGAACTAAATGATAAACATAAACTGTAATGATGCATAAAGAGTAATTTACTGATCCCTGATCTGCCTAGAAACTTCAATACTTATGAGGCATTCTGAATGAACACACAGAAAAAAGAAACAAAGAAACAATGTGTGTGCATGCGCATGATATTAAGTTTATTGTAACTTAATTCTTGATGTTATAAAAGTTTGTTCATTATTATGGTACAGCTCTGTTCATCATTCTCCACACATCTAAAATCAGAATCACTGGAATCATCATCCAGAATCATTTTATACAATTTATATTAGATTTTGTATTAGTGAAGAAATATATTGTACAATTATATTGTAACTACTTAAGGGAGCTTTTTCTTTTCTTTTCTTTGTGGTAGAGTGGAGAGGAAAGAGCGAGCCCGTCTGAAGACAGTCAAGTTCAACGCAAAGCCTGGCAGTATTGACTCTAAAGGGGTGAGTAGTGAACACTGCCACTTTTTCTGTCAGTCTCCTGGTCCTGTTCAAGGAGGGAAAGATTCATCAGTGCCAACACACAGCTGTTACGCTTCACTACTTTATTCACCAGCTACAGTGTCATCAACAATAGACTGGCACCCAGTCTGACATGTCACTTTAGATTCAGTCTTTCTACTCTGTCAAGTCTATGTGGTTTAAGATCAGTTCTCCTCCGCCATCTCACATTTACTTTTCCAGAGTTTAATTGATGACTCAAGCACACACACACACACACACACACACACACACACACACACATCCTGTGCTTAAGATTTAGAGCACACTCTGTACTTCCGGCAGAACAGTAAGAGCACTGACAGCTCAGTATAAAATCGGACCTACCGTTCTTTCTTTATATTCATGAAAATCCCAGGAATAAGGTAGCTGCATATTTACATAACAAAATGTGCTTTATCTAGCACTGGTCATGTGCGCTGGGTTGTAATCAAGACTGCAGCGCTGTTCCCATACTGAATACGTTTTCAGCCGGATATTAGATCATTCTTGTGTTATGTTAAAAAGTATCCATAGCAACAGCCTCGCCAAGCCCCTGTCTCTCATGGTTTCTTAAGCTGCCTGTCTGTCTTTCACTGGCGACAGTAGTGATGCCAGAGAGGGCAGAGCTTATAAAATTGGCACTGGTGAATCATTTCAGGGGTTTAATAGCCTGAAATGGCAGCTGGAAAATGATCTACATCATTTACAATAAAGTGTAGGATTGTCACTGTTATCATAGATTAAAGAGTATGATGCTGTTGTTGTAAAGACTCTTAAAGCGAATGTGTATGTGTAGGTTTACTGCCATCAGGATTCAATCACATACATTTGTATGTAGTCTAGAACTAAGAATAATCTTTGTCTGGCCTTATTTAACACACTTAAGCAGATCTGGATGTGCATGTACAACAATACACATTGCAGATTAAAAAAATGTTTTTGGTATTACATAGAATGAAGGATGAAGCTTCACATGTGTAACACTAACACCTGCCCAGATCATCTGAACTCCTTCTTTACTCTCTATTAGAGAGTATTCTATAAAAACTCTCATTTTCGATGACTGCCTGTGTCTTAAAGGAATGATTCGGCCAATAATGCTAATGTTGCTAAGAATGAATGAAAGTGAAAAGTCACCAACTAGCATTATTCAAATGACATCATGCTGACTGGTGACTATTAGTTTCCATTTGTTGTTAGCAACATTAGCATATATGGTTGAAATATTCCTTTAATGTCACTAGATAAACATACATGCACTTATGCTGTAGACCATCCCAGCATATCAGCTGTGTGGTTTATTTTGCTGTCGTTCAGCCTACCGCTGTTTTAAGCCCAAGAGCCTCCCGGCATCCTGCATGCTTGATTTCTTTATTCGAGTTGTTCTTCAATGTGTTATCTGTCTATCTCAGCATGCCTCTACTCCCCACTGCTGCATGGCTGGAAACAAGCTTCAGGCCTCTTCTGTTCTTCATTGAGTGTGTTCTGTGTTGGACCATGTTTTGATTTCTGTCTATTTGACTCGTCCGAGAAGTCAGCCAGGCTAGAGGTGGTGTAGACAGCAGCAATGGTGGCGACAACTTTCCGTTCAATGAGTTATTCAAAGCCCTGGCATTTTTGTGGTGATATGTCAGTTTCGACCTCAAATATTAAAACCTGCTTAGACGCAATTGGCATATCCATGCTTCACCCATGAATGCATTCTAGAGTAGTGTTAATTTCAAATGATTTTTTTTCTCTACTTTTTAGAGATTGCCACATGGCTAGGTTATTATCATAGATTTGTGAGTCAGTTCACCTATCCATACGTGTTTTCTTTATTAGCAAATGTTGGAGAGTTGGATAAGCTTTACAGAACACAAGCAGGTCACAGAACGTTGGAAGCTGGAAATATTGTGCACCTGAGCTAGAAAATGTTCTTGTAGCTAGGGCTGTAAAACGTTTTACAGTCTCTGTTTCCATTGTATTGTTTGTTTGAGCCATTGTTTGGTTTGTATCACAGCTCAACATAAAATAACTTCAATAACTTAAAATTTCAGTAACTTAAAACTTTTCCACATTTACATAATAATTGCAAGTGTGAGTTGAAAATACAGCCATGTGCTCGAAATTAACAATGTTTCTTGCATTATAAATTTTAGCAACAGCTTATTTCAGCACATTTATTTCCCATTAATCAGCCACGAAGTGTACTGTTGCTGTAATAAACTTATTTGTTGCCTGAGAAAAACAGGTATCTGTTATAATTTCAATTAATTGAGCCTTATACAGCTCTTTACAAATTTTTACACCACCTGTGTACAGAAATGTTGTCTGTACACAGATTATCTTTTGGCCACCGTAGCCGTCTCTGTTGCTAGAGTTGTCCTTTTCATGGGATTTTGCCTGCAAAGCTTACCCACACCTAGCAACAGTATCTATGAAAGAATGCGTTTGTGGCTGAAGTATGGACAGATCAGTTTAATCCTGGCGCAGCACAAGAGCAGACAGGCTGCAGGTATTTTGTCCATTCTGGTGCGGCTGCTGTCTTTCCCACCTCTCTCTGTGCAATGTCATTTTTGTCAGCATGTGTGTGTGACAGCATCTCGAGCCCCCTGTCTGCCCCATGCTCTCTCTCCCACACAGTCATTCAGTGACAAACGTAGAAAGAACTTCATCTTTTCACGAAAGTTCCCTTTCTACAAGAACAAGGAGCTGGACGAGCAGGATGGCAGTGACTCGGAACGTAAGTAGCTGCGCACTCATTCGCACGTGTTTAGGCCCAAACACACGCACACACACATCTTGGGTAGGGTGAAAAGTAGAGGAGCTCCAGGGATGCCAGTGTGTACTCTGTTCTGCGCTCTCCCTCTAACTTTGCTGCTGCGGCTATTCTTCTCTCCTTCTCTCTCCATCCATCTCTCTCTATCTTACTCTGTCCTCTCTGCCCCCTTCTCTCTCTCTTTCTGATTCCCTCCCTCCTTCCGTTTCTGTGGACGACTGTCTGGTGTAGGACATCTCTGGAATAGGGGACGACGGGTATGGGACAAAGACTCTGAGTAAGTCTGTGCAGGAATGGTCCCGCTTTTGACACCTCCTCCCCCCTCCCTCCCAGAACACTTTTTTGCGTTTGCGTTCGGCTCTGTCTCTTTCTGTTGCATCAGTAACACCTGCAAGTCTGTAAAGATGGTTGGCGTAGAGGTGTAGGTTGAGGACTGAATGGTTGTTTTCATTCCTAAGCCTACCTGTATATTATTTCCTTGAGTCTTGGTTGTCTGCATGACAATTATCTAGCACCCACTATATCTGGAACTCTGCTTCTTTAACCTTACCATTTGTTTCTCAAGCACTCTGTCCTTGAAGAGGATGTTATCTAATGTTACTGATGTTCCACCCTTTTAACTTATAGTCATAGTTGTCACCTGTGATAACAATGGCATGTTTTGTTTTTATTTTAATTACCTTTTCACTCAGTTATGATGAAAAGTGTCCCTCTCTCTAGGTTAAATGCTAATTATTGGAAAGATGGCTTTTGTCAATACATTGTCATTTTTTTTTATTATTAAATGTTTCGTCTCATCAAATACTAACTTAAGCTGTTCATAAATGATGAAGGATTTCTTTTTAAATATGTTTAATGTTTATGGATGTGTTATGAAAGTAGTCTTTTTTTCCAAACATATGTCAGAAGCACACACTCAATCTTGTCAATACAAAATGTAAATCAAATGTAGATGTCATTAATTATGTTAGTTGGACATATAGCCAAACAGTAAGTTTTTCATCTTCTTATGTTTAATATGTAACGCGTTCAGTGAAGTTCTGTCATACTGGAAATATTACCAATGTCTGCATCTTATCATATACACAGATCAGCCATAACATTAAAAACACCTGCCTAGTATTGTGTAGGTCCCCCTTGTACTGCCAATACAACTCTAACTTGTCAAGGCATAGACTCCACAAGACCTCTGAAGGTGTGCTGTAGTATCTGGCATGAAGACATTAGCAGCACATTCTTTAAGTCTTGTAAGTTTACGGTGGGGCCTCCATGGACCGCACTAGTGTGTCCAGTTCTGATGCTCGCATGCCACCTTTGGTGGTGGACAGGAGTCAGAATGGGCATTCTGACTGGCCTGCTGCTGTGCAGCACCATACACAGAAAGCTATGATGCACTGTGGGCTCTGATACCTTCTATCATAACCAGTATGAACTTAGGGGGAACTCAGCAATTTGTCTTGTCTTGGATCAGACTAACCTCTACCCCACACGTGCATCAGTGAGCTTTGGGCACCCTTGACCCTGTTGCTTGTTCACCGGTTGTCTTTCCTTGGACCACTTTTTGTGTACTGCATTATAGGAACACCCTTTAAGACCTGCCTTTCTGGAGGCGTTCTGGTCCAGTGTTCTAGCCATTACAATTTGGCCCTTGTCAAAGTCACTTACATCCTTACGTTTGCCCATTTTTCT
This sequence comes from Brycinus macrolepidotus, assembly GCA_037974445.1. Classification (NCBI taxonomy): domain Eukaryota; kingdom Metazoa; phylum Chordata; class Actinopteri; order Characiformes; family Alestidae; genus Brycinus; species Brycinus macrolepidotus. The sequence continues at coordinate 7,227,438 of JBBPCZ010000037.1, forward strand.
GCTTCCAACACTTGAGCTAACTGTTCATTTGCTGCCTAATATATCTCACCCCTTGACAGGTGCCATTGTAATGAGATACGCAATGTTATTCAGTTCACTTGTCAGTGGTTTTAATGTTATGACTGTATAATGTCCTCTCTTGACCTGAAACAAAGACAAGCACAAGCTTTCCAGCCTCTAGCTTCCCTCCTCGCCCTCTGCTACCACACTGCTTCCTGTCCTGAAGGGATCATTAGAACGGCACAGTTTCCATGTCTGGGGTTCACAGGACAATGGAACCATTAAAAAAGTTCTGCACTTTTGAACCTTATGAGAGTTTCCTTGGGCAATTTTGGATCCACAGGGAGTCCAAACAAGACATTTAGGGCTTCATAAAGTTACTCTATTCTCTTCATGAAATCTGATCATTTCAAATCACATATTATTGCTCTATAGCTCATGACTATAAATGCCATTTATGACCCTTTAAAATAGTCACCTTGAAAGCTTTTGATATTTGTATTCAAAAACACGCCGGGTAGAATGCCCTTTTATTGCACACTGAAATAGAAAGGAAAAGGAGGTGCTGAATGATTTTCAGTGTGTGAGCTTTAGGCGCTCTGTGAGTTCACTGTCAGATTCTATCATAACTTTCTCTGAGACAGGTTGAGACAGGTGGTAGAGAGGAGAGACAGTAAGGAAAGCAGGCAATAGGAAAGAGTGACATACAGTGGATTTTGAGTGCAGAATTATAAATACTAGTGATGTACTGATACATAATAACTCAGCCAATAACCATAACCAATGGATTTTTTTGTATTTTTACACAGTTTACACTATAATTCATATAGAATTTGCAAGACACGTTCAGTGTAAGATAAGTTAAAATTCTGAAGACTTCAAAGCCATGAAAATTAATGTAAAGTTTGACATAATTAGTTTAGCAGTGGGCATTCCTGCTTGAATGGGGAGTCAAACCTTCTGGCCTGATTGTAGCTTCTATTACACCGAGACCCAGCTATAATTCACTTACTAGCCAGGGTACAATGATTATGACTATGTGCCATACTCTACAGGAACTAATTAGTCTTTGATACATAAGACCACACAATTGTTATATGTGGTCCTTTGGGGTAAAATACAAGAAAATATAGGATATGGACCCTTTGATTTGTTTACAAATTAAGCAATATATTAGCATCGTCCTAGTATCCACATTATATATTTTTGAATTGTCTTCCTTGATCGCACCCCAAAATAAACATTTTATATCTCCATTTTACCTTGTAATAATTGACTAATATTCATGCAGAGTACACAGCATAATGATTTTCCATCAGCTTCTGGAAAAAACCCCCAAAATGTCAGACGGTCATTGGCAGAGTACGTTTGATTCCTTCTCCAACTATATGCTACAAACACCAGCTTATTTCTTGTACTGTTTGTACTGGTAACCTGACAGACTTGCCATTTGTACCTGTGTGAGTCACATGAATAATATCTGGATGGTCACGATCATGTAAGTTATATAAGTTTCATGCACTGCTACTTTTCTTCCCCAAGCTAAATATATGGCGGTTTTGGTCTGCTGTCTGTCAGTGACCAGACCACTGCAGAATTAGCACTGCTCTAAACCAGTATCCCTATAATCAGATGAAGAAATCTGATTAGCGCCGTCGCTGTCTGCAGACTTCAGTTTTCATTGCTGATTATGTAACACTTCTCTTATTCATTATATTCCACTAAAGCTCTGTGCGCACCTCTTTAATTTGCACTGTGGTTGCTAACCAAATCCTGATGCTACTTTTCTGCACAGTCTCCTCGTCAATGAGCACTTAATGATGTTATGTGTTCAGTAACCTACTTACACACCTACTGAAGCTGCACTTCACACAAATGCAAGACTTTGACAAAGGACACAGCAGAGACAGCTGCTTCCTTATGCACGTTTCACACAGATGTATAAACACATGCTTGTTTTATTACCTTGTCAAGATGTGGATTCAAACATATGTCCCATATGTACTATGCACGTAACTAACGAGAACCTAATCTTAACCTCAATTACAAAATGAAACAGTTTTGGCCTTTCAGTTTACAAAACAAGTAAACATGAACCTTTTGTAAAATAAAGCATGTTGCTAAGTCAGGATTATTTTGATATTGTAGGTTAGCCTTGTTTTTCTCTGGTTTTCTTACACAGTCAGGATATTTTTGTCCAAAAAATGGATGAAACACACACACACAAACATAGCCTAGGGGCGATGAAAATGGAGCCTTTGCTCAGTGAATGTGTTTGTGTTCTCTCTTTCCCTGTCTCTCTCAAGGGAGCCAAGAAGACCTGATCCTGTCCTATGAGCCTGTGATTCGGCAAGAGAGTAAGCAATGGCCCTCATCCCCCTGCAGTACAAAACCTAGGAATTGTACAACAGCTTGATGTAAAATGTTTTTCAATTGTGCCTTCATAGCTTGGCCTTGTTTTTCTTTTCCGGTGCAAAACAGTTAACTATGCCAGGCCTGTTATTATTTTGGGGCCAATGAAGGACAGGATCAACGATGACCTCATCTCTGAATTCCCCGACAAGTTCGGCTCATGCGTGCCCCGTAAGTGCAAAAAGTCATTTTATCCAGTATCCAGTTATCCAGTACCTAGATAGACTAATCACTGCACCTGTGTTTTTTTTTTGTTTGTTTTTTAGTCATAAGCAAGTCTTAAGTATACTTGGCAAATTAAATTAGGTGTTAATTGTAATTTGAGGCCTAACTACCCAGTAGAATAGTTCTCACAGTCATGCTAGAACTGATTTGGTAATGTAAGCTTCTGCGTTGATGGCACGTTTGATAACATGATAACACGGTCCTACCAACCTAGCCGAGATGTGTGAAACAATGTGTGTGTTTCCTGTTCTCACCAAGCTGGTTCCATTTGTGTTCACTCCCGCTGTGCTACTGATGCTTTTGTCTCATGCTGACCTCATTATATTAAAGCCCATATTTCAAAGATTGCTTATGAACAACAGTAATAATGTGGTTCTTATATGGATGAGTTAATGTGTTTTTCTTTTTATCCACACTGTTATCCTTAAGCAGTCTATGAAATGTGTAGTTATTTTTCATCTTTCTTTTATTTGACTCATTTCCTGCTTTCTGCTTTTGTGGTTGGTACAGTTGGTATTTGGGGGTTTTGGCCACAGTCATTCAGCCTAAGTCCTCTTTGTGTGTGTTTGTGTGTGTGTGTGTGTGTGTGTGTGTGTGTTTTAATGTTATTATTTAATCCTTTGCATGTGTTTGTTTTAATTTAATCATTGTTGTTCGTTTTTAAAATCTTTTAAAAGCGGATAACAGTTCAGGGCAAACGGGTAAGTCGCAAGTCATCAATAAACAGGAAGTTTATTGATGTGTATATATAGCATAGGTTTTAACACCCTCCCTGCAAATTTTGTTTTTATACATATTTTTAGATGTATAAAAAAAGATTCATGTGTGAGTCATGTCACAGAAACAATTACGTAGCAACCCAAAGTAACAGTAACTGTTGCAGTAAAACTGTCTCTAGCTGTTGCTCAAGGAAAAAAACAAAAATTGTTTGCTAATCTAGTTTACTTTAAGAAAATGTTTCCTTTAAATGAATTTCTTAAATTATCTACAATAAGCCCCCCTTTCTCGTCTAATATAGATACCACGAGAGCAAAGAGGGATTATGAGGTGGACGGGCGAGATTATCACTTCGTCACCTCGCGGGAGCAGATGGAGAAGGACATCCAAGAGCACAAGTTCATCGAAGCCGGACAGTACAATGACAACCTTTATGGGACCAGCGTCCAGTCAGTCAAATACGTGGCTGAAAGGGTCGGTTTATAGGGAAAGGTTTTGCCATAGTACAGTTTTGATTGTATTTATTCTCAGAATATATGGCTTGCCTTTAGAGCCAACATGAATCATAATTTTTCATTATTAATCATTTCTGTACCTTCTGTACCGTAATGTATTTCTGAGTGTAATATGGTATTTGAATATGGTATA
>JBBPCZ010000037.1:7238535-7251482 GCA_037974445.1 Brycinus macrolepidotus
ACTGGAACGGAGATTGCGAGGCAGGCCTTCTCGTCCAACATCAGTGCCTGACCTCATAAATGCTCTACAGAATGAATGAGATTTCCCACAGAAACTCCAAAATCTTGTGGAAAGCCATCGAAGATGAGTGGAAGCTGTTATAGCTGCAAAGGGGGACCGACTCCATATTAAAGTCGTCAATGTATTTCAATGCCATGTCATTGAATGTCACCAAAGTCCCTGTTGGTGTAATGGCCAGTACTTTCCTCCAAATAGTGTAGCTCAAATCCATATTTGATTGTGAATGTACAAACAAAATATCCAAAAGTAAAAATGAAAGGGGAAGCGTAAGATACTTATCCAACCTATACGTAAACACAACTTCACCACGTAGGGTGTGGGTATGAATGGGCTAGCTGACAAATACATCGTCATTATTGTGTTCTTTATTATTGTGTTATTATAGTGTGACAATGACAAATTTAACAGCAGGTACTGTGTACAATGGTGGACTTAACATGCACAACATCTAGGTTGATATTAATTAAAGCTGTAAATTAAAAAGACATGTTTATTTGTAATCACTAGCAGCATAGCCACTGAATGTTCTTTTATAGCTCACAGCTTATAGTCCACAGAATCACAAATTGCACAAGAAAAGCAAACAAGCAAACTCATTAATACATTAGTTATATTCACAGTTCATTTACAGACATAAAAAAAGCAGTATATCCCGGTTTGGGGTTGCTAGCAGACTCTAAATATTCTTCTTGCTTCTCAGGGATTTCAGTGAGAGCCTGATTTTCAGACATTTCTCTTGGTGTGAATGAGGAGGTCTCTCTGTAGATCAGCTTCCAAACTCCCAGGTCCAGCCTTGCCACCGGGAGGATCCGTGATCAAGGTTAGTTTATTGAAAACGCCACGGCCAAAGTAATCTGCCACCACCGAAAAGCCATCGTTAGAACTCCTCAACTGCAAAAGATAGAATTACACGTTAATAACTGCATAAATTTAGGCTGAATATTTGCATCAGTAAGTCTTTTATAATTTGTTATAGCTGGTGAGTGCTAACTAGTTATAAAATAGTCATAAAAATATTTTTCAAATGAAATTTACCTGTACTCAAATATTTGAAATAATTAAAAATAATCTAGGAATACTTTTTGTTCACTTGAGACATTCACATAGTTAATAACCCCTTTTCGGAGTTCTAATTTCATTCAGCACCCTTGCATTTGCTCACACTTCATTTTTGAGCTTTAGCATTGTGTAACAGAGGAGACGAATCGTATCCAACCTTAGTTCCTATGCTAATAGATATTGGGTATACAAAGAAGCACTGCAAGTAAGGGAACTTTTTTTAATTCTTACTCGGGTTACTAGGCTACATTTACTTTTACTTGAATCTTCATTTTACTAAGGAACCTATACTTTTACTTGACTATGGGTTTCGGCTACTCTACCCACCTGTGAGCAGAAAGCAATATAGGCTTCATTTATAAGGTGATAACGATAAGGATACAGAAAGATCCATGGTTGTGTGAAATGGGGAGAAGCCTTTTTTGCCGCACCTGTCTGTTGAAATGGTCGTGCAAGTCTCGTTTCTGGTCCTGTGCTCGCAGCATATCCATCACCTTCCTATTCTCAGGTGTGCAGGTGGGGCACTCAGCCTCACTCTCAGCGTAGCTCTCGAAGCAGTGCTGGTGGAAAGAGTGGCCACAAAGGAAGTGCACTGATGGCAATTCCAGAGGGCTGTTACACATACTACACTTTGTCTTCTGGAAAATCTTTGCACTGCAAAAGAGGGAGGAGGGAAACTTTGGAAAGACATTTTGTACATAAAGACAAACAGTCCTCATTAAACATACACAAAGTTTACACAAGGAAAGAGGTAAAGAAGAAGAAGGAAGCAGGTTTTTAAAAATATGACCCTTTACAGGGAAGAATAAAGAGAAGCTTGATACATTTAAGTCTATTCTTAACCACTTGTCAGCTTATTTAAACAGTTCCTCATTTTAATACAGCTGTGCACCTCACTGGCTGCTTATTCAAACTTTTCTCAGCATACTTCACTCTCTTCTTGAAAATGTCTCTTATAATATTACAAAAACATTACACAACTTTATTCTTTCATTTGGTAAGTTTTTTGTTTCAGGGTAAGAGAGCACATTTTCTTAAACTTTCTGATGGGGAAAATCAAACATCTTCATAGGCCAAGTGACTTGCAGGTCACACTTATTGCCTACTACAGGCAACAGATCCAAAACTTGGGAGATTATGGCAACCAGTACTGAATTATATGAGGCAATAAAGACATTACTAACTGACCCACTATCCACACATTAGTTTGAGGACAAGTGCATATATTTCTCACATTAGTTTGAGGACAAGTATTTTCGGCTGCTGCTATTTTTCTGTTCCTTCCGTCTTATTTTTCCACCCATATCAGCTATCTGTCCAACTATTTCAAGCTTGAAATCCTCTCTATAGCTCTTCTTTGTACTCATACAGTAAAAAGGACCTAATCTAAAATTCTTTAAAAATGAATTACAAATGATGAGGGAGGCTTTTTTGAAAGACTACCGTCTCCCGTTAGTGCAGTTACCTCGTGCGGAGTTCTTGGATCTCGGAGCGTAGGTGTGCCGTCTCCTCACGGTACTGCCGAATCTTTCGCTCATCCTCCTCAATCTGCTGGCTCTCCCTCTGCAGCTTATTAATCAGATAATCTTTGATCACCGAAAGTGTTGCTGTAGAATTATGGGCCAGTGTCTGCACCACTGCAACAGATGAAAGTGAATATAACCATATCTGATTAAATTGTGGTTAAGCTGGTTTTTCAGAATTTAGAAATGATATGTATCGCCTGGAAATGAAAGTGCACTGTAGTCCACAAGCTAGGAAATGCCTTTCTTTTGTATAGTTGTTTCTGACTACTTCCTGCTCCAGTAATACAAGTTACATATCCCCAGACAGGGCTGTTAAATCTACATTTAGACATAGGATGATGCTTTTGTTTTGGATGCAAGAATCAAAATTACAAACCTAAATAATTAAATAACAAGTCACTTATCTGAGCAGTAAGTATCTTTCTGCCAGCAAAACCATAAGTTAACATTAGAATAAAGGCAAACAAAGAAGAAATCAGTAAAAGTATAAAGATTTTTTTTCATTTCTTATTATATACATCATTTGGTTAGCTAGTTTGAACACAGGTTTGATTCCAGATTTCTCCTTTATGCCTCCAGCTATTACATGAGCTCCATCCTGATTTAATTTAATAAAGTATTGATTGAGCCAAAGATTCGAGACAGGGAAACTGCACTGCATCACTGGTTTTGACTAGAGTTAGCAGATCAAATGACTGCAAAGCACTTACGAAAAGTAGACCACAAGCATCTACACTTGTGAAACACACGACCAGGGTAAGAAAAGTACAAGTCACCTAAGAGAGCAGGAAACAGCATTTGCATGTGCATGTATTCATCCTGAATACTTTCAACATACCCAGAAGAGGTGGCATGAGGTTGTTTTGGTCAATGTGCTGCAAAACCTCACTGATGTAAGCTTTGCAGTCTTCTTCTTTTCTTGCAAAATATCCCAGGGCCTGCTCCCACAGACAAACCTCCTTATCGCCATAGGACTTGCAGGCCTCCACCACCTTAGAGTACTCCTCATTCTGCATGTGGTAATGCATGATCTGCTGGTACCTGCAGAAAAAGAAAGACATACTTCAGGTATTTCCTGTATACTTTAGAATGGGTACAACCTTCACAGCACAGCAGTAAGTCAATTGCATTACTAGTAGTTCCTGTTCAGTGTGTATAGCAAGGGTAAAACATTTTGGCCCTCAGTATTGTATGTAATCTAAATACAGCGCAAGTGGCAGGCATCTGGGCCATCACCAACGACAGGACATTTCCATTTCCACTGATGGTGAGGCCTCCCCATTCCAGAAGTGCTGAATCACTTATATACACAGACTGACTCATGGAACCTAATGACAGTGAGGAAGACCACCTCTCCCCCAGTAACCGGGTGCTCTGCTTGGCCATGGCTGAGGAGAACTCTGGTTAGAATTAACCCACAGAAGGTCACTGGACCAGACAACATTCCTCAGAGGATGTGCAGACCAGCGGGCAGATGCTCTCATCTTCAATATCTCTCTGAGCACCACGTGTTTCAAAGCCACCACCATCAATCCTGTGCCCGAGAAGTCTTCGGCCGCGTCTTATCCTGCCTCAGTGTCTATCATACCGTTGTACTCACACTCATCACCATGAAGTGCTTTGAAAGCCTCATCATAAGGCACATAAAAATCACAGTCGCCCCCCTCACTATACCATCTGCAGTTTGCATATCGGCCCTAACGTTCACAGTGTGATGCTATCACCACAACACTTCATCTTTCCCTCACCCACCTGGACAAAAGGACACTTGTGGAAGACTAGGGAGACCTCAACCAGTCAGGATCGGGAGCATCTCCAGCACAACCAACCTGAGCACAGGTGCCCCTAAGGGGCAGCGCACAGAGAGGAGGTGAAACGGCTCACTGACTGATACAAAAAAGTGTCTCTTAATGTAGACAAAAGAGATGGCTGTTGACTTCGGAGAGCATGCTGTGATCACTGTCTGCTTCAAAATGAACAGCTCCTCAGAGGAGATAACCCAGAGCACCAAGTTCCTTGGTGTTTACATCACGGGGAACCTCACATCGACCCTCAACACCAGCTCCTTTGCCAAGAAAGCCCAGCAACGTCTCTATCCTTCAGAGACTGAGGGGAGTTTGTATCAGCAAACCCACCAGCAATGCAGATGACCCCACACACACCCAACATCCTCTTCTACGCATCAAAAACTGAACCACACACACACACACAAACACCACAACAGAATCAAAAGGTTTCCTTCTCGTAAACACAAACGTATATACACTCTTCTAACCGTTCTATCATAAACATTTACAATCCATCTGCCACTTGCCCATAAACAAACCCACGGTAAATACTCTATCATATATTGTACATTTTTATCCTGTTGCTGCTAATGACGGCTAATTCTGCAAAATTATTTATTGTTATTCTTACCTCAATCTTTGCATTTTATGCACATTTAATTTCTCTGCTGCTAGAATACAGTATATATCATAATACTGTATTCATTCATACTAGTCTTGCACAGGCTGCACTTTCTGTTTGCACTCTATGAAACCCCGTTTTTGCATTGCACCATCGTCCTGGAGGAACGTTGTTACATTTCACCATGTACTGCGTGAATGGTTGAAAGGACAAACACCTAAGTGACTTAAATGATACCAAGAACCACAAAAATCACTGAGATTTGTCATGACCTCACTTACATATTTTCTCAATATTTTCCCTTCTTAAGGATAAGCTACTGTTAATGTAAACTGCCTGATTTACTCCCAACATACAATAGACATTACTAAGAAGAGTTATTTTGACTCACAGCTTGCCCTTCTCATAGAGGTACAGCACCCCCTCTTTAAAGTTGTGCATTTGGCAGAGCACCAGAGCCTTATCAAAAACGGTGTTCTCCCTCCTCAACAGAGACAATGCTGCCTCCTGCAGGGCTTTCTTTCTCTGAATGAGAGAAGAGAAGCAGAAATAAACAAGCTTTAAAAGGTTTAAATTAAAAACAAAATATGTAATAAATTTCTTAATGATGCAGCACTACAGTATGATTGTGATATTCCTTAAACCGTATATTGTTAGTGTAATGTAGTAAATATTAGCAATATGTGGAGTTTACCTCAGAGTCCTGTTCATGGGCCCAGTCCTGCAGGCGAAGCTCCAGCAGTGTATCATACACACCTTGTGGTGATGAGGGTTCCACCTCAATCATGTGCTCAAGAAATGCACGTAGCTCTCTTGGGTTATTGGCAAAGATGGGGATAAACTCTTCTGAATTGGCCTGAAAGCAGAAAAAGTGATAAAGTGAGAGAAAGTGCAAGACAAATGAATTCCTTTAAAATTCTGGATATGAAAAATGTTATTTTTTTAAAGCACAAAATCATGTCCCTGTACTTTTCAAGATAATAAGATAGCAAAAATCATACATTTAAAGTATCACTTTAAAAATCTCCTCATACAATTAAACACAAAAGTCTCATGATGACAGCAAAAAAAAAAAAAAAAAAAAAAAAAAAAAAGCATTCCCCACAATAAAAATGTCCACGCATGTTTGTGTTTGACTGAAGTAACAAAGAGAAATTATAAACCGAACTATTGAAATGTACTGCAAAAGTTATCAAATGCCAAATCATGTCTAAGGACTAACAGGCTTGACTTTTCTTTTTTTAACACATCACATTTTCTCCTTGACCTCTAGTGATGCAAATTAAAAATGGAACATTGATCCCAGTATTCAAACACAGGCGTCCAGTATCCAACCACATCAGCATCTCCTAGTGTAGCACATCTCCTTGTCTCGTTCCTCAGGGTGGAGCCTCTGCTGTCCCAAGAACAGAAGGGTACCTATGAAAGAAAACAAATACTTTGGACTTCTCACCTTGTTTACGGCTGTCCTGTCCAGACTGTCCCTGTCCGTGGAGTCGCGGCTGGGCTGGTAGTCTGTGCAGAGCCTCTTCAGCAGCACAGTGGTGCTCTCAGGAACATGGTGCATGAGAGTTTTACCATAGTGCTTCATATTGGTCTCAGCCTGCTCAAACGGCAGCCGCCCGATATAGCGCAGAGCCTCTTGGTAATTCTGAAATGAAAGATGAGCAAAAACAAAGACATTACACAATGTGATGAAATTTCTAATACTGTCAAATGCTTTAAAAATCAGTCTACATTTTCCATCCTTTTAATACTTAATTATTTGAAGCTTTCTGATGGAATGAACAAATACTGATGAAATTGAACAGGAGACTGTTTGCAGAAGATTCCTTTCAAAATGCATATCCTTAAACATTGAGTAGTTAAGTATTCTATACAAATTCTTCAGCATAACTCTGAAGACAGCTACAACAATTTTCCCCACCTTTAAATCCTCCAGTTGGATCTTCAGGTACCACTCATGATGAGAATGTTTCTCTGCCAGAAACACAGCGTGGCTGTGGTAACCAGCCTGGCGGAGCACCTTTATGGCTATCTCCACGTCAAAATGCACCTCACTCTCGCTGCTCTGGAACCCAAAGGGAATTGCAGATAGTGTTTAGACTGACTCTACCTACTTCTCCACTTTTCATTGCATGGAATGTAAAAGAGTATAAAGCAACCAAATAGTAAAGAACTGCTTCAAATAGGGGTACCAGGCCACTGCTTCCTTATGCAGTAACAAACCTTAATGAATTCCTCCAGCTTAGAGCTATCCTTCAGTTTGGTGTAGCAGTTGAGCAGTAGTGTGGTGTGATCTGCATTGGCCAAGCATTGTCTGTGGAGAGCCTGCAGGTACGCCGTCAGATTGTGTATTCTCTGAGCATCCAAGAACTTACGGATGACGTACGAGGGTTCAAGCTTCCCAATGGTTCTACAAAACAAGGGAGGTCAGCTTGTGAAAACTACACTGCTGTTACAAGGGTGCTTTTTGCTTTTTTTTTTTTATTTAGAGTGTACTTACCCAAATTTTAACAATAAACAGAAATATGTTGCAAAAAAACACTGAAACATCAACAATTCATGAAGATCAATCTTACCGAATATATTGCTGAATAGCTCCATCATGATCACCTTTAATGTACAGGTGATCTCCATATTGTCTGAATATCTCAGACAGGCCATCATTATCCAGATGTTGGCTCTTTGCAAGATTAATTGCCATTACAAACAGATTCTTCTTAAAAAGCATCTATAAGAAGAACGACACAATTTCTGTTCATTCAGCTGGCATCACTAGTGTTGCTATTGAAGCACAGGAGTAAACATTATATTAAAGCACCATATTTAGAACTGTACCATTTAGCATCCGAATTTAACAACCCTGACCTCTAACTTAGTCTGGGTGTCCTTTTCTTGCAGCATGAACATGTTTCCATCTCTCGTCAGGATGTAGAATGAGCCCCACTCTGCCAGGACATCTATGATGTCATCAAATGCTGCACTGTAGGCGATGAACTTATTGTCCAGGTCATAAATTGTCAAGATCTGCTTTTCCGTTGGAGAGGTCTCTCTGCTCCCAAAGTCTGGCCTGTGACCCAGAGAGTTTCACAGCACACAGATTATATCAAAACTAGAACCTCTGGATTCTCAATTCATTTTGCCATATTAAATGCTAATGCTACAGACTTTAGCTGTGCAAAGGGGTACATTTACCATGGCATGGCAAATCTAATTAAGCTTTGGATAACATCATTTATTCATATTTATTTAAGAAATAGTTAAATAAAAACTGTTAAATATATTTTGGACTAAATCTGATGAACCCTCCAAGTGCATTACAGGTACTCAAAAGCCCATGAGCACGTTCTAATAATTGGTGGAGACTATAAAAAGTATCAGAATCTCTGAGCTGTTTGCACTACACAGATTTAGTGGAAATTTCAAAAATCCCCAAAACTCCCAATCCCAAAAAATTGACTATGACTAAAAAATGAGGCTAAAACTGTCTAATGTGCATTCAGCAACACAGCATGAAATGATAACGGTCAGTGCTGTATATGTGACTCCTACTTGTTAGGTGACTTGGTGTCTCGTGTAAGCAGAAGTAAGTATCCCCGGTGCCAGTGGGCCAGAATCTTGTGCCCATCAAAAGCAAAGCAGGGTCCTCTTTCATCAGGCTGGTACAGATACACACACTCGTCTCCTGCTACAATGAACTGCGAGTCCTGAGAGGGGTCCGTGAGAGCAGAACAGCGCAGAGCACAGCCGTGTGTGTCCAGCTCCAAGCGAGGGTACTCTTTCACTGACAACGTGTAACACTAAGAGCAAAATAAACCAACAGCACTGAGTACAATAGCATTTTGTCTGACCACTTCAATTATTCTTGTACAAATTAAAATCAAACGGACAAATCAGACAATTAAACACACCTGTACTTTCTCAAGGGTGGCTACAAACAGATGTGTGACTTTTCCTGCCTGGCGGAAAGCCAGGCCAGTGATGGGACAGTTTCCCTCGTGAAGGGTTAGTGTTTTACTGTGTCTGTCTCTGGTGATGTCCCCTTTTGTTAACACTACACTGCCATCTGTAAAGCCTGAAAAAAAATCACCCTATTATGAACAATAAAATCAAACTGTTTTACATATTTTTCTTTTAAGTAAAAATGGAAAATTCCATAGAAACTTCAGACAGCTTATATTAAACATTATTTTATCAAACAACTTTTCTTATAATTAACAGATCGAGAGACAAAGAGAGAAATTATACCTATGGCCATGAAGTTCAGGTTCTCATGTACACTAAGACAGGACACTTCTGTGGGCTTGTTCCCAGGAATGGCTGGGAATATGCGGGTACACAGAGGGCTTCCACTGTCCCTCTTGTCTGTGTTCCATACCTTAACCTGGTGTAGATATAAACACACACACACACACACACCCCAACAATTCAGCATTCTGCATAGGACACTTAATGGGGAATTTCTGCATGATTGTTAAAGAAACAAAGTAATTCAGAGTGCTTTGATGTGAAATGCTACATTATAGAGGAAGCACCTTTTTGATAGTCTCTAAAGAAAAAAATATTCTACAAAAAAAAAAAAATCATGAACGTATAAAAAGTCAGAAGACATTTGTGGGTTCACTGTTCATTTCTGACATTAAATAAAATGGCAAGGATATATGCTGGAGAACCCTTCATTTCTATCACAACCAATGTAAAGAAATATTAGTTTGTGTTTCACGTCAAAACGTTTTGTTTACTTTTTACAAACCTCAGAGACTGAACTAAGAAACAAAAGCTAAGCAACCATTTAATCAATCAAATATACTATTAAGTATAAAGTGTCCATTTGTCGTACGTGAACACACCACAGCACAGCACACAGTATGAACAGCACGAAATTCTTCTCTGCATTTAACCCATTCACCAAGTGAAGCAGTGGGCAGTCAGCGACGTGGCACCCAGGACCAGTGTGTGGGGATGGTAGCTTGCTCAAGGGTACCTCAGTGGTGCCACTAGCAGTCCTGGGATTCAAACCCATAATCTTCTGATCGCAGGGGCAACTCCCTAACCACCAGGCCATCAGCTACTATTAGATATCTATGATCTCCAGCATGAGAAGTGTTGAACTGCAGTGTCTTTACCAATGGGTTGATGCCATGCTCGTCCTGCCCCACTGACACCAGGATGCTGTGCTGCTTCAGCTGGTACAGGTGTGTCACCCTCAGCTTGTAGGCTTGGAAACAGGTCAGCTGCAGCGAGCGTGTCAAAAACCATATCTGACCATCCATATGTGCACAATCAGAGTCAAAGAAAACATTGTATTCACTTTAACTGACAGCTTACAGAGTCGAAGGTAAGATAACCCTTTATTAGTCCCACAAGTGGGAAATTTGCATTGTTACGGCTGCAAAGTGGACAGTACATGTAAGAGCAGCATAACCAATAGAATAAAAGCTATACAAAACAACAGTATAATATAAAAAGTACACTATACAAATAATACAAAAATATAAATATATACGTTTGTGTGAAAGAAAGAAAATATATATATATAAACCTATATAAGTAAATGTATGTACACATTGGAAATATATATGTATATATGTACATGGTGGATGTATATATATATATATATATATATATATATAGGTACATAATGGAGTGTCCTCAGTTGGTATTGCACCACAAAAATTGCACACAATTGCACCAGAAGGTGTGAACTGGGGAGGTTGCATATCAAAATGACGTTAGCTAAAACAGCCTCCACACCTTCACAGACACACTACAATATTATACCACTTGTGTGCAAAAGATATATCACAAAGTGAAAATATCATACATTAAACTACGTTTGCCAACTGCTAAGAAACACCTATAGTCCAGACCTGCTACAGGCTGCTAGCGAGACACAAAGTAGCACAGCACCAGAGAGCAGCCCTGCTGTGTAAGGATATCTCCCAGAACAACGTGTCCACGGCCCGAATCACACGCTGATATGCCGTGGGGTAGAGCAAAGTTCTTCCCATTCTCTCCGGGATCCTTCACAGTCTCTTTATCAAAAAACACAAACCGTCTCCACTGCAAGAAAGCAGCCATTTTCTCACCACAGCCCCCTCAAAATCATGTGATTCACACTGTGGTCATGTGAGCAGAGTTCACGGAGGAAGTTATATACATACATTTCTAGGTGTATTTTTGAAGCAATATGTTACAGAGCTTGTCTTACACATGCGTAAATATATGTACACTGCTGTGTTGCATAGTTTTTATTCTATTGGTTATGCCGTTCTTTTGTTCTGTCCACTTTGCTGCCGTAACAATGCAAATTTCCCACTTGTGGGACTAATAAAGGGTTATTTTATCTCATCTTATCTTATCTTTTCTTATCTTAAACAGACTTAATTCAGTAATGAAGAGGCGTGTGCTTTAATCTTTTGAAAGGAAAAGAAAGGCAGAGAAAAAAAAAACTACAAAGAGTCGCACAAACATTCGAGAGGTGCTTTGTGACGTCACCGACCGAACGCCCCTGTTGTTTTAACGTGGACCAATCAACGGCGAGCGTGTGTTCGGGACTCTGAGATTACATCGTGGTCGGCACGTGGACCAATCAGAAGGCCTCGTTTGGGCCTGGAGGGGCGGGGCCAGCGGTTTACCGGATCCAGGGCTGAGATCGCGGAGCGGCGCCTCGCGTGGATCCAATGAGATCACGCCGCGTTCAGGGCCCGGTGGGCAGAAGCAGCCGGTGTGACTGCAACACGGAGATCCCAGTGAACATAAACCGCTGCTGTCTTCTCATGGGCTCTCCTCCACGACCCCAGATCTGAAGACTGCGGAGAAACCATTTTGCTCCTTTTAAAGTTTTTTTTTGCGCAAGAAGTAGCATCTCCTTTATTGTTCACCTGTCAGACTGCGCCAACTTACACCGGTCCTCCTGCTCTCATATAAAAGTTCTGCTGCTCCAGGTAAGTTTCATGCCAGCTCCAGTCTTATAAACTTGAATGCACAATTAACATCCCCATAGAGACAACTTTAATCCTATTTATATCCTTGTCCACCTTTGCATCTTAAAAAGGATGTAAGCATGTGCTTTAACTGCTAGCTAGCAGAGCTTAGCTGGGTTACCTTAGTGCCTAACAGCATTTTGCACCAATTAATCTCTAAATTTAACGTAAATAACACTACCAGTTATTCTAAAGCATGCTGTTTTGGTGTGCGTAACATCCTAGTTGTTTAGGGGTGGTGTAAATACCCCTCACCCCCCCACCCCCCATTAGGACCAGCAGTGTGTACGTCACTATTAGACAAAGGCAGTAAGACCAGAAGTTTCTATACTCAGGAGTTTGGCTACATATGTGTTCACTGTGAAAGAAAGCAGTTAAATCCGCCCCTTAGGTCTAGAAATTAAGGATAAGCCTAAAGCATGAGCATGAATCTACTGGCTGTTCTGTACTGTAATGAGGTCCACGTGCTTTCTAACTTTATCTCAGGGTCTGTGGGAGGGATTAGGCCAATAAGGATGTAGTCTCCATTGCAACACATCTCATGTTCAAAGAGCAGTGGAGAGCAAAGGCAGTGGATGTTGCCTCTGCAACCAAACCAGTCTGGCTGTGGTTTGAGACCAAACCAGTGGTTTAGTCTCCTTGCATGTGAGAATAAAGTCAAAGTGAACTTTGTCATCTCAACCATATGCATACCGAGAGATGAAATGGTGAAGCTCAGGTTCCACGATGTACACATGGCGCAGCAGACATAAGACGTGCGACATACAAAACAGTGCAAATAAAGAAGTATAAATAATAATAAAAGTTCCTTGGGGCAGCTGGTGGTTTAGTGGTTAGGGAGTTGCCCCTGCCATCAGAAGGTTGTGGGTTTGAATCCCAGGACTGCTAGTGGCACCACTGAGGT
>JBBPCZ010000037.1:7251623-7262680 GCA_037974445.1 Brycinus macrolepidotus
TGTGTGTGTGTGTGTGTGTGTGTGTGTGTGTGTGTGTGTGTGTGTGTGTGTGTGTGTGTGTATATATATATATATATTCAGTTTTCTTGTGATTTGATTTGGGACATCTGCAATTATTTTGTGTGGATACTTGTTTCAAAATGGCTTTAAAGAGTCTGTTCTTTCCATTATCTTTGTTTGTAAGTTTATATTTTAACTGATTTGGATAGCCAGTCTCTTGTCTTAATATAACAGTCATTTTTCTGTTGCATAGCCTCGGTTGCCGTGATGTCTGTTGACCTGGGGAGTGAATGGATGAAAATAGCTATAGTTAAACCCGGAGTGCCAATGGAAATTGCTCTAAACAAGTAAGAAACATTCCGATGGTGCATTTGCTAGTTTTCTGCTTTTAACAGGCTTTATCTAACCTGTTCTCTTCCAAGGCTCGAGAGAATAATCTGTTCCTTTCTGTTTTGCTTCAGAGAGTCCAGAAGGAAAACTCCAGTGGCCGTGTGCTTAAAAGAAAATGAAAGACTTTTTGGAGATGGTGCTCTGGGAGTGGTCAGTCTTAACACCTCTTTTTTTTTTTTTTTTGCTCTTAAAGTAATGAAATTTTGATGATCCCTAATTTGAATTACGAGTAGTGACCTTAGTTTTATCATTGCAGTCTGTGAAGAATCCCAAAGTGGTGTACAGGTATCTCCAAAATCTCCTGGGCAAGACTGCGGATAACCCACAGGTCGTGCAGTATCAGAAACACTTTCCTGAACACCAGATACAGAGAGACGAAAAGAGAGGAACAGTGTACTTCAAATATTCTGAGTAAGTATTGTGTGTGGGTCCTTCATGTTTCTGTGTACATTTGTTAGGCAAAGATCCTGATAAATATCTGGTATTTTGCTGTACAACATGTATTTAAGGAGCAGAGTGAGATTATGTTCTTATGTGCCCCAGGGACATGAAATATTCTCCAGAGGAAATCTTGGGCATGGTTCTGAACTACTCTTGTGGCCTGGCTCAGGACTTTGCAGGTTTGCCTATTCAAATCTCCCATCTTTGTCTGTCTGTTGCAGCACTACATTAACACATAGAAGAAGTCTGCTGATGGCCCTGTTTTAGAAATATCTTTATTCTTGTCTCCACAGAACAGCCTATTAAAGATGCAGTAATCACAGTCCCAGCCTTCTTTAACCAAGCAGAACGTAGGGCAGTCCTGCAGGCGGCACAGATGGCAGGTGTGAAAGTCCTTCAGCTGATCAACGATAATACAGCTGTGGCTTTAAATTATGGAGTGTTCAGGAGGAAAGACATCAACTCAACTGCCCAGGTATGTTAAATTAAAGAGGGAGTTCAGCCAAAAATCAAATCAAAATTTTCACTTTACCTCAGATGTAGCTGATTTAGCCCCAACATGTTTGGCCAGTGAGTTTACTGACAAATTCTTGTTGAACTTTTTTTATTTGGTCAACAATATTGACAAGTTTAAAAAATGCAATTGTGACAATTTATAATTAATTTCAGTGGATTGATGATTGCATTTTCATTATGTAATTGTATGTTATTTGGGATTCATAGAGAAAAGATAACCCCATCATAGACCATACCATACCTGGGGGCATGGTTTAAAAAAAAAAAAAAAAAAAAAAAGCAAGCTCCACGTGGGAATTTGATTTCACAAACCAGTACAGCAGGCAGAAAAATGTCCTGAGGGAATGAGAAATGGTTAAAGGTCAGGTTATAAATCCCATGTAGCAAACTCGTCTACCATCTAGAATTCAGAGTTTTGTACCGTTCGTCTGCAAAAGGACTAGCGTTTACCTTGTTTCTGAGACAATACAGCATTAATACTGTGCAGAGTGCGTGCCGTGACACACTTGCGTCAGAACCTATTTAGAATAATCTCAGACTTTGCCTTTTTAGTTTTCAGTTTGTCTCTTAGTTTTGCATTCTTTCCTCTGCAGAATGTGATGTTTTATGACATGGGATCAGGAAGTACGACGGCCACTGTTGTCACATACCAGACAGTGAAGACCAAAGAGGCTGGCACCCAGCCTCAGCTGCAGATCTGTGGAGTCGGGTGAGTGTCTCACATAGGGCTAATATTTCACGTGAAGACGTCTCTTGGACATTAAGTATAGTAAGGAGAAGACTGGTTTAGACAGCTTTGATGATGCACCTATTCATTTTATGGCATCTGACCATTATTGTCTTTGGTGCTCAGCTTTGATAGGACACTTGGAGGCTTTGAGATGGAGCTGAGACTTAGGGACTACCTGGCTAAAATCTTTAATGAGCAGAAGAAATCCAAGAAGGATGTGAGAGAGAACCTGCGCGCCATGGCCAAGCTGCTGAAGGAGGCTCAGAGACTGAAGACAGTGCTGAGTGCCAACGCTGAACATACTGCTCAGGTGGGTAAGAGAGAGGCCTAGTTATAAGATAAGATAATCCTTTATTAATCCCACAAGTGGGAAATTTGCAAGTTATCAGCGTTTGCCTGGTTCAGGGTCTTATAAGGGCACTGAAAGTGATCTACATGCTCATTTTTGTTTTTGTATTATTGTTGTACTGTGAACCTTTTAGGGAAAGAAACCATTAAAGTTTATTTGCATGTTCAGTTGAGATTACTCTGTCTGTGTGCTGCTTTTTGCCTCTGTATGCAAAGGAAGTATTAAAATGTATTCAGATCCAGTGTATGTTGACCCTTATTCTACTTTTTGCCAGATTGAAGGTCTGATGGATGACATTGATTTCAAGGCCAGGGTGACCCGCTCTGAGTTTGAGGCTCTCTGTACTGATCTGTTTGACAGAGTACCCGGGCCAGTTCAGCAGGCTCTCGCTGCTTCAGAGATGTCTTTGGTGAGGAGCTTTATGACATTTTACTCTTGTATAGTTCAGAGGCGTTTGTTTGTACAGCGCTTCTTTTTGGTACAAATGGAAATGGTTAAAATTGTTTTGTTTGTTCTGCAGGATGAGATTGAGCAGGTCATTCTGGTTGGAGGAGCCACTCGAGTTCCCAGGGTTCAGGAAGTCCTTCTCAAAGCAGTGGGAAAGTAGGTTTCACTCCACTTACTCTATATTAACTTGGATAGCTTTATTGATTTTTATATTGATTGATATTATAATATTGATTAACCCTGTTCTTACTCTGTTGCTACTCCTAACTAAAAGCATTTAATAAACATTTTGACACTAACAGAGTAAACTAGAATATGCATTTCTGTGAGAACATGCACAGTGTGATTGTGTGGTTGCTATAAAACCAGTGTTTAGAGACACCATAACATTGGTTTTATGGACAAAAAAAATTGCTCCCCCAGGCAGCCTCAAACTCACAATGTTTTTGGTTCAGAAACAGGCGCTACGCCACTGGGGGCGGAGGGGGCGCGCCTGCTCTTATCGAACCATTTATGGGTGCGGCTGAATGCGTAGCATAATTCACGGGCTGATTATTTTTAATTAAACCACAACAAACACTCACACACGTCTTTTATTGTCTGGAAGTCTGTTTTATGAGCGTGCTGTGTGTTTTGCTCTGTGTTTGTTTCTTCGCGTTGGTTTATTTGTCTTTTTCTCCCTCCTCGGTATCCGTACACGTTGCGCCACTGACTGTCTGTCCACTATCTCTCCAAACGGGGCTCGACAATTCTCTTTCTCTCCCTATAAGTTTCAGACGTCTCTCGACAATTTTAAAAAATGATCAGTACTCGGCCCCTGATCAACCAATCAAAGTTTTGTACAAGCGCACTACTACGAATTATAACTGGCGTTTTGACATTGGAGTGGTCCCGAAATTCAGCACGAGCTCCGACGAGAAGCAGCGCCTATTCTGGCTATAAAAAGAATAATAATAAAAATAAAACTTAAGAAGAACAGTCGTGTGATTGCAGAGCTTGTGATCCGTGATCAAAATCAACTTTATTTTTACTGTGTTTGTCCAGCAGGTGGCAGTAAAGAACAACTATAATTCAAGGCCACTGAGCATGAAAATAGTACAAAAAATAGACAAAACCCCACTTGCTGGCCACCTATAGCACAGTTTCATGCTCAGTATCTCTTTACTGTGAAAATATTCAACTTGTAACCTGTCCTGTTTCTGCAGAGAGGAGTTGGGGAAGAATATAAATGCGGATGAGGCAGCAGCTATGGGTGCTGTGTACCAGGCTGCAGCTCTCAGTAAAGCATTTAAAGTGAAACCCTTCCTGGTCCGGGATGCAGCTGTTTTCCCAATACAGGTGAGAGGAATAGCTGGGGTTCTTTTTAACATGCTGGGTAACCAAATTGATATTAAAAAGAAATGTCATTGTGCAAGCACATTTATAAAACTGTTTTCTGAAGACATACAAAAAAAAAAAATGGGGTGAGGGTAGCTGGTGGCCTAGTGGTTAGGGAGTTGCCCCTGCGTTCAGAAGGTCGTGGGTTCAAATCCCAGGGCTGCTAGTGGCACCACTGAGGTACCCTTGAGCAAGGTACCGTCCCCACACCCTGCTCCCTGGGTGTTCTCCGTTGGTGGCTGCCCACTGCTTCACTTGGTGAATTGGTTAAATGCAGTGGAAGAATTTTGTGCTGTTCACACTGTGTTCTGTAGTGTGTTCACGTGTGACAAAAATGGACACTTTACTTTATACCTCTAGCACGTGTGTGGGATTTGCAATGCCATCTAACTTAATGTCTCTGTTCAGGTGGAGTTCAGCCGTGAGACTGAAGAAGAGGATGGTGCGAAGGGAGTTAAGCACAACAAGCGCATTCTGTTCCAGAGAATGGCACCTTACCCCCAGCGCAAAGTCATTACCTTCAACCGCTACACTGATGACTTCGATTTCTACGTCAACTATGGAGACCTCAGCTTCCTCAGCGAGGACGACCTGAAGTAAGTTCATGGCAGTATAGCACATTAAAAGCTGTTTTATTTTTCTTTTTTTGGTCCTGATTTGGAGGGTCACTGTATGATGATAAAGCAAGTATCAATTGGGTATTCTTGAAATTTAGGAAACACTGTTAATCAGAATCAAATAGGGTGGAGAGCTGCAGATCTACTGAATAATATGGACTGACCATTGTTTTCATTCTCAGGATGTTTGGGTCTCAAAATCTGACCACAGTGAAGCTGTCCGGAGTGGGCAGCAGTTTCAAGAAGCACTCGGATGCAGAGTCCAAAGGAATCAAGGCTCATTTCAACATGGATGAGAGCGGTGTGCTCATTCTAGACAGGGTCTGTTACTGGCTTGGTTAGAGATCAGCGGGGTCATTCACAAAGCATTTCAGAGTAGGAGTGGTGATCTGTGATCAGAAGGTTGTGGGTTCGAATCCCAAGACCACTAGTGGCACCTCTGAGGTACCATTAAGCAAGGTATCGTCCCCACACACTGCCCCCCAGGCGCTGTGTTCCCGGCTACCCACTGCTTCACTTGGTGAATGGGTTAAATACAGAGAGAGAATTTCATGCTGTTCACACTGTGTTCTGTGGTGTGTTCACGAATGACAAATGGACCCTTTACACTGATCTAAGATCAGTGTTTGTGACTGAGATTGCTAAAAACATGGGCAGAATCTGATCAGCATTTCTACTTAGATGCTTTGTGAGCCAATTTTTTTTTAAAAAGATATTATTTTCTGCCGATACTTAAATACTCAATATGTTGCAGGTGGAATCAGTGTTTGAGACTGTTGTAGAGGAGAAAGAGGAAGAATCAACTCTCACTAGTAGGTTGAAACTTCTGGGGTGTGTGTGTCCTGTGAAATTTCCTGTAGTTGTGTAACTTTTTTTTTATATTTATAGTTCACAGAACAAAGCGTACGTAATTTTACTTCTTTATTTTATTCACATTCAAATGTTTTGTTGTGGCTTTATAAGTGTGTTTTCTCTGCTTGAAGAACTGGGAAACACCATTTCCAGCCTGTTTGGAGGTGGAAGCTCTGAGCCCAGTGCCAATGTAACTGAACCCGTGCAGGTAAACCAGTTTATGCTCATCCTCACGTGTCTGCAAATATGATACTAAATGACAAGATTGTGACTAAAGGTCATGTTTTGTTGTAGGATGAGGAAGAGGTTCCTCCTGAATCTGCCAAAGATCAGGATGAACCAGTGGAGAAGCCAGAGGAGTCCGCTCAGGAGAAACCTGAGGCAGAGGAGAAAAGTCAAGGAGAGAAAAGCGAAGGAGAGTCCCAGACAGAGGAGAAAAAAACAGATAAAGACGATTCTGACAAAGAAGAGTCTGAGGTGAGAAGATTCTAAATTAATCAGTATTGACTTTATTTAATGTCGTACACTGTGTAGTGAGCTGGCTATTGGTCACTTGGGCTCCGTTTCTAATCATCTGTGACTAGACGCTTGGCTTCTAAGATTTCATTTAGGCATTATTGTACACTTCTTGGAACTGGATAGCATTAGAGTAAATCAAGCCACATGAAACCACTACATTTTACTTTGTACACTGTTGCACGTAATATTTTCTAGGGGTGCATGATCAGATTCAGAATGTTTTTTGTCAAAACACACAATTACAATGTGATTTTGACAACTGGTTTTACATTTGCAAATTTAAAATTGTGGCTCAGCTGGCCAGATTTGATTTTTTAAAAAGTATATTAAATATGTGGGGACGCATTTGATTGAATTGCATGCTACAGAACAACACCACTGAAGTATGTCAAAAATAGTAATGTAATGATCATGTACTGATCATTGGTGTGGCCATTGTATTGATCACACAGAAAGAGAAGGAGGCAGAGAAATCAGAAAAGTCTGAAGAGAAAACAACTGAAGCCAAAGAGGAAGAGAAGGATGCAGACAAGAAACCCAAGCCCCAGAAAAAGAGTAAAATATCTGTCGATATTGGGGTGGAGATGGAGGTTAATGATGTGCTCGATCCCAGTACAGAGGACATTGATGCCTCCAAAAAGAAGTAAGTGTTGATCTCTAAATGGGCTGTATCTACAGATGTGTGGAGGGACATGAATGAGATACAATGATATAAAATAATTTAGAGCCTCATAAAAAAGCCCCACCCCCCCACACTTTTTCCTGTCAGGTTGCAGGATCTGACTGACCGAGACCTGGAGAAGCAGGAGAGGGAGAAGACCCTGAACAGCTTGGAGGCCTTTATTTTTGAGACTCAGGTGTAGTTTATTTTACTTACCACTGTGGTTTTTGTTCAGTCTGCCCAGTACAGTGAGTGATATGGATATTGTAACGTAACAATGCCATATTCAGAAGTGACTTTGTTTTTTCACTCCCTTGTATAGGACAAAATGTACCAAGATGAATACCTGGTTGTGGTGACCGAAGAGGAGAAAGAGGAGATTTCTGGAAAGTTAAGCGCAGCATCGGCATGGATGGATGAGGAGGGCTACACAGCGAGCACTAAAGAACTAAAAGAAAAGCTGTCTGAGTTGAAGAAGCTGTGCAGGCCCATGTTCTTCCGAGTGGAAGAGAGGAAGAAGTGGCCGGACAGGCTAGCGGCGCTTGACACCATGCTCAACCACTCCTCTTTCTTCCTCAAGTGAGTACTAGCTCACAGAATGAGCTGATTTTGATCTGGTACTGGATCAAACCAGTAGCTTTTAGTCCTATTCAAGCTGTACACTGGATGTTTGCATGATGTCTGAGAATTATTACTTGCATTAGCACTTAATTCCTGGTCAAGCATGACCTCTGAAATCCAGTATCTTACATCTTACATCTATTTTTATTGTATTCTATTTCTGTAAAGCACATTGAGTGACCTTTTGTGTATGATAGTGTGCTATATAAATAAACTTGAACTTGAACTAACCTTGCTGTTGAATATACCATTACTATGCAGTGAGAAATACATATATTCATATATACGCATATGTTTCTGAGTAGACAGCATAGTTAATTTTGTAGCTTTTGACTGTTTTGTATTTGTACTGTTTAAGAATTCATTTTTCCCAAACGTGACTTTCGTTAATAACTATCAATTCATGTCTCGAGTGCGACTGAGATTTTTAATATTTGCAATAGACATATAAAATGTATAATGTGGTACTATAAGGCTGCTAAAAGTTTAATCAAACACTTTTTCTGTGTAGGAGTGCAAAAATGATTCCAGAAGATGGCCAGATATTTACTGAAGTCGAGCTGAAGACTTTAGAGAAAGTCATCAATGAGACCATGGTATGTATTTGCATTTAAAGCATTAATGTCTCCTGCGTTTACTTTCCTGAGTGAAAACTGATGGCTGTTCAGCAAACCATCTGTTGCCACCAGTTTTGCCAAAGCTATTTTCTCTTCTTGTAATATTGATAGTGTGATTATCTTCCTTTTCGGTAGGACTGGAAGAATGAAACCGTGGCTGAGCAGGAGAAACGCTCTCCTACAGAGAAACCCGTTCTGCTGTCTAAAGACATCGAGGCCAAGCTCTCACTCCTGGACCGGGAGGTCAACTACCTGCTGAACAAGGCAAAGTTTGCCAAGCCAAAGCCCAAACCGAAACCTAAAGACAAAAACTCCACCAGCGCAGAGGGCAACAAATCCAATAGCACAGATTCTGAGAAAGTCATTTCTCCCAGTGTTGAGACAGGTAGGAGAAAACTTACTCTCAGTGGCTGTTTGGAGGCCGTTTTCGTTTTTTTAAATTATTTTGAGTGTGTTTTGGTGTTGCTGTCTATTGAGATTGGTGCAATTTGAACATGCTTTGGGATATTGCAGAGGGATCTGAAGAGGCAAAGCCGGCAGAGGAACCCCCTACTGAAGAGAATAAACAAGAAGAGACTAAGCCAAAAGTTATAGAGGAAACGGAAGGCACAGGTAAATACACACCATCAGATGTACTAATTTGAAAGACTAGACCAGAGGCCGAGTTCATAAAGCATCTCAGAGAAGAATTGCTTATCTTGGATCAGGTTCCTCTTTTATTTATTTATTTATTTATTTATTATGATCTTACTGACCTTATAGCTCTTATTGTCCTAATGAATAAGCGTTCATATGGAATACAGATGGTCAGGCCTGATTGAAATTTTATTGCCCAAACCTGAAACAGTAACAGGCTTGATAAATTTGGAGAACTGTAAACACTGTTCTATTCTGCAAATATTCATATCAATTTTTATTCATATGACTTTTTATACAGACAGTAGTTTAGATTGACATGCTAGTTCCATACTCCACGTTGAGTTAACATCATCATGTATATAATTTTTTAATTTTTTTTTTTAACAGAAACATCGGAGAAAAGTGATTCAGAAAACCATTTATCAGATGAATTATAACAACTGGAACTCATTTCATTTTTTGTCTATTTATTGACTGTGTTAAAGGTTCAAATCTGTTTTCTGTTCCCTCTTCATCACAACCAAATGTCATCGGGTCAGTTTAGAGAATGTCAATGATTTCAGTTGTGAATTTCAAGTGCAAGCTACTCCCAAGTCCAGAGGCAATTCAAAGAGGGCTCAAATTCTAGATTTGAGAGAAAAAAAAATCTAGGTGTGTCTTGCATAGCGGTTAATTTGCGCACACTGTGGCTAGTTAGCTCTGTGGACGAATGCTCATGTTTGGCTTTTACAACAACAAAGGTGACGTCCTTGGAAAGTTGTCATTATCTCTGCAAATATTTTTAACCCTTTTTTGGTGGAATTACTACCTAAAATCTATTGTGAAATTCAATGACTAGATGAAGTACCAAGATAAATTTGATTTGGCTAAAAAAAAAAAAATAAAAAAAAAAAGATTTTGGAACTTGTCGCACTTTTCAGTTGTCCTATAAAAATCATCATTCTTGTGGTAGGAGAAAATCTCAAAATACTAAGAACACACAGCTCCTTGCCTCAGCTTTTGTTATGCCTCTGCTGAAATGTATGTGTCTACGAATGCATAAATGTTTATCAGAGGAAAACATGAGAAGAAATACCTGCTATTTTTTTTTTTGTCCTTGCATAAATTCAGTGTCTGTGCATGGAGACCTCATGGCTCAGTTTTGTTCAGTATTCAGACTTATCATGTGACTGCACTCCCTCCACTAATGGCCCTCTCAAATGTTGTGTATTGTTAAAATATGAAACATTCACGTGCATCGCCAGAGGATTCCTAGGGACATTTTGACTGCACTGACATTTAAGGAATTTTTTTTTCTTCTTTTTTCCATTTTTTTTTTTTTTTTCATAACACCGTTTGCTGTACGAAGGACAAAGTACAAAACCATTCATTCACTCGTTCATCAGTTCCGGTTCTTTTCATATTTTCATTGTCCTTGTGTTGCCTGTCTGTTCAGAGAAGAGTGTCTTATGTCTGGGAAAGGGATATTTTGTTTCTAAACTGTTAATAAAATCTTTTTTTAAACCTCTGTGCATGTCATGTTGTCTTACATATGTAACATTGTTTTAAAACATTTTGCTAAGATCATTCTGCATTAAATGTATGCAAATGATCTGAGCTGTGACCAATCAGACTGTTGTGCGGTAACAGTCATACATTAAGATTCAACATTTGACCATGCAGTTAAAAGGACAAGAGAGACGTAATATTTTGAATGCAATTCATTGTTGAAACTTACTTAAAATAATGTGAACATGCTTTGTGTTTCTTCACATAAACACTTTTCTTTACACATGTATGAAAAATAACATACATTATTCACAGATTCTAACACTAAGATAAACTAGAGGCATTTTAGATATGTGTTGTGGTTTGATTGAGCACAAAGTGAACTCTGGCCACAATCACAATGGGTATATTTGGAGTAAAAAAAGGATAATCGCTTCCATACGATAATGTCTTTCTTTATATTTGAGGGTTGTGTGGCAGCTGGTGGCACAGGGACAAAGGGAAGAAAGGATTCTACTAAATACACTATATAGACAAAAGTATTGGGACACCTGACCATTGCACCAGCAGGGACTTTAATGACACTCCATTCAAATACATAAACTTTAATATGGAGTTGGTCCCCCTTTTGAAGCTATAACAGCTTCCACTCTTCTTGGAAGGCTTTCCACAATATTTTGGAGTTTCTGTTGGGAATTTGTGCCCATTCATTCTGCAGAGCATTTATGAGGTCAGGCACTGATGTTGGATGAGAAGGTCTGACTCACAATCTCCGTTCCAGTTCATCCCAAAG
>JBBPCZ010000037.1:7312365-7327114 GCA_037974445.1 Brycinus macrolepidotus
TGTGTGTGTGTGTGTGTGTGTGTGTGTGTGTGTGTGTGTGTGTGTGTGTGTGTGTGTGTGTGTGTGCGCGCGCACGCACGTGTGTATTATTATTATTATGTGGTATCTGTTATTATTATTATGATGCAGTCACTCCATTTCCTACACAAACATGAATCAGAATCTTTTAACTGGATATATTTTTTGCTACTCACAAGGGGTCTATGGCATGTAAAGTACAAATTAACAATCTAGTAATAAACCTGCTTTAATGGCTTAATGCACTAAATTGGATATTAGTGTGAAAGTTGCCACAACAGCCATAGCACATTTTAAAATGATGATTATGTCTGTTTGTAGTTCTGCAGGTTAATTGTATAAGTAATTGAAGGTGCTGTTAATTGCTGTGACATGATGATATAAGGGAAGGTCACCATGATCCTGAAGTGAATTAAAGGATATGGTGATTAAGCTCCACGTTGCTGGGCACGGCTGCTGAGATTCTCATTTGCATTTAACGATGGCCACTTTGTCCTGTGCCAGCATGAGGTCCGCAGGTGGGGTCCGCAGAGAAACAGATTCAGTCACCAACAAGAATACAAGGCAGCTAGAGCAGCTACACACGCACAGCAAAAATTCCGTATATCTAGAGCTTCCATTTGCTCCCAGTAATTGCACCAAATGACTAGAGCTCACATTTATGCCAAGGCAAAAACGTCAGGTAATGAGAGCAGCCATTCACATGCAGAGGTAAAAACCAGATAACTCCAGAAGAACAGCTGTTTACACCAACAGAAAACAACAGGCAACTACAGTAGAGCTTTCATTTATACCTACAGAGATCTTCATGTGGATAGAGGTATGTTGCCATTCATTCAAAAGGAAATGATGCGTAGCCAGAGTAGACACACTTGATAATATTATAATAATGTTATTAAACAAATATAACAAACTGCTCAGTGGTAAATGCACACAGCGCCACTGAGGGGTCATTATGTCATGGAACACATCCACTTGACACCATGTCGGGATTAAGTTGTCCTTACGCCATAAAGCAGATTGCTTCTTCTCTTCACTTCACCGTGTCCGCCGTCATGTCTCATAGGATTAGAGGATAAATTTGTAAAACAGCTAGTGTTGCAGCCCAGGGGGAACAGATCAGTGAAAGAAACAGCCGTCCCGCAGTGTCCATGACCAAAGGCTGATCCAAGGCTGGCCCTAGAGCCTGAAGGAGCCGGCCCGATCTGGACTGATTAGCCCCTTTTGTTTGGGAGGGCTTGTGGATTGCTGCTCGAGTGCACCTTAGACGTCCATAACGGATTAACTGCTTACTCCTCCAATATGTCATAGCTTCTCTCTCTCTCTTTCTTTCTCTTTCTCT
The DNA here is from genome assembly GCA_037974445.1 of Brycinus macrolepidotus. Classification (NCBI taxonomy): domain Eukaryota; kingdom Metazoa; phylum Chordata; class Actinopteri; order Characiformes; family Alestidae; genus Brycinus; species Brycinus macrolepidotus. The sequence continues at coordinate 7,313,726 of JBBPCZ010000037.1, forward strand.
CTCTCACCCACTAGAAATCTTTAACACAACATTTATGATTTACAGATTTTATGAGGGCAGACTTCGGAGAGGTGCATTAATGCTGAACTGATGCATTATTATTATTTGTAGTTGCACTGGGTTTTAGACAGTTTATTTAAAAAGCATCTTTTGTATCTGTGATTGTGTGTCTCAAATATTGAAATGGCTGTTTTTTAACTGTTTGTCAGGCTTACACGCTGAAGGACTACAGGGGCTTGAAACAGGAGGTGAAACTGGGAGGTCTTGGTCCATCTACTGTTGATGAAAACGTGGTAAGAGCTGTAATACCTTAATGTCTGGCAAAAGCATTGCAGGAGAGCCTATCATTACATGCGCCTAATTGAGATATACACTCCCCTTTCCTTCATGTTGGTATTGCTAATCCCTAACAGCTATTTTCAGCAACCAAGTGGTTTTGAGGTGTCTGTCCTTTTACTCACGAATGTGAAAGACTTTCATCCTTCTAAACGGAACAGAAAGGAATTTACAAACCTAATGAGTGTAGGCCTTGGAGAGGGGCATTTTTCTGTTTTTCTTTTGTCACCAATGGTAAATCCTTCAATGAATCTGATTTCAGACGTGTTTCAGTGAGGCAGCATCTGATTTGTGTTTGACACTGGTTCCACAGAGATGATGAGTTTTATTTGGTTTTGTTTGCTGCTGTGGAGAGGCCTCTGAGAGAGATGCACAATGAGGGCGAGAGGCCTTAAGGGAGAAACGGCTTAGGTAATTAAACCTCCCTTTTGTAATCTGCCTCTCTCTCTCTCTCTCACCACTGTCAGGCTGAGAAAATTAGACAACAGAAGCTGTATTCAAATGTGATCCGCGAGCAGAACAAGAAGATAAGTAGGATTCCCTTTCAGCCGGCCAGGAGCCCGGTGGGCAGCGACAACAAGAACGCCATTCCCAGGAACAAGGTGAGACAGCCCTGAAAAGACGATGCCAACTCTACCTTACAGTGTGTCCTCAAGTGTGGACCTGTCCGTCCCACAGGAGCAGATCTCCTGGTCATTAGCTCATAACAGCACATAGATTTATGATGTAAATAAGTATTGTGTCTAGAGTTCAAATGCTGATATATATAATTGGATATTTTTCCTGATTCAGTGTTAACAAATTTAGCATTGCTTTACCCCACCAGGCTGCCAGGACAAAGTTCCACAGTGTTTGTTGTATGAAAGTGATGCAGTTTCTTTAGAAACTAGTGATACTGTGTTACTAGCAAACCCAGGCTTGTCAGTGTGAGTCATTCCCTTCCATCTTCAATTTTAAACTTCTTCAAAAGAGAGTAAATGTGCAGAAAAAAATATTGTTTCTGTAGCTTCTCAGAGCATTTCTTGTTATTTTGTTTTCTGTCTTAAGTTGAGTTTTTTTTTTTCTGAAGGCATTAAAATGTTTTACATTTACATATTTTCTGAACAATCTAATGCCAGGAGATGTAATGTACATTGATGTATTTATCCACAGTTTCTTACATCAAAATAATAATGCGTTGTTAAGCAACTGTGCTAAATCTGTTGCTCTAATGATCTCAAATTGGATTACCACTGAATTTTAAAAAGTCTTCGGGTCTTCAAGCTTGTCAATACCCTTTTTGTATTTAAATTGTTCTTTATTCACTGTCTTTGTGATGTTTCATTCCTAGAAATTTTTAGTATCCTATCGTCCATTGTTTTGTGTTTTTTTTTTTATGGACTAATATCTCTTATTCTAGTGTGTAGTGTTTACTGAGTGCTAATCCTAGTGTGTACTGTTTACTGAATGAATTTTCACAATAAGTGATGTTACAGTCAAAAATGATAACGTCACAAATTACACTGCATCAGAATTGCCTGCAGGTCTGATGAGGTTAAATTTTATGCATGTCTGAAAAGGTTAACCTTAATAAGTGAAATGGTTGTAATCCTTGGACTGATTTAATTCATTTTAAAACTTTGTCCAGGCTTTGGAATATGCTAAAACCATCGCGAAGCCCAAAATACCTCAACAGTGGAGTGAGAAACCCAAAGAGGAGAGTGAAAGTGAGAGCGTGTTTGAGCACTCTGCATATCTCCAGTTAGGAGTGGATCCCTCCCAGATGGCTACTCTGGAGATGCTGAGGAAACGGCATGAGCAGGAGAAACAGGCGGTGGCACGCTTCATCACCGTCCACGGTGCTTCGTCCACACCGTCTGTTAACACCCACTGAACAGGTAGCCGTTGCGCTGATCTGTGGCACTCATAAGCTTATAAGCAGCTTCTGAATACAAAATGATCTGGTTTATTGTACTGAATGTCATGCGCTTTGAGAATAACAACAGATTTCTTAATTTAACCTCTTTCTAGAACTTCCTTAGCCTTTAACAGAATGCACTGTGAACATTTGTGTGAATTTAGAATTTGTTTCTTATTTCACATTATCTCCTGTCCACAAGTACAGAATAGTAATCGAGATTAAAATATTCTGATTGTGTCTGGTTAAATAACTGTAGTTTGTCAATCATGTGTTATAGAAGCATGTTTATTTGATACCAATATATGTGACATTTTTCTTATTTTTATAATAAACATATACAGCCAAAAATGTAAACAATATACTGTTTTTCCTTGGCATGGTATCATGCTGTCATTTTCCATGTTTCAATAGATCTCTTAACACGAGCAGCGATCTCATAAACACACCTGGCTGCACTGATAATGGGGAGCACTGTGCTATTTTTCAGCCAGTTCCTGCCCATTACTCTGATTATTTCCACTTTCCTCTGCCCTTTTCTTTAACCGAGGGAGAGAGCGGGACACATAAAATGGGTCAAATAAGGATGGCACTTTGAAGCCAGCCTGATTAGAGCAGGCAAACTTGCTTTCTGTATTTTTTAAAGTGATAATTCCCCCCCCCCCCGCCCCATAAAACAATCTCAAGCACCTATTTCTTTAATGGAAGCTTTAGATCGTTATCAAAGAGCTATTTACTCGTATGTAATATTTTAATTAGATTATAGCCTCTATTTAACCCATCATGTGTGCTTTGATGCTCTGTGTTTTTCAGCGTTAAGCCTCTGAAGCGAGCCTAATCAATGCTGGACCTTTTTGAATTAATGTGGGACGCTGCCCTCTCTACATCTTTATTTATTTATTTATTTTTTGCCCCTCGGTGCTGCCATAGAAATCGGTTCATTGAAGGAGGCTGTGAATTAGCATCCCTTTTCTGAGGCTCGGCTTTGATGTGGGCGCTGCTGAAGGACTTGACAGAGCCCTGCCAATGAGCTGATGGAGCCACGCGCCGCAAACCGCTTAATCTTTTAATTGATCACCTTCCACACAACCTATTCTCATCATTTTTTTTTTCTCTCCCTCTCTGAACCAGAATCCCTTTCTACAAACGCTGCATGAATCACTGTCCAAAAAGGGTGTAAATGCAGCACGGATCTCCAGCCCCATTAGGATAAACACTCCAGATGAATGCTTGCTGCACATGATCATACTGTAAGGGCCCTAACGGCTGGTGGAGGTGGTGGCTGACGTACTCTGTATGTCCAAGAGTTTCCAGACACTCCTTCTAATGATTGAATTCAGCTATTTTAAGACACGCATTGCTTGTTAATCACCATAGAATGGCACGCTCTTTAGCAGCTGCACATGAGACTACGGTCACCATGCTGAGGGATATAAAGCCCAGACTTTTGCTGTGGAGCAGTGGAACCACATCATCTGGAGTGATGGATCGAGTTGGAGTGGCGTTTGTGTTTCACTATTCATCCAACATCAGTACATGACCCCTCTTATGTTTGAATGCAGACAAATCATCAGTGCAATGTTCCATCTAGTATTAAGCCTTCCCAGAAGAATAGAAGCTATTAGGGCAGCAAGGAAGGGACCCTTGTGATTTCAGAAAAAACACTTGATAAGCAGTTGTCTGCAAACTTTCGGACATATAGTGGAAATATGTTCTAATTGTAAGCTTTCGGATATGACTGTGTAGAAGCCTTGGCTCTTTATCCCTACATTAATACAGTGAAATACATCTCTATAGCTGAAATGCTTTGTTTACAGATCACCTTTCTGACAGCAACATTAGCGTGTTATTTGCAATTAAAATCAGTGCAACAGGTACATATGTAGGCAACCATCCGGTTCAAAAGACATTAAGTCTGCTTTAAAATGAAGAGTGTATTGATATCATTTAGCGCTGGTGGTCATGTAGTGGGCTTTACCATGTTGTAGCGCTCATGTATGTCTTTTTACACGCGTTTGAATTGGACTGTTCTAGCCATTGCTTCAGACTGAATGTATTTTACTAGATTTTTAGATTTCATGTATTTTAGCAGCTCCGTGGTTCTATATTCACCTTTATTTAAATAGAGTAATTTTGTTTCAGTAATAAAGTAAGTTTAATGGTGTATTATTATTATTATTATTAATATTATTATTATTTCTAAAGTGGAAAGGGTGGGGTTGGGCAGATAGGGTGTAATCACTGGATAAAGCTCAAATTCAGACCAGTGTGAAAACTACCTTAACAATTAAAGCAACAGGAATTAAAGAGGAATCATCACGTGACAGAGCATTCCTTATATTAACTGCATTTAGTGACTAATTTAGTTTCCTTTTGTCAGCAGCAGCTCCAGACTAATCCAGCCAAAGCAAGCTTTCTCTGACTGATGTCAAGCAATGGACAGGTTTGGTAAAAAAATCCTCTGGTAAGATAGTGAGAGTTTATTGAGTAATATATATTGCATATCTAATACATTTATATTCTGACTATGTTAAAGTAATAAACAGCTTTGAAGGCAGGCTACACTTTGAGTCTGAATCTGGCATTAAATGCATTGTGAAGAGAAGCAAAAGAAAAATTAGAGTTAAAATGAATGAATGACGTCCAGTTCTGGTGGTCTTATTGCTCAGCTGCATAAATTGGTTTTCCTTTCATCATTTTTTATTAAACATGTTTCATATTTTGCTTTAAATGTGTCGAATGATATCAATGCTCAAACCAGGATCCAGTATGTGTGTTATTATTGCCAAAAAGAAAGCAGTACTGATAGTAGTAGCAGAAAGAATATTAGTGTATAAAAAACGTGTTAGAAGCAATAATAACAGCAGTTGCAGTACTGATGATAGTAGTATTAGTAGAATAATAATTTTCGTTACTGTAGACTGTATGTGAAATAAACGGAGTAGTTGAATAGATAAAAAAAGAAGACATGGCTTATGTTTGCAACAAATCGTTTTGTTTGATAATTCATTCACTGTACATTATTTTAACATTGGTGAGTTTTGAACAGGATGCAAAGAGTGAAAATGGGAAAGGCGACACAGTGTAGGAGAAACTCGGCCGATCCACTTTTCCCGTGTTCATCAAACAAGTGCTAAATATCACGCTTCTATTTACAGATTCATAGAATATTTACTAACCCCCCCTCCCCACAACCCCATATTCACAAAAGGAGTCATTACAGTCGACCTTTCAAACAGTTAACCGAGTGATCTAAGGCGTCAGTAATAATAATAATAATAATAATAATAATAATAATAATAATGTATTATAAACATGCATTATTTCAGGACAGGGAAGGTCCATCCCACCATCCCAAGTCACTCAGCTCATAATGCATCTCAATCAAAGCGCTTCAGAAAACAGCGTTAGACGGCTGCTCTTTTATATAAAAACAAAAAAAAATCAGAAAAAAATAAAAAGTATATAGACTTTCCTATCTAAACTCGCAGTAATCCGTATGTACAGTGTGTGTGTGTGTGCGCGCGCGCGTGTGTGTTTGTGTGTAGTACAGCAGGTCTATAGTAAATGTTCAGGAGAGCAGATGTCCTCCTCGATGTCCACCTCGTCCTCGTTCTCCTCCAGGGTGAAGGGGTCCGTGCTCCTCCTGCCCTCCGCTCCTCTCCTCTCCTGCTCGCTCTCGCTCGACGTGTCCGCGCTCCGCTCCAGCGGCTCTCCGGGCGCCTTCTGCTCCTCCTGCGTCTTCCTCAGCTGCTTCTTGTGCTTCATCCTGCGGTTCTGAAACCACGTCTTCACCTGCACGCGCACAAACACGCCTTACAAACTCGCCCGCTTACAATCCATGTAGAAATCAAACCAGTACATACACACCTAAATACATCAGTGCCTTGATAAATAAGAGCCTAAAGCAATTAGTCCCTGAATAATCAGAACCAAGATAAATAAAGACAAAGATACCTAAAGAATTAAATACCTTAATACATCAGTGTCTTGATAAATAAGAGCCAAAAGAAATAAATCCCTAAATAAATCAGAACCAAGGTAAATAAAGACAAAGATACCTAAAGCAATAAATACCAAGATGAATCAGTACCTTTATAAATAAGAACCTAAAGCAATACATGCCTGAATAAAACATAACCAAGATAAATAAAGAGAACGATACCTAAATAAATAAATACCAAAATACACCAGTACCTTGATAAATTAGAACCTAAAGCAATAAATGCCTGAATTTAAACATTACCAAGATAGATGACAAAGATACCTAAAGAAATAAATATCTAAATAAATTAGCACCCAGACAAATGAGCACCAAAAGAATTACATGCCTAAATAAATCAGAACCTAGATAAATACGTATCTGAAGAAATATATAACTAAATAAAATAGTACACACCAAACTCACTCACTTGTAAATGACGTACAAATGAAACCAGTAAATAAATACCTAAATACATCAGTATCTTGATAAATAAGAACCTAAAGCAATAAATCCCTGAACAAAACAGATCCAAGACAAATAAAGATACCTAAAGAAAGAAATACCTAAATTAATTAGTACCTAGACAAATGAGTATCCAAATAATTAAATATCTCATAAATACCTATCTAAAGAAAGAGATACCTAAATAAATCAGTACCTAAATAAAGAAGAACCTAAAGCTAAAAATCCCTGAAAAAATAAGAACCAAGAAACATTTAGAGAAAGATACTTAAAGAAATAAATACCTAAATAAATTAGTACTTAGACAAACGAGTATCCAAAGAATTAAATACCTAAATAAATCAGTATCTAGATAAATAAGTATCTAAAGAAACAGATACCTAAATAAATTAGTACCTAAAGAATTAAATACCTCATAGATAAATAAGTATCTAACGAAATAGATACCTAAATAAATCAGTACACAGATAAATAAGCATCTAAAGAAATAGATACCTAAATAAAAGCAGTACGCTGATATATAAGCACCTAAAAATAAATGCTCCATTTTTATTTACTTTTAAATATTCTTGACCTGCAGTTTAATGTATGATGTGCAACTGGAAAAACAGAAAGCTAACAACAACAAAACGCATCCGTCTGTTATTATGTGTTGACTGAACACATAATGTCTGAAAAGGAAAATATCATGATTTAAAGACCTCGGGTGGTCACATTTTATTCTTGTACGACCACCGGCCACACCTGAGTCACAACCAGTCAAACATTCGGTGCAGTGCATTAGTGTGTGTGTGTGTGTGTGTGTGTGTACCTGTGTCTCGGACAGGCTGAGAGCCGTGGCGAGCTCCACGCGCTCCGGGGTGGAGAGGTACCTCTGCAGCTCGAAGCGCTTCTCCAGTCCGGACAGCTGGGAGTCCGAGAAGACGGTGCGAGCCTTCCTGCGCCTGCAGTGCTTCCCAGGCAGCTCGGGATGAGGAGGAAACAACGAGGGCATCTGCATCCCTACAGCATCCAGAAAAAAAAACATTAACAACAGCAACAGCGACAATAATAACAGCAATAACACCATCAATAACAGAAACAATAATAATAACAACAGCATCAATAATAATATTAATACGAGGTAGAAGTACTAAAACATAATACAAAACCCCTTTAAAATTAATCATATACGAATAAATAAACAGTAGCCATAATAATAACTACTTATAATAATAACGCTAAATAGTAAAAGTAGTGGTAGTAGTTTTAGTAAAACACTGATGAAAAAATAAAATCTCAAATACAAATAAGTCAAAATAATAATAATAATAATAATAATAATAATAATAATAATAATAATAATATCAAGGAGAAAAGAGAAAGAAAGGCAAAAGAAATAGTATTCGTGTAAAATAAATGAAACATTTTTTTTAAATAAACGCAAATAAATCAGATGAAAATAAATGCACCGTTTACGTCAATAAATCAGGAACTCTATTTTCTCTTTCTGTGGCATTTTGAAGTATGAACGGGTCCGAATTGTAAAGCTGTGGAATAAAGCTGTGAAATAAACTTAAAAAAAAAACATTTTAAATTTTACTCGTTGTTTTTGTTCGCGCATATATTTAAATAGTTTTTGCCCCTCAGGATAGAGCAGTAAAAGCTCTGTGTGTTGAAGAAGAAGGGCCTTATTTCCCAAAACCTTGGATGAAATGAAGCTGTCCCTTCACCAATCCAGACTCCACTCTACTGTCAAACCTCAGCATCTGCCACCATGGACTCCCACCCGACCCTTCACCAGAAGACCCCAAGCCTCCCTCCTGCAGGCCCCGAGCCCTTACCCGTGGTGAAGAAGTAGGGATGGTGCTCGGCTTTGTGGAGAGGGTGGTGTGGATGGGGGGCGAGGATGGGGGTGGGCATGATGGGGTATCCGTACTCCAGCAGGGGCATCCTGGAGGCCAGAGACCCCGAGAAGGGCGACGGGAAGGCTTCCCGCAGGGGCTTGGGCTTGTGCAGCAGGATGTCCTCGATGAAGAAGGACGTTGCCCGGTGGGCAGGCATGTGGACACCGGCCGCCGTGTAGTTCCCACTCATCCCTGTCAAGAGGCGCCCGCACCCGGACACTCCGCCTCTGTCACTCCGCAGCTCCCCCCTAAAGACAGACAGAGCGCTGGGCAGGTCTTGGAGAAAGGCTGTCCGCCCTCAGGTACATTACTATTTATCCAGGCTGAGGGGAAACCGCCGGGATCCGCGTTCAGCCAATAGCGCCGCGGCGGGGCGGGGAACAGAATTAGTGCTTTATGGATTAATTATAGGGGCCGGGGTGGAGAGGGAGGGCAGCTCCCTATGGGGCGCACAAAGCTCCTCCACACCGAGCTCATTCACACACACTCATCTTGTCCGTTTTAGGGGCTCTGTAGACTCCTGAGCGCACTTTGACTGCCTGTTTTTTTAGCCACAAACACCAGGGTGGATTCAGATATGGGCAGGGTGTAGTGTGTATATTGTGCGTAATTCAAGATTCTTTATCTCTCACATAAATAGTCATGCAACGTGTAGTGAAATGTGGCAGAGAATGCCCCCCCTTTGCTCAAGATTACTCTGTCAGCTGCTACTGAAATAAACACGTTTGCACGGCCAGATTCCCACATACATAGTTATACTACGTGTAGTGTAATTTCTTTTAGTTATGGGAGCTCATTTGCTCAAGATTATTCTGCCACCGAAATAAACTAGTTTACACTACCAATATTTATGTGATGGCTCAGAAAACCTGAATTCAGCCCCTTTTTAAAAATTAGCTGTCATTTAAACCATATACACACAATACATAGTGAAAAGAAATAACGTTCATCCAGGACCATTGTGCATAAGAACAAAAAAAACAAACATCACAAAAGAACAGAAACGGAACAACACAAGACTACACCAGTGCGGGACAGGACTAAAGAGAGAGTGCACACAAAAAGAAAAACGCAAGAGCAACAATACAATAATTTACAGGACAAGACAACATACAGTGCAGTCGACTATCCCATTCCTGGCCAATTAGTCGTCAGTTCGTAACGTGTTTTCTGCTCCTCTTCACATTCTGGTGCTTCACCTTGGGTCTAGAGTTGATGTAACTGTAACAGGTTACGTTAAAAAAGTGAGAGATGCAGGAGTGAGCGTGGCGCTGTTACGGCGTTGGGGAGGATTTTCTGATTAGCTCTGTTTAACTGAGCTTTAGATTACTGTCCTCACTCCTCACCACACCAGGTCTCCTTGGTGGCAGCAGCGTCCAGAAACGGACGGGTTATTAAATACAGGCTCCTACAGCAGATCCAGAGTCAGTAAAGTTAGACTCTAGAAGTTTAATCAAGTTTCGTTCTTCTTATTCAAGCCAGAGAGATGGTCGATTCGGTCAGACAGGTGTGTATGGTAGTGGGCGTGTGTGTGTATGATTTCTGGAAGAAAATTTTCTAGGTGAATATTATTATTATTACGATCATTTACATTTACGGCATTTAGCAGACGCTTTTATCCAAAGCGACTTCCATTCCCCAACTACACGGGACAGTCTCCCTGGAGCAGTTTGGGGTTAAGGGTCTTGCTCAGGAACCCAGTGGTGGTGCTGAAGGCAGGATTTGAACATATGACCTCTTGGTCCAGAGGCAAGTATCCTACCCACTAGTCCACATAAAATCACGTGCTGTCATGTCGTTTTCTTATCAAATCATTCGTATTATTCTTATCAAAAAAGTCACACTCACATACATGCTCTGAATAAGCAGAATAACAGTGTGTAGCTTTTTATTTTAGTGACCAAGTGAGTAGTAGCTTCTGTAATTGAGTTTTCGTATGCTTGAGGGAGGGGTCTGGAAAGGAGGTTATCTCGAAGAGTTTTCAGCCAATCAGGTGTCTGGAAATGAAATTGCTATTAAAAATAGAACCATGGCTTGTGTGTGGCAAAGACTGTTACAAAAGTGAAAACGACTCTTCAAATGACCCTAAAAGGTGCTTAAATCGTTTTTAAAGTGTTTTAATACAATTGTTTAGTGTGAGCTAAACTGCAATGAGCAGTTAAACTGGACAGTTACTGTGTTTCATTCTGTCTAGAAAAGTTAGAAAGTTCTGGATTTAGCTGAAAGCTGAATCAAAAGCTGAAAGAAAGAAATAAAGTAATTCTAATCTCATTTGCACTCCACTGAACATGCAGAAGCTGAAGAAGCTGACCAAAGTGTTCAGTTACAACATTGCTATTTTAAACTACACAAAACAATTAAACCAGTACTAACCAAACTTCTTACACATTTTTAAATTGAGGATCACAATCTTGGAATGTTTTTGTACGTAATACTGAGATATTCCTCAATGTGTTACCACCTCATAGTGATGTTTCCTGTGTGTTGCTGCCTCATAGCCACATTTCCCATGTGTTACTGCCTTATAGTGATGCTTCTCTTGTGTAAACTCATAATGATTTTCCCAATTTGTTACTGCCTCACAGTAATGATTCTCCTATATTAGTGCCTCAGTAACTGCCTCATAATGATATTCCTCAGAATTCCTTTCTCAGAATGACCTTGATTCAAACCAGTTTGGTTTCAAGACCAGCCATTCCAGTAAAAATGGCTCTGCTGTCGGTGACTGAAGCTTTAAAATTGGTCTCTTTAAAATCGGAAGCTTTAACATTCGCTCTCATGGCTTCTCCTATCACTGCTATGCTGACGATACACAGCTAGACCTGTCCTACCCGCCAGAAGACCACACTGTCTCGGCATGCATCTCGGCTTGTCTATCAGACATATCCACATGGATGAAGGATCACCACCTACAGCTAAATCTTGCCAAGACGGAACTTTTGGTTATCCGAGCCAAACCTTCTATCCATCAAAAATAACTATAAATATTTCTTCTTCACTCCTCACCCCATCCAAGGTGGTGAGAAACCTGGGTGTCATGATTGACGACTAGCTATCTTTCTCTGACCACATTGTCTCTCGGTCATGTCATTTCACCTTATACAACATCAGTAAAATAAGGCCATACTTGACTCAGTATGCCACCCTGCTCCTGATACGAGCCATGGTTATCTTTCGCCTTGATTACTACAATGCCCTCCAAATGGGTTTTCCAGCTTGCATGGTAAGACCCTTACAGCTGGTTCAGAACCCAAAAAGTCGCATGTCACCCCACTGCTGATTGACCTACACTGGCTACCCATGGCTGCCCGAATTAAGTTCGAGTCACTAACTCTTGCCTACAGAGTGACATCTGGGCCAGGACCCAGCTACCTTAATCGTATCATTCAGCCTTAGGTTCCTACTCGTTCCCTCCGTATGGCTCTGCCATCCCTACACATAAACCAAACCCAGTCCAGACTCTTCGCTTTTGGGGTTCCCCACTGGTGGAATGAGATATCTAAGCTGACAAGAGCAGCAGAATCCCTCTCTAGTTTCAAGAACCTCCTGAAGATTCATATGTTCAGAGAGCATCTCCTCTCCTAATGCACTTCTCGCACTAATCTTACATAAAGATTTTAGCACTTAGAAGTCTCCTCTGGCTCTCACACTGTCCTGAAACTTGAATGTTTCCTCATATTGTAAGTCGCTTAGGAAAAAAGTATCTGCCAAATGAATGTAATGCAATCCTCAGGTGTTACTGCCTCATAATAATTTTCCCCATGTGTTATTACCTCACAGCGATGTTTCCCCTGTGTTACTGCTTCATTGTGACATTTCCGCTGTGTTACTGCCTCATAATGACATTTCCTGTGTAAGTTTCTCATAGTGATGTTTCCCGTGTGTTACTGCCTCATAGTGACGTTTCCCCTGTGTAACTGCCTCATGATGAAATTCCCCCTGTGTTACTGCCTCATAATGATATTCCCAATGTGTTACTGCCTCAAAATGATATTCCCAATGTGTTACTGCCTCATAGTGATGCTTCCCGTGTGTTATTGCCTCATAGTGATGCTTCCCGTGTGTTATTGCCTCATAGTGATGCTTCCCGTGTGTTATTGCCTCATAGTGATGCTTCCCGTGTGTTGCTGCCTCATAGTGAGGTTTCCCGTCTGTTACTGCCTCATAGTGACGTTTCCTGTTTGTTTCTGTCTCATGGTGTTGTTTCCACTGTGTTACTGCCTCATAGTGACATTTCTCCTGTTACTACCTCATAGTGACATTCCCTGTGTGTTACTGCCTCATAGTGACATTTCCCCATGTGTTGCTGCCTCATAGTGACATTTCCCCATGTGTTACTGCCTCATAGTGATGTTTCCTGCGTGTTACTGCCTCATACTGATGTTGTCTTACTGCCTCATAGTGACGTAGCCCATGTGTTACTGCCTCATAGTGACAGTTCCTGTGTGTTACTGCCTCATAGTGACGTAGCCCATGTGTTACTGCCTCATAGTGACGGTTCCTCTGTGTTACTGCTTTCTAATGACATTTTCCATGTGTTACTCCTGCATAGTTACGTTTCCCATTTGTTATTGCCTCATAGTGACGTTTCCCATGTGTTAATACCTCATAGTGACGTTGTGTTACTGCCTCATAGTGATGTTTCTTGTGTGTTACTGCCTCATAGTGATGTTTCCCATGTGTTACTGGCTAATTGTAACGTTTCCCATGTGTTACTGCCTCATTGTTATGTTTCCCATTAGTTATTGCCTCATAGTGATGTTTCCCATGTGTTACTGGCTAATTGTAACGTTTCCCATGTGTTACTGCCTCATTGTTATGTT
>JBBPCZ010000037.1:7327214-7340053 GCA_037974445.1 Brycinus macrolepidotus
TCCCATTAGTTATTGCCTCATAGTGATGTTTCCTGTGTGTTACTGCCTCATAGTGACGTTTCCCTTGTGACTGCCTCATAGTGACGTTTCCCCAGTGTCGCCTCATAGTGAGGTTTCCTCTGTGTTACTGCCTCATAGTAATGTTTCCACTGTATTACTGCCTCATAGTGATGTTGTATTACTGCCTCATAGTGACATTGTGTTACTGCCTCATAGTGACATTGTGTTACTGCCTCATAGTGACATTGTGTTACTGCCTCATAGTGATGTTTCCCCTGAGTTACTGCCACATTCTTGCATGTCACTGCCTCATAGTGATGTTTGTTGTGTGTTACTGCCTCATAGTGATCTTGTGACTGGGATCGGGAGCTGGGAATAAAACCAAGCCTGCTTATGCGCGAATGGAGATAACTAGTTGCTTTTAAGGCAAAATGAGAAAGTAAATGAAGTAATGGTGATGAGATGGTCTTTACAGGGATGCTGGATGGAGTCCGTGCACTTAAGCCGCTTTAAACAGCCATTTAATCAAAGTGAAATGGGGAGTGTGTGCTGCCTTTCCTCTAAGAGGATTGCAGAGTTACTAGCCGGTGCATCTCATGCTTAGCAAACGACAAGACCCCATCTGACACGCTGCGTTTTATCTCTAAGTGGAAAAAGTCTTGCTGTTGTTCTCTGAGACATGTTTTGACATATTTTTTCTTCTTTTTTGTGTTTATAAAACAAGCCAGCTGACAGCAGGGGTCTGAAATGACTAGCACTTTGTTTACTCTCAAAAGCTAAAAGACACTGCTTTATCTGGAGTCAAAACAGAGTTGAGCAGCTGGGTGGTTCAGAAATATAGAGTACTGGCACATCTCCTGTCTGTGAAGATGCTGATGTGTGGATTGGAGGTGTGTATCTGTGGCTTTGAGAGGGGAAATGTGTGAATACTCCTCACAGATCATCTCCAGGGCGAGGCTGTTGGCTGTATTTATGGATGTTCTGGCCTATCTCCTGTAACACACTACAGAGGAGTAAACAGACACTGGCTCTCTCTCTCACACACACACACACGACTTGAATCCAAGATTCTTTATTTCAATGACAGTTTTATTCCTCCAAACCCCGTGTTGGATGGTTTTATCCTTCATCATCTCATCTTGACGCCTAGTGAGGAGCCGGGCTTCTGGGGCATTCATGCATCCGGTAGGCACACATATAGAAAATACCTGCAACAAAGAGGGGATAAGAGAAGCCATTTCAGCTTAAAGCAATCAATCAGAGAGAGGGACGCTCAGGCACGGAGCGCACTCTCCTCCACTTGGCACGACAGAGCATCAAGTGTGTGCAGAATAAATGGTGGAGGTGGTGTGTGAAGGTAACCTGAAAAGAAGGTGAGCACCACAGCCACCCAGCCGATGATATAGGACCAGGAGAAGCGCCAGCTGCCGTAGCGTTTACCATAATAATTCATTGTCACCCCCGTGTACACGGCCATGGCCAGGAACACGAAAAAGCCTGAACGCACAAACACAACACAACTTGCACTCTCACTCCTCTTCTGTTGAGTTTCAGCCCCAACATAAAGTGATTTTGCTTTTCTCTTCGAGACAGATTATTCATTTACGGTTCATTATTTTTTGGTGGACCTATGAGCCTATTAATGTAAACAGCACAACAACAACAAAACAAAAATAACACTTCTACTACTTCTCCTACTACTACTTCTATTACTAATAATAATTACTCATATTAGTTGTAACAACAACAACAACAACAACAACAATAATAATAATAATAATGACAGTTTTAGTTGTTGCTGAAGAAGGCATTTGTATTGTTTCGCATGTCAAAAACTAAATAAAATACATACACTACTACTACTATGAGTAAAAGAAGTAGTAGCAGTAATAATAATAATAATAAGAAGAATAAGAATAACAACAACAATAATAATAACAATAATAATAACAATAATAATAATACAGTGTAAATAACAATATAACAATAATACTTCTAATAATAAAATATTATTGTTATATTATATAATAAATATTAGATATTATGTATTATTGTTTGTTTGCTTGTTTGTTTGTTGTTATTTGTCTTTTCATTAGGAGTCACAGCCTCCAGCATGTTTCTGTTAAAGCCTGGTTTAGGGAGTTATTAAAGCCTGGTTGAGGATGTTATTTTAGCTCTTTCTCGCTGCTGATCACTGCAGGAAGATGACCAAAGAAAAGCCAAAAGAGCAGTGAGGTGAAGCATAGCTACTCACATGAGATAAAGAAGAGTGTTCCAGCAGCAAAGGTTTTATCAAACCGGTCGAAGGTGGAGTAATGGATGAAGGCCATGATGCCGATGATGATGCCAAAGAAGCACGCGAGCAGAGACAGTATCATGAAGGCGCGCGTGGCATCCCAGTAGGCTAAGGACACACAGAGGTCAGCAAAGGTCAGCGAGACTGTAACATGGTTGTGGCAGCTCGCCTGCAGACGAACTTAGGAATCCATCAGTAGTCCGTTTACAGAAGACCTTATGAACTGACCGAGCATACAGAAAACAGTCACACCCCTCAGCTGTTTCAGCTCAGCTCTTCCCAAGGAATGCGTGGGGAAAGAGTCTGCATGCATTTGCCTCATTGCTTCAGCTATTATGATAATTAGCCTTGTAATGAGTCTATTAACAAGACCTCAAATGAATATTGTTCTCAGGGGGCATCTCCTAATAACACTGGGGGGTTTACAGAGCACTGAGCCTAGTTACAGTCTAGAAGAAGATTAACCAGTGAACGCAAATGGTATCTCAGATATGATGAAGCCATGAAATAGACATGTGGAATCCTGCTGATGCACAAACATGGGCCTACTTCAATGAGCACGTTTGATCATATCACTGCAACATCTCTATCACTGTAAAGGAGGATCAAAAGATTTCGGCTCATTTCATAGAATATCAGTTTTATTTAATTAAGAGAGTTTTATGTAATACATAAGACATTTTCTCCCTAGTCCGTATGGTCCATATATGAAAACTACGCTGGAAAAAATTGTTTCGAATTTATTTGTATAACGTCACATAAACAGCACATATAAATAGCCCCACCTGTTCAGTCCAGAGTGGTTTAGCCCTCTCATTCATACTGAAGTTATATGGAGTATTTCATCCTAAATTGATTATAGAATGGGAGGAATACAGCTCTGGAAAAAAATTAAAGGGACCATTGCAATTTATTTTTAAATCAGCATCTCTATGAATATGACGACCATTCCATGCCAGTGTCTGTTATATTCCTACACAAACACCTCATTCTGCTATATGAGGTACTGATTAGTGATCACCTGAATCAAATCTTACTTAATGAGGAAAAGTATAAAAACCACTGCTGTAATCAACACTCTCCTCTCGCAATGTGACCAGTTGGATGGCAAAACACTACTAGCAGTACGTCAAAGGTAATTATTGCCATTTTGTTTAAGAGTGAACAAGAGATTTGCTTTCTTTGAATTATTCAAGTTCTGTAAACACTGCATCATTTCTTTTATTTTGATGTTTTGTCATTTCCTTTAAAATTATGCTTTAAAGAACAATTAGGAGAAATATTGTCAGCAGTTCTTAAAAACTAAGGCAAAGCTGTTCAGTTCAATACTATAAAACATCTATAAAAGATAAAAACCTGAGGAAGTAATCATTTTTGCAGTGATCTCTTATTTTTTTCCAGAGCTGTACAGGCCAACCAGTCATAACAGAGATCATTTAAATACATCAATCTTAAAAGGCAGGTTTAAGGGAAAAATGATCATCTAAAAATAATTTTGACACACAAAACCATACAAACACCCTAAGTGGACCTTATGGGTAAATACTACAAAAGAAAAATGTTAGCCCTTTAATTTGACATCATATTACTATCTTCATTTATTTCTGGTTATTCTATCTATTGTAGATTAGACATATAAAACTGAGCACATATGAAGTTCACAGCCTAATATAACGACAAACTGAAAGACAGTGAAGAGTGGTGGTGTGTTAAGCAGCAGAAAGCAGTGTGTTAACCTCACCGATGCTGTCCGTGTGTGTGAAGCATTTGCCAGGCGTGCAGTATCTCCACAGGCCCTGGTGCATGAAGTTGTTTGAGTGACGGTACTGCATCCAATAATCTGTTGCTGTGGAAACGATCAGGAGTATATTCCCCACTCCAGCACAAAACAACCCTCCTCCCATAAAACTGTACATCCTGCGCCTGCACACAGACTACACAAACACACACACACACACGCACACACACACAGACACATACATACACACCCATACGTCCATACACACATCAGGTTTGTGTCAGCATCAAGGGCCAGCGCTGGCCCCTCTCAGCAGCCCAGCTCTTCACTCTGAGGGGCCTAAGTGTCTGTAATTGCATTGTAATGAACACATTATTTCCACTGAGTGAACTGAGAGGTCACAATCACGAAGGTACCACCACAGAGCCCCCCTTTCTCTCTCTCTCTCTCTCTCTCTCTCTTTCTCTGCTCTCTTTCTCTTTCTCTCTTTCTCTCTCTCTCTCTCTCTCTCTCTGCTCTCTTTCTCTTTCTCTCTTTCTCTCTCTGCTGTCTTTCTCTTTCTCTCTCTCTCTTTGTCTCTCTCTGTCTGCTTTCTTTCTCTTTGTCTCTCTCTGTCTGCTTTCTTTCTCTCTTTCTCTCTCTCTGTGCTCTCTCTCTCTGCTCTCTCTCTGTGCTCTTTCTCTCTCTCTCTCTCTCTCTCTCTCTCTCTCTCTCTCTCTCTCTCCCTCTCTCTTCTCTTGCTTTATCTGTCTGTGGTTCTCTCTATTTGTGTAGATATTTGTCTACCAGCCTCTCTCTTTTTCTCTCTCTTGCTCTGTTTTTAAAACCAGACACACACTGGATGAACAGAACACTCATCGACAATCACCAGCCAGTAGCTTCATGCAAAACTGCCAGATGTTAATGTTGTTAAAATCTGATTTTTGCTATGATAAATGAAATATATAGTTTTCTTTATTTTCTGTTTATTCCAGTGGACATACAGCGCCCACACCTGTTCTTTCTGTCCTCACATATGCCAACATAAAGAGACAGAGAACCTTATAACCTTATGCCCAGTTTCCAGTAGAGGGCGTCACAGCTTTCCCCTGGCCCACTGAAAATGTAACTGTTGAGATGCTTGTATATAGTGTTCCATCTCTTTATCCATGTCACCTCTCTCTTTGGTTGTATTATTTAAATTTGCATTCAAATATATTAGAGATTTTAAAATGACTAAAGTGTTTAAATAGATTTTCACCATATTTTCATATTTTCACCAAGTGCAGTGTGTGGCCGGTTATATCTGATCAAGTCAGTCTGGCTGCCTTAAAAGCAAGAAATGTAAACTTATTGCTCAGATTTTTTTCCTCAGTTCATTTTTAAGCTGTGTCATTTATGAATTTGCGTAAAGTATGAATGTGTAAACAATAAGAGTATAAATATTTAATAGACAAATATTTTTTTCAGCATTATGGCATACTTATATAGTAACAATAGGTTTAGTAAACAATATAGATTAATAATAGCTGAGTTAATGATGAAGTACCCCACACATGGACATAATTACAGATCATTGCAGACATAATAAAGGGATTTTAAACGTTTTTAAGCTGTTTTAAACTATCCCTACTGTTTACTGAGATGTGCTCAAAATGTGACAATGTATTAGTCTGTATTCACTAAGCTTTTGAAATACACACTGTTTATATGTGAATACATACCGATGTGTTCAATACATGTCGCTCAATCAATGGACATAGCTGAATCAGTAGGCCTCCAACAAGAAACAGACCCTAAAAGTTGATTCTGCAATATATTTTATTGCACTTACCTTAATCTACAGGACTTTCTAACTCCGTGTTGAAAAACTGTGAGGTTTCTTTGACAAAATACACCAAGGCCCCGCAATGGCAGTGCCGGCAGCGATCCAGCAACTCTTAGCACCAGCGTTTAGCAGCTGAATAGGAAGCGCAGGAGAAAGAACAAACAGGGCACCGAGACAAAGGCACAGGCAGCGATGCAGCCAATCAGCTGGGTCTAGTTTTGTGATTTTGGAATCTGCTGAAAAAACAGAAACAAGGGTAGCATGCAGGCTGAACTGATCCTGATGACTGCATGTTTTCTATTGAGCGGCAACAGCTAACCTCCCTATAGTTGAAAAGAGGCCAGGCGGAAAATGTGGGCTGCTGCAGGACCAGGCAACTCGCAACTGTATTATCAAAACAAATCTTAATTTTTATAGCGGTGTGTGGTGTGCACAGCTTTAACATGAGCTAGTTATTATGTGACTGATTCCAAGTTGCATCAAATTGCATAATACTGCCTTTAGATATGATCCATTGGCAAAAAAAGAGCATGTCTTAAATGTCTTATAAACCAAAAAACAACAACCAAGTAATACAAATAAAACCACTGAGAATGAAAAATCATTGAAAAAATGATGGTCATTCGCATTAATAAAAGTTGGATCTTCATTTGGGTTGTGGTTCTCGGAAAAACTTTTAATTTGTGTAGAGCCGTTATGTGGAGTTTCTTTAAACCTTATAAAGGTTCTTTATGTACTTTATGTAATTTACAAAAATGTATTTTAGGAAAGCATCAACTAAAACGTTCTTTAGGGAACCAAAAGTGACTCCCTCATTGGCTGGCTTTATTTTTTGAGAATGTATGCATCATGATGTTGTGAGAGCCTGTTGATTCAGCAGTAATTGTCACTCTTGCAGTTCATGGAGTCTATGATTCATACACATCATTGTCCAGCTAATACTCTTTTGCACGAAAGCACTCGCTGCATACATAACCCTAAGTACACCACAAATATACCAGAACAAACCACTGCTTAATAAACATTGTAGTAGCTAATGTGCAATACTCTAAAATGCCTCTCATATATTAGACTGATAATAATTCAGCGTACGTTACAACTGGCCTCTTAAAGTGAGCTCAGGTTTGCTTTCCTGGGCTCTTATGTGCGTTAGAGGTTGTTTTCCCCTGCAGGAGGGGGTCCGTCCTCTCTGCTGCTCACAGGGCCTGAAGATGAAAGCACCTCAGTGGCTCCATTACCTGCATTAGAGCAAGTTGCTCAGACCAATTGACGACTACAAAATGCAACAGGAAAGGCTTTTTTTCCAGAGATGTGAGTGGCGTACTTGCGTCTAACTTCATTTTTATAGACCACCGCCTATTTTGTTCCATTTCAACCGAGCTGGCAGAGGGGCATTTGATATCATCCCGAACTATCAAAGTGGCCAATATGTCTCGGCTAGAGAGAGGGAGCAATTCTTCCTCCAATCCAGCTGGCTTTTCAAAGATGAATTTGTTATGGCCCATGTATTAAAGCACATCAGTGGAGAAAAAAAAGAGATCTACACATGGCTGAAAGATCATATCTTGGGGAGGGTTTACGGGAGGATTCTCAGTTTCTTCATTTTGCATTTATCCCTCACAATGCCAGTTATACAAATATATCTAAAGGGTCAAAAGCAATTAGTACCATTGTTAGGAAAATGCTCTGGAAAACAAAAGCATTCTCAAGAACCATCAAACCTGTAATGTACCCAGCTGGTTTACTTTTCTCTGGTCTTTGGTGTTCATTTAAAAGGCCCATATCCTGAAAAAAACAAATTGTTTTTTGCTTTTCTGAAAAAAAATTAATAATAAAAAAAATAATATATATATATAATTAAATCAAATACATGTTTATTTAATCACATACATGTTTATTTATTCATTTTTACGGTCTTCCTTTTTAAAGCAAAGAACAAAATCAATCATATACTCTCAACGACACTGCAAAAAGGACGTCTTGGCAAAATAAGTTCTTGATTGAAAGATTGCTGTACACAGGATTATTACAATTTATTTTATTACCTTTTGTTTACCTTACATTTAACCTTAGATTTACAGTCTCTTTAAATGAGTTTCCCAGCCAAGATAAACAGCAATACACGTAACAAATTGTTTCCACAGACAAAAAAACACATTACGAATAGGACAGAAAAATCATCATCAGCTCACAATAAACCATTTGAAACACTGGCAGACAGCAGTGCCCGCTTCCATTTTTCAAAGAATATTTATAAACCACTCAGTGACAAATTTGACAAGTCTTTCTGTATCAGTTTTCTGTAACAACGAGGGCGCAGCATATCTGAAAGCTCGTTTTTATCCGGTACATTCAGTAGGGACCTTAAGGAGATCCACACTCTGAGAGCATAAACCATAATTTCAGGTTCTTTATGACATATAAAGTTATGTAGAGGAGAAGGAGGTAAACCGAGAATTTAGATTTTTAATTAATATAAATCAATGAATATATCTACGTATGTGTAGTCAGTGAGGACGAAGCTACTCTTAAATAGGGAACAAAGTGGTGGGTATTACCCTACAAGTAATAATAATCTTAGAGCACTGTGATAAACAGTGTCTTATTTGCGTAAACAATACAAAAGTAACATCAATCACTGGTAAAAAAAACCCCAAAACAAAACAGTGGAGACAAGTTTCTTTACAGAGTCTGAATCAGAAGATTTACAGCGATAAGATTCAAGATGTTATGAAGATATTTGTCACATACACTGTTATACATGCACAACATGCAGTGAAATGTAACCCTGAATTGCCCCTGAGATGTGCAATAACCTAGTAGATAAGGTAACACTTATAAGATAAGCAACCCTTAATCCTAAAATAGAATACAAAAAAGGTCAAAATATTCAGTTTCTTTACCAAATGCAAAATATGAGCCTTAAATGTCACAGAATCGTTGAATACTATGGCAAGATATTTATATCTATGAACACTTTTGTCACGTTTCTCTTTAAAATGGAGGATTCAGAGGTGTTTTCTTTTAGAACAAGTTTATGACCATAAATTCTGTGTCATACAATATTAAAAGCATCTTGTAATTAACTTATACCTATATATTTAATGTGTGCTGAACAGTAGATTACAGTATGATCAACATAATATTGAACTTTTGCATTTGTCATGTTATGACAACGATTATTAATATATACAGTAAAAAAGGGATCAGATCACTGTCATTAGAGACTGCTGTATATATGGCAACTTATTTGTAGACCTTTTAGGTTAATTGCAGTAATTGTACAATTAAAAATGTTTCAGTGAAATAGCACATAGAGTGATAATAGTATATATGATGATAATATTAATAGAGATAATAGTATATATAGAGATATAGTGAGTTCAACATTTTTTGGTCATTGGAAATTTGTTGAGTACTAATTCAATCTTTGTTATTATTATTTTTACCTATTGACTTTTACTGTTTCTCTTATATCTTATATTCTCTTAGAGTGGATCCAGTGACTCAGTCATGTGTGCTACCTAAAACAGTCGCTTTTCCTTCAAGTGTTATTTCTTAAAACACGGTCTGTCTGTTTCGATTATATTTCGATTATATTTAAGATGATTTTACATGCCAACATTTTTTCATTGTAGGGGTCGATGAATGATGAAAGACTACAATAAAAAAATGAACATAGCCCTACAAATTTGAATGATTGCAAAACAATTGAGCAAAGAAAGTGTGAACTGGCCTTGTTTTTGGACTACATTTAAAAAAATATAAATTTTTTGTAGAGTAAACGGCTATTCCTTTATAGATTCCCTTCATAGATTTCCTATCTTTAGGTAACATGTCCGCTGACATACAAAAAGGTCAGAATGGATATCGGACTGATTTGTTCCTTTCTGTTGTTTGTGTGCCCCTTTCACTACCCCTCTCATTATAGCACACAATACAAAGCTGTTTCCAGGCCCTGACCTCTTAAACATAATGCATGCAGCCCGAGAAATGTCTTTGAGGCCTTTAAGTTGCCAACCGCATCCCCCCCTAAATGCTTAAATCAACTCTTTAGAATTTCATTTCGCAGCCTTCGGTTGCCTAATTTGTACAGCAAGTGCTTTCAGCATTTTCCCCAGCATTTAAGCAGCGGCCTTAATCAAAAGAGCATGCAGCCGATTCCCCCTCTCCTCCCTGGCAGACAGCGCCGTGGATGTGGAATAAAACCCTTCCACTTAACCACTTAGATGAATATATCAAGAAACTAATTTGCCATTTTAATTGCATGATTTGAGGAGGCGCTGCCTCGCTTTGCCTCTTCCATTTTGGTTGATTTCCAATGTGAGCACACATTAGATTGATCTATGAAAGACTGCAGAAATCACAACACTTAAGTCTTTTCATTTCGCCGTAATTAGATAATTGAAATTCCTGTCACTGTCTCTACACTTTAGCAAAACACAAACATCACACACACCAGAGATTGCTTTTTATTCTCTCCACTTTCCACTTTTCCTTTTTTTAAAGTTGCTTTTACCTCCCGTTTGGATTTTTTTTTTTTTTGCTCTTACAGAAGTCAAAGCTTCATTCCATCTCCCGAAGCCAGAAATAGTGCAGTGCATGTCCATTTTGTTGAGATTTAGTGGGCCCATTAAGTGATTGCTAGCTGAAATGACAGGGCACATTTCTCCTGATACACTCTGAGAAATATGGCTGCCGCACATTAAGGACGCATTACTGGAGCCCATTCTCCTCCAGCTGCAAGGATATCCATTAAGGTGGCTCACAGCCCTAAATTTTTCCATTTTCTCTCTCACTAAACTTGACTTCGTGTATTATTCCCTCCTCTGTTTTGTAATTTGCAGCAACAAATTATATCAGGGGGAAGCTATCTCTCGCCATGTGTTCCCTCTCGCTACTGCTATTTTCTGTGACTGATTCTGAAGTGTCAAAGTGGACACATCATTAGTGGATAACTAGGCCTGATGGACAGATGCTTAAGAGTTCTGTGCAGTCAGGTAACTTTTCTCCAGCAAACTCAGAAAAAGCTCAGGTGGTGAGTCACTCATAGAGTCGTTTTACGACATCATTTGATTTGGAGGTTTAATTGGAGAAAAGCTAGAGTGATTTTGATTCCATCTTTCATTCACCTTAAACCAGTTTCGGTTTAATTACTATTAAATTCCCAAGTAAAAGTGGATGTGCAAAAGTGGCTTAAGAGTCATCATCATACTGCACAGGTTAGTCTTTTCTTGCTTTAACACAAATGCTTCAAGCTACAGTGGCATCATTATAAGAACTGGGCATTCAACTCAGGCCATGAATTCAAAAATCAGCAAAAAAAAAAAAATCCACCTGCTAATTTCTATTAGCGCTCCAATTTCAATTAGCGCCCCAGTGCCTTCAATTTGTGGCACACATTTTAAATGCAAGTGTGATTCTATTGACTAAAAATGAATGTAAAAAATTACAGGCAGTTGTTTTTAGTTCCCAGGAATCATTAGGCCTTCCCTGAAGGCCTTGAGGGCTCTGGAGTTCAGTCATGAGGACAATCAGGTGTTTCAAAGCAGTGACATTGTTGGATCGTTGTTGTCCATTCTGGTGCTACTTTCTTGTGGTTATCTCAGAAATTCATGAGTTTGCAAGAACTGTCTGAATGCACAATTGATGTCTTGGGGACCCAAAACTTTCCTTATCCCAACACACCCAATCACATTCATGATAACTGATAACTGCTGGATGAGCTGGATCAGGTATTTTGAACGAAGAATCATAATGAGAACAATGTTAAGGCCAAGAAAACATATAAACTAGTGCTGTGGACTGACAAATCAGAAAATAGTTTTCTAAAATCAGAAATAGTTTTAATTTGCTAAGTATATTACACCTAAGAATGTCTTTTGTATAGTAGCATTGGTTCACAAAAAAAAAAAACATAAGTAAATTCATGAGTTCTATGTCAAACATTATTATGTAATGGTATACACTTTATGATTTCATGACTATAAGTGACTGTTGACTTATAGTCAGATAGATTATAAATATTGGATGCATTCAAGCATCCAAATGTACAGATTAATTACATTTTTTATTCACACATTCATTCCACTGTACAGGACTGCTCCGTCACAAGTCACGGTACTTACAGTGCTGGCTTCTTTTGAGGGGAGAGGGAGGACCATCCTACCCACCTGGAGAGAGCAAGGCCAATGATGTTCTTTTAAACTACCATCCACTAATGGCTCAGACATTGCTGGAAGTTTAACTCATGATCTCTCGATCATATGGTCAATGGTCATTAGTATTGCTTGCAGTGTATTATAGAGTGAGCATTTGTACACTGATACAATTACATATTATTGCTCAGAGAGTCTATTTTTCAGTGATGCTGAACAATACAGTCATGAGTCACTGAAAGGGGACGTTTGTAGTAAATTGTAGTAAATTGTAGTTTAATATATTTAATGGAAAAATCACCGCATTTATTCTGATGTAGTCTTTATTCCGGCTGAAATTATGCCTCGATATACCCAATGGTGCACCAAAGGAAATACTATTTAAGCAATTCTCTGCCTTAATGACTAAAAGCTTAAAAGTGTTTTGATGCTACATGTTACCAAGAAACAGTTCTGAAAACACATACACGCACACACACACAAAACCTGCCATCAAAGCGACAAACAGAATCATTGGAATATATAAACAAATATCCAAGGCCTTGTTCAAGTACAGAGAAAACACAAGCCACCTCAGGAACGGCCTCTGTTCACCACTTGCCCCCTGCCGTGGTGACATTCTGATTGCGCTTTACCCATTAATGCTGCTATTGTTGGTCCTGGGAACTCATGGGGTCCTGCGAAAGACTCAATAAGCATTTTTAAAAGGCCTATATCATGGAAATAAAACTTCCCTCCTTTTTTTAATAAGGAGTGTATCATGTATCATTCATTTTCCAGTCCATACATGGAAACTAAACTGCATAAACAGCACATTTTGAATGTAAACACCAAAATGTG
>JBBPCZ010000037.1:7357005-7376818 GCA_037974445.1 Brycinus macrolepidotus
GGAATAGAAAAGGTTCTTCCCCAAACTGTGTCCACAAAGTTGGAAGCATGGCGTTGTCCAAAATGTCTTGGTATGCTCGATTTTATACACCTGTGGCAATGGGTATGATTGAAACACCTGAATGCAATAATTACGAGGTGTGTCCCAATACTTTTGTCCATTTAATGTCCAAGCCTTACCCCTGAGTTGAGGTCCATGAAAGCTGTTGGCTGGTGCCTAGAGGGGTCTCATTGGTCATTCCCTAGCATATGCTGAACACAAGCTGAACTATTGATCTGACCTTAATGCTGCTTGTTCTTCCTACCCGACCCCTTTCACGAATAGCACCAGCTGTAAACCTAGACTTCCATTCGCCTCTGTAAATAAACTTTTTCAACCCCCAGCAACTCTTCTTTCTGGCTCTACTGACCTAGGTGACTCATTTCTTCACTTTTTCAAAATAACGTTCAAGAATCAATATATAATCTCCTCTCTCTTCAGTCTTTCCTCATCTCATGACCATCTTGCACAATTTCTCTCCAAGTTCTCTCTTACCAGTCCAGACACTGTCACAGAATTAATAAGGAAAGTCAGCTCATCTGCCTGTCTTTTACATCCAGCCCTACGATCTACCACATCTGTCTTAATTTCCCAACTAACTCATTCTAAGGTGTTCTAACAGAATTAAATAGTTCACTCATCACTGCCATTGTTTCTACTGAGCCGAAAACTGCTGTAAGCCCATTATTGAAAAAGTACCTTGGACCCCAACAGTCTCAATAACTACTGACCATCCCAAATTTACCATTTATTTCTAAACTTGTAGAAAGGGTTGTGGCTCGTCTGCAAACCCACTGAGTGATTAACAATTTTTCTGCCATTTCTGACAGATTATGTCTGTTTCATAGTGCTGAGATGGCTTTCCTCCGAGTTACTGATGACCTTCTACTAAATGCAGACCTGGGGTTCCCTTAGTTTTCCTCTTCTCCAGAATATAAGATCTGCCTTTGACGCTGTTAATTATAATTTACTTCTTTTCAGTCTCTCTGGCACTGTTCTTTCCCAGTTCACCTCATATCTCACCGATTCAACAATTCACTTTCATTCATCACAACAGATCCCCTCCTGCTTCTGTTAAACAGCCCTCAGGGATCTGTCCTTGGCCCTCTGCTCTTTATAATCTCTTTATAACTTACATGCCTCCACTCAGACATTATCAGACGTCATGGACTCAGTTTCCACTGCTATGATGATGATACCCAGATCTACTTTACCACCCCCTCTGCAGCCAACCATCAAACGTCCTTCATCTTAATACAGATTAAACAGAACTTCTTCTAACTGGCACAAAGGCTCTAATCTCTAATTTAATTTAAATTAAATTCACTAAATATTTAAAATATCTGCTCACTACTTTCCCTGAGGAGTCCAGAAACACTTAGTTATTCATTCAGAACCTAATGTCTTAACTACTGCAACAGTCAAAAAACCTTGGCTAGAGTTTTGACTTATACTTAAAGGTCTGAACACATCTCCTCCATTTTCCATAAACTTCACTGGCTACCGATGTCATACTATTTTCAGTATAAGCAGTATAAGTTTTAAGCTCTACATAGATCTGCCTTTCCCTATTTCACTGAATTACTCCATTCATACACTAATGCTCTCTCACTACGTTCCTCTGGAACTGGCCTACTCACAGCATCGTAGCCCCCAAACTTTAGAATTCCCTTTTTTTCGGAACCTTTGTGGAACATAACCTATGTCTATTTTCAAAATGCGGTTAAAAACTTTACTTTTCAGTCAGGGCTTCTCTCACCTATAATCTATAAATTGACATTGGGTTTGAGAAAGGTGCGATTTAAACAATAATAATAATGATAATAATAATTATTATAACAACAACAATAATTATTATAACAATAATAATAATAATAATAATAATGAT
This sequence comes from Brycinus macrolepidotus, assembly GCA_037974445.1. Taxonomy (NCBI): domain Eukaryota; kingdom Metazoa; phylum Chordata; class Actinopteri; order Characiformes; family Alestidae; genus Brycinus; species Brycinus macrolepidotus. Next base: position 7,358,933 of record JBBPCZ010000037.1, read on the forward strand.
AATAATAATAACAACAACAACAACAACAACAACAATAATAATAATAATAATATTTTTACGGTAAACCATATTCCATAGTAAATAGTTCGTGGTCAGTGCAATCCATTTATTTTTCTCACATTAAATACGGAAAATTAAACCAAATCTTAACCTCTGAATATAAAATAATATCAAACCTGAAAATATGTGTTTGTCCCTCTCACAGGGCCAGTTTCCCAGACATGGAGTTTAAAGTTTTAAATCTAATGCAGACAGCCACAGGAGCCAGTGAAGGGTTTGCAGTACTGGAGTGGTGTGTGAGAATTTTGGTGTTTTGAAGACCGGATGTGCTGTTGCATTCATCTGTAGAAGTCTTGTGGTCTTCAGAGGAAGGCCAACCAGCTTCGAGATGACAAGTGACTGGACAAGTATCTGAGTGGCGTCAGTGGTGAGGAATGGATGAATGGACTGATGTTAGACAAAAGGTACCTGCAAGTTCCGGAGAGATTGTTAAAGTGAGGTGAAAATGAGAGCTCTTCATCTAAGAGAACACCTAGATTTCATGCTTTTGAAGTGAGAGTGATGACAGCATTTCCAAAAGTGATGGTAAGGTCAAGTCTTGGGGATGCACCACTTGGGATGTACAGGAGCTCTGTTTTGCTGGGATTTAGCTTCAGGTGATATGCTGTCATCCAGGAGGAAATCTCATTCAGACATGTAGAGATCCAGGCTGAGAGTCACCAGGAGAAAATGAGATGATGAGTTGAGTGTTGTCAGCATAACAGTGGTAGGAGAATCATGTGAAGATATCACTGAGAAAGCGGGTGTATAGGGAAAAGAGAAGGGGGCCAAGTCCTGAGCATTGAGGAATACCAGTGGTAAGCCTTCGTCGTGCAAACATAGATCCTTTCCATGATATTTGGTAACAAGGAACACAATCCATTGCCAAGCAGAACCAGTGATTCCAAGTCTGGGGAGTGAAGCCAAGAGGATTTGATGGTTTACAGTATCAAAAGCTGCAGAAAGATCTAGAAGAATTAGAACCGAATACAGTTCAGTTGTTTTGGCTGCATGAAGCACCTCATTGACAGCTGAAAGTGCAGTTTCTGTAGAATGCGCTGCTTTGGGTCATGAAGCCTATTTTGTGATAGAAATAGGTTGAGCTGGTTATATACAGCACAGTCCAAAACTTAAAAGAAGAAGAGAGAAGAGATACTGGTCTGTAGTAATTCACATCAGTGATGTTGAGAGTGGTCCTTTTTTTAGGATTTGTGTGATTACAGCTAATTTGAAGGCTGTTGGAACATGGCCTGTTTCCATGGAGCCATTTATTAGTGAATGATATTAGGAAGAATATCCAAGGATATGGTCAGAAGCATGGGTCAAGTAGTGATAGGTAGGGTTGCAAGATGTCAGGAGCTGAAGAACATCATTCGTGCAAAGTGGGGTAAAGTGAGTAAGTGGAGGGTGGTCATTAAGTCGAGAATAGGAGAGAGCAGTGATGACTGCAGAAATAGATTGACCTAAATTGTCAATTTTTCATCAAAGAAAGTGGCAAAGTCCTCCAAGGAGATGGAAGAAGGTGCAGATGTGAGCTGCATGTCACCCTAGAAGACAATGGACAAAGCCAGTTGAATGAGGAGTGGAGAGAGGAGACAAGGGAGTTGGTAGCCATTTCCACCATTAAAGGACATCAGGAAGATATTCCAGGTGGAGTCAAGGATGACAGGGTGGCGGAGGAAAGAGCAGGTGGAGAAAGGGAGTGAAGAATGCGGCAAACAGTTGAAGAGATGGTGGTAGAGTGGTTTGAGTAGGTCTGGAGAGAGAATGTGAACGACGAAAGATAATGGTTGGAGAGATGGAGAGTGGTAGCCAAAATGTTGAGTGTAGGAGTGGCTCTGGTGAAGACAATGTCGAGGACATTAAACACGTTATGGGTTGGAGGAAACTTGTTGAGGTGCAGAGCAAAAGATGGCAGAAGCTCAAGGATGCCGCAGGTATGCAGCTTGTCATTTGGGAGGTCGAACTCACCTGGAAGAATGAGTGGAGAACCTGAGAATGAACCTGGGAATGAACTAAGGAGGATGTCCAGTTCTTTAATGAATCAATGATGTGGAGTCTGGTGAGATGAGTTACAGCAACGCAATGGAATTTGAAAGATGAAATATTGAAGTTTGAACAGGAAAGGGGTGTGAAGCACCGTTTGTTGGTGAGAAGCAGTCCTGTGCCCCCTCCTCTTCTAGTCTTGCGAGGGGAGTGTGAGAAAGCAAAAGCAGAGGCGAGAGCTACTGGTGTTGTCAAATTCTCCAGTGTAATCCAAGTTTCAAGTTTATATTTATCTAAAACTCCACAGAAGACCTGTCGAATCTGATTCTGTTGAAATTTTCTTGCATGCAGGGAAATGCACAGTGTTGAATATAATTTTAGCGGTTTTAAACATCAGTCAAAATATCAAGTCAAGTCAAGTCAAGTAGGTTTTATTGTCATTTCAACCATACACACGTTATCTCATTTCGCTGTATACTGTGTGTATGGTTGAAATGACAATAAAACCTACTTGATTTGACTTGACTTGATATTTTGACTGATGTTTCAAACTGCTAAAATTATATTCAACACTGTGCATTTCCCTGCATGCAAGAAAATTTCAGCAGGATCAGATTCGACAGGTCCTCTGTGGAGTTTTAGATAAAGATCTTTCACTTTTATTCCCAACATATCTGTCTATCTCCCTTTTTCCCCCTCTCTCTCTCTGTCTTTCTCTCTCTCAATCTCTCTCTCACTCTCTCACTGTCTGGAAGGCACCCCCGCTGCAGCCGAGAGATGGTCTCAGCATGACGTCCCTCACACACACGCTTCAAATTTGCCCACACACTCGCAAACCCAAGCACACACAAACACACATCACACTCTTTTAGATTCAATTCCACCAAATGGTTTGACAGCAGTGACAAACACCCGGTGGGTTCATACACAGCTCATCTTTCTCATCCATCCGCCCTTATGGCTGCTCTGTGTGCACCTAAAAACCATTTCGCTGCCCAGTCAAAACCATTAAATGACACACTTCAACTTTACTGCCTGCAAATTGATAGTGACAAGGATTCTACTGTAAAGCTGTACTCTCTCAGTGTAGGATTAGGTAGTTATATGAAAAATAATGTCTGTAAGTCAGTGAGGGAAGGGAAAACTGCTAGATTTGATGAACCAAGCTGTTATGGATTTAGCACAGACTCTGTGGAACTGAATGGAGCAAATTGGATTTGTTACGCATACCAAATGAGAAGGAGGAAATCTGCAAATCCTGCCTCAGATCTCTGAGATTATTTGATTTGCTTGTATTTGAAACATTCCTTCTATTATATCCCTACTAGATTTAACCCCAGTGTCACTGTTTGTTCAGACTATAAATCAAGGCTGCTGCTTTGAATCTCTTAGAGAGATGCTACCTGATTTTAACTCCCAAAAAGTCAATGTCCTCTGAGGACCTAAACCCCCAGTGTGGGTAAATTAGTCATTCCTTTTTGGTGTAATTAAATTGTTGGGAAGTAAACAAAGTCACTTAGTGACTTTGTCACTTGAGTGGTTTGATGTTAAATGGTGCATTTTAGAGAAACTTACCCACAAAAACATGGGATGCTATGTAAATGCAATGGTGTGAAAATCATGTAAACTCTACATTTAGTTGAAAACAGTACAAAAACAACTTATCAGATTTTGAAACTGAGAATCTTTTTGGAAAATATATGCTCATTTTAAATTTGATGTCTACAACACCTTTCAAAAAAGTTGGCACAGGGGCATATTGACTCTTCTACTACAGAGCCATGCTGTTGCATCCAGAATGCAGTTGTCTTGATTAAAATAATAAGCAAGGTCTTGCCAAAAAAAGATGTTGCCTGGATAGCAGCATATGTTGCTCCAAAACCTGCACACTGGTGCCTCCCCAGATGTGCAAGCTACCCATGCCACATCACGGATCCTGATTAAAATAAGCCAGATGCACCCTGTTCTTTTTAGCCTTGAAGGATGCAGTGTCCATGATTTCCACTACCTAACTGTGTCTGTTTTTAATGCAGTGTCTCTTGAGGGCCAAAAGATCATGACCATCTAGCATTAGCTTTTGGCCTTTTCCCTTAAGTACAGAAACATCTCTGGGCTCTTGAAATCTTTTACTGATATTATGTCCCATTAGTGATGATGAAATCCCCAAATTCTTTGCAATTTTACATTGAGGACCTAATTGTTGCACTAATTTCTTTCACAGTGGTGAATTTCTTTCACAAAGGTGGTGAAAAGTCCCCCACCTTTACTTCTGAGAGACTCTGCCTCTCTGTGATGCTATTTTTATACCCAGTCACTCTACCTGTAGCACTTAATTAGTTGTGAACTGTTCCACCAGCTGCTTTTTTGCAAACTGTCCAGTAAATGTCACAATTTTTCATGTGTTGCTGGGATCAAATTCAAAATTAGCATATATTTTCTAAAAAACAATGTCTCAGTTTCAACTTTTGATATGTTGTCCTTTTTCTGTTTTCAATTAAATATGGGTTTACATGATTTGAAAATCATCACACTCTGTTTTTATTTACTTTTTTTTTGGAAACAGGGTTGTATGAAGTCTGTTTTTATGGACCTGAATGGACGTATGGTATTGGCACTATGCTTTCTGATAGGGAGCATTTTCCTGGCATCCTCCAAACCCAGGTTTATCCATCAGATTGCCAGATGGTGCAGCGTGATTCATCACTCCAAAGAACATGTTTCCATTGCTCCAGAGCCCCGTGCTGGTGCACTTTATACCACTACAGCCAACGCTTATTATTGCACATAATGATCTTAGGCTTGTGTGCAGCAACCTGGTCACGGAAATTAATTTCATGAACGCACACTTGTGCTGATGTTGTTTCCATGTGCTGTTTTCAACTACATAGTGAGTGATGCAACAGCGAATAGCTGATTTTACAAGCTGCACACTTCAGCACTCGGCATCCCCACTATGTGAATTTGCTTGGTCTACTGCTTTGTAGTTGAGTTGTTATTGTCTCTAGATGCTTCCATTTCACAGTATCTTCATTAACAGTTATCCAGGACAGATCTAGCAGGAATTTCACAGACTGACTTGTGGCAAAGGTGACATTGTATGACAGTGCCACATTGAAAGTCACTGAGCTCTTCAGTACAACCCATTCTACTACCAGTGTTTGTCTATGGAAATTGCATGGCTTTGAGCTTGATTTGAACACCTGTTAGCAGTGGGTATTGCTGAAACGCCTGAATGAATAGAGGGGTCCAGTGTAAGAATCAAGTGTTATGATGTCTACCAACATAAAATAAACATTTTTATTTGCAGTCCAAAATGGCCAGTGAGCCTGCAAAGTTTTTATATGTAATATTCCTAATGGTGAAAAAGAGGTAAATGGCAAAAGAGGTAAAAATAACAGCCTTGGGAACTATTTTACTTTTCAACAGCCTGCATGTACCCGGATTTAAAAAATATGTTTTAGTTCAAAATCTTAGAGTAAAACAGTGTCATATCTGTAATGTCATATCTTTTTGTGGGGTAGCATTCAGCGACATAAAACACTTTGGAAGCCTGGTTCCCATCAACAATATAGTAAACAAATTTGATTCAGTATGTTTTTCTACAACGGTAAATTTTTACAGCAAACTCCGACTGAATGGAACAGAAAATGGCTCAGAACTGTGTTTTTTCTTTGTGGTCCACACCTTTGGTGGCCTAAAAACGAGCAGACTGTTCTGTCCTGCTGTGCTTAAAAAATGTTAAACGACAAAGTAGAAGTACTGAGGTACTGCTGCCTGTGCAGTAGTTAGTCTTCCCAGTCATGGTCAGCAGGAATCAGAGGCACCCTGGTGGTTGATGTTTGTCACTGACAGCAACTTGATATACAGAAGTTGTTCGGTGGGGGTGCCATGTCCCATTAACCGCCGCCTAAATGAGCAACACATTTCACAAAGGCCTTACTGCTTGCTGTTGCTGTCCAGTTCAGCCAGAAATACCAGAGAGTGATTATTTCTCTGCCAACCTATTCTTTGCACCACATTCTGTCTGTGAAAGTATGTATGTTTGTTTGTGTACATTTTCAGGAAAACTATATGTGTTGAAAGTCAGAAGAAAATATGCATAACCCATAATGTCTGGGCCAACAAAGAGGTCTTACTTTTATAAAGTGTTTTACAAAAAAGTGCATGTTTCAGTTTTTAAAGCTTAGAGCAAAATCATTTCCTTTTGGGTACTGAGGTTAAGGTTAGGGTTGGGTTTAAAGTTAGGCCTAGAAAATTCTTATTAAATATACTTAGTGAAATATATATGCTATAGCATATTTAACATTAATATTTAATATTTAACGATCCCATGTTCTGACATGGTACCAAAACAAACAATCTGGTATAAATCTCAGCATAGCACTGCATGCATAAAGCCCACTCCTGATCTTTTATTCCGCTATAGTGTGTGTGCAGTGTTGCTTTGTACAAGGTTATTAGTATATTTAGGCTTAAATTAACTGGATTTCAATGAACAACCTTTGATAAAGGAAAACACCTCAGATGCAGATCATACTGCCCCCAAGCTTTGTCCATTTTTTCTCTTTATTATTTAGAAATTACATTTAATCTCAGGAGCAGAGAAGAAACACAGACATTCACCTGAAAGTACAGACTGGATACCTCACTGGATATCTAACATATCCTTTTAATTAGTTATCTAACTAAAGACCAGTCAGTGTCACTTGGTCAACATACACCATATGAACAAAAGTATTGGGACACCTGACCATTACACCTACAGGGACTTTGACATTACATTTAAATACGTAGACTTTAATATGGAGCTGGTCCCACCTCTTTGCAGCTATAACAGTTTCCACTCTTTCCAGAAGATTTTGGGGTTGTTCTGTGGGAATCTGTGGCCCATTCATTCTGTAGAGCATTTATGAGGTCAGGCACTGATGTTGGACGAGAAGGCCTGGTTCGCAATCTCCGTTCCAGTTCATTTTAAAGGTGTTGGATGTGGGTTGAGGTCAGGGCTCTGTGCAAGCCAGTCAAGCTCTTCTGCACCGAACTCATAGACGTTGTTTTGTGCACTGGGGCACGGTGATGCTTGAATAGAAAAGGTTCTTCCCCAAACTGTATCCACAAAGTTGGAAGCATGGTGTTGTTCAAAATGTCTTGGTATGCAGAAGCATTAAGATTGTAAGAAGCCTAGCCGAACCCCTGAAAACAGGTGTGTCCCAATACTTTTGTCTACATAGTGTACCTTAAGCTTTCTGCTGTATCCATCTGTCTCCTGCAGAGGGCGCTGAAGTCTTACAAGTACTCCAAAAATGTACTCGGGCTTTTTCTCTGAGCAGAAACACAGGCCATGTTTTAATATTAGTATCTAAAACTGTGAAATACATGAACATAAACTCACTTTCATTGACCTCTTAGGGTATGCCCACCTTTGTGCATGGGAAGAGCTACACGAAGTTGCGTGGAGAGGCTGAAATGGTCGTTTCTTAATTTGGCAAGTTAAAATGCCCCATGCTGAACAAAATGGCATCCTGTGCTTGTATATAAGCACAGTTGTAAAGCTGTCAGACATCTACTGATTAAAATTTCACCGTTTACTCTGCTTTAATTAGGTAGACTATAATTTAGCTGAGAGTTTTATGCCCTTAGGATCATATTTTATTGCTTTATGTCCCAAACGAGCACTTCAGCACCGTCATATTGGCGTGTCAAATTTCATAGTAGACAGAAAGGGCCAGATTTATTAACTCTCCTGCCTCGCATTTAAAAACCACTCATGGTTTCAGTGATTAGAAAAGAACACTCATTTTGCTCAGTTAAGCAGTTTTGCATGCACGGAGCCTTTGAAATCTAGAGTTATTATTGATGTTTTGCTCATTGTTTGTGTCGCATAGTTATTCAAAGTTAGAGAATGAATTACATTTATATTCAAATGAACACTTTTGCTTAGTCAGTTTTGCATCTGCATTTCTAACCTTTTCCATTCATTTTAATGTCAAAGAATAATTTTTGGTCACATTTGCCGCAATCATTTTTCATTGGATTCAAATCATAACAAAATGTCACCTCTTCTAATTACAAACACTTTAAGAGTTTTAAATCAGCACTTAACATAATTTCCAGTAGAGAAATAATTGTCATCCCGTTTACAACACACCTTTGCTCGTGATAACTGACTTCTGTGGGTTTGTTGTGTAGTGCACTGGTTCTCGAACTCTGTATTTCATGTTCTTTTCTTCACTGTTCAGTCAGTTCGTTCAATCAGGTGTGATCAGCACTTCAATCAGCAGGAAATCTACTGCAGAAGCTGATTTTGAAGACAACTGATGCAGAACTGGCACAGAGACCGGGCAGGGTGCACCCTCTCTTTATCTCAGTATGGGTCTGTAGGCGGTTTCGCAACACAATTGTAATACAAACTCTTTCAGACTTAATCCCAAAGCCAAAAGCCCTAGTCGGCCATGTCTATTTATTGCGAGAATGTGCATGAAATAACACTGATGTGTAAAACTCCAAATGTTACAGAGATTTCTGGCAGAAGCCTCTGTGAAGTTCCCCTATTCTCCCTCTTGTGCGGAACCGACAGCGGTGCATATCGCTGTTTGTCACGCGTGACTTCTTTTCAGACCCACTGTTCCCCACTGTCTATGCATCAGCAGACCTATCACAGAAAACCTCTTTAGTGAGTCCAGAGTACGCTCAGAAGCAAAATAACTGATACATGAGAATTCAGGCGCATGAGGGGATTTTTGTCTTGTATACAAATATTGTTCATTTGGGCCAGTTTGTGTTCCTGAACTAATGTTCTTTTCTTCGATATGAGTATAAATCAGAACACTGTGCACAGGTACACCCAGTCAACCTATACTTTGCTTTTTTCTTACAAATGGTAAACAAAGGCCATGTAACTTCTACATGCCGTCCCGATAAGATTTTTATCAGTGAAGAGACACGTAAAATTTAATTTAAAATTTTGGACATCCCCTCGGTGAACAAATCTAGTCCAGATAAGGCTTTACAAGCACAATAACAAAACAATGTTTCTTTATAAAACAAAGAGAAGTTGGAAAATGGTAATGCACAATTAAATTATTTGTTTTCGTATATAAATTCACTGAAAAAATGATATGTAGAATTGATTGCTTTTAAGCAGGCATTTCAATCTGGTCTCCTTCTGGGACACATCACTGCAGAGATTAGTGCTTTTAGTCTGAATTCAACTCACCAATAAGCTAATGGTTTGCTTTAAAGGATGCTTTGGTGGAGTATGCATCCCCACTTCTTTAATTATGTATGGATCCAATGGTTTGTTTTATGATGGTATGTTGTCATAATCAAAGAGTAGAGTCAATACCCAATAGAAATCGATTAGATATGTGATGCCTGGTACAATTATTAGCCATTTATCTCCAAATCCATATTTGTACAGTGGCCTTAATGTGGCCTGAATCTGAATCTACAGTTTTCCAGATTTATGCTTGTTGCTGTAATATACAGTCTTAATTAGATGCTTTGTGCTAATAATTACGTTGAAGTCTATCGCAAGTAAACGTCTAAAATGTCACCCCGGCTATTTCCTCTCAGTGGCTCAGAGCCGTTTTCCTTGAAATTAATTAATCATGTCTGAGGCTCCCACAAATGCATCCACAGAACCCATGGGCTTGTCAAACAAAATGCACAAAAGGTTCAGTGCAAAAAATGAAATAAAAACATCTCAGGACCTCATAGCCACAAAGTGGAAGTTTTTGAAAGAGTAATCCACAGCTATTGATTCTAGTGAGCTCACTGCATGTCTATGTTTCTGATCACAGCTGGTATCAATAATGTTTCTAAGAAGATGGTCTGCTGTTTCTAGATAGCTTTACTTTTTAGCACATTTGTGCCCAAGATCAGAATGCATAGCCAGGAACCAAACCTCAGCACTGCTTCTCTTAGATTCTTTGTGAACACAGGAGGAGCACAGCTAGCGTTCATACAGCATGGCAAAGTAGCTGTGCTGAATCAGGAATATTTTTCCTTCCATATTCTAATGGAATGATACTGTTCAGGTAGGAGAAGAACTAGACTCTACACTATATCACTGCAGTATCTTACTATGTACATAGTAATTTTTCATCAGGTTGAGGTCTACTATATTACTGTGGGGCACATGATACCTATGGGACCATAGCTAGGGTTCATTAAGAGTCTTAGGTTTGTGCCACATGCACCTGTTTTGATCTGGTTCCTAATACGTTTGGGACCTTCATCTAAAAGGCTTATGTGAATTCGTGAACAGGAGAGAGCCCTGTGTGAAGCCCAAAGCAGCCCTAGGATTCTGCACCAGGCATTGTGATGCAAAGCTGGAGACGTCGAGATGTTTAAAACTTTTTCTCCAAAAAAAAAACAACAAAAAAAAACCCCCAAAAACCACTAGGGAGCTAACATCATTTAAGATGTGTTCCATGCCAAGTGTGCCCCTGGAAGGGATCACTTTATGTATCGTGAAACACGAGTGTTTTCTGTTGTGCAAATGCTCCAGGGAACCGAGCCAGAGAGCTTCATTCTCTCTGTGAAAACACCCTTGTAGGAGGAATACTGATCTAGGCCCAGTATCTGGGACTATAGATTAAGGCAAAACAGAGGTTTGCTCACTGTAACCAGAGTGAAAAGAGATCCTTTGCCGTTCTTTTTGTTTGGTTTTTTTTTTTGCTTTGTGTGCGGACAGCACTCCTGTAAATCATCAATTACCCTTTCAGTTTTCATACACCTATGAAAGGCTAAAAAAATATACCTGCTTACAACTCAAGCACAGCAATTTCTTTTCTGTCTAGAGTCAGTTGAGAGCGGGCCAGAATCTGAGTCTAGATCAGTGCTGTGAGGCTGTGAGCTCATGAATAAAAGCCTGAGCATGTTCGTACATCTCTCAGTAGATTCCAAAAGCTCTTCCTCGTATTTCTCACATTCTCCCACCCCAAGGCTTGATAATCCCCCTGTAGACTCAACCACAGAGAACTGACGCACAAATTTAGCTGTGGAGTAATAGGACTCTGGTGTTTCTGATTTTGGTACCATTGTGTATTGGCGAATGCATTTTCTCTCTCTCTCTCTCTCTCTCTCTGCCTCTCTCTCACTCTCTCTCTCTGCCTCTCTCTCTGCCTCTCTCTCTCTCTCTCTGCCTCTCTCTCACTCTCTTTCTCTGCCTCTCTCTCTCTCTCTCTCTCTCTCTATCTCTCTCTGCCTCTCTCTCACTCTCTCTTCCTTGCTCCTTTTTCTATTTGTGGTGTCCCGTAATATTTCATAGTTTGAGATCTAGTGTAATTTCAAGTATGCAAATGTGAACATCTCCAAGCTCCGTATTCTGTCCATGGCTCATGAATACAAAAGTTCCCCACATTTACAGGCATGCTGGAGGTTGACCGTGAAATATTGAACCGTGAAAAAATAAACGTAAAGCAACAGTGAAACAGGTGAGGAGAGAAAAACCCTCGCTATTCTTTTTAACACCTCTAGTACTGAGATAACCTATGCCCCAAAGCACCTTCATGGGCAAATATTTACTTCATGGCCTGTAACCTGCTGGCAAAGTCTGGCATAATCCAAAGACAGATGTGTCACTGCATGAACAGACATAGGTAGGGTCACCACCTCTGATGCTCTGGAATATCTTCCATTATCTCGATGGACAGATTCAAGTATGCAGTCTGACTGATTGAACAGTGCTTGGCCAAAAATAGAACTTGCTGAGTAATGTGGCCCTCACTCCCACAAGTATGAGAGTCGAAGGAGCTGCTCTCAGGTCAGCGGAGACAGAAGTGATTTAACGGATCACTGAATGAGCAAGGTGACCCTGTGAGCGGTGACTGTCCTAGAACTGAACTCTTGGGCAGCCCCACTCTCTCGCAGCAAACTTTCTCTCAGTCAGTTTTCTCTTCACTTCCTCTTTCAAAGATATATTAAATGAGTAGTGGTGTGTACTGAGAATCCTAGAGCTTTGCTTCAGTTGATCTGCCTTCGGCTGAAGTTGGAGAGTTGTCGTGGAACAAGCTTGCACTCAGTCAACTGAGTGCAGTCTATTAGCAGCAGAGCAGACATCCAGTCTTTCTTTAGCAGCTTGCTACAGGCTGCCTGGGTTCCTTAGACTCTCATAAATGTACTGCATTTTAGAGATCTAAAATCGGAATGAACCGATCTTGCATCCTAAATAGATGTGAATATGGAAACCAGTCAAGGAGTGATGCCACAGAAGAAACTAGCGTCCTTAAAGAGCCACGTTTGCAAAAACGATTAATGAGCTTCAAGAACCTTTATTGTCTTTAAGAATCTTCACATATTTCAAACGGTTCTTTTTCAAACTAAGGGATCCTCCCAGAACCTTTAGAGTATGTGGTTACCTTATGATGTGATTACTTTATGGTTCTTCATACACTGCAGTTACAACCTATTAACACTATGGTTGTCTCAAGATCCATCCATTGAAAGATTCTTTAGAAAAACAACAAAAAAAACTTTCTTGTGTGCATTTGTCAATAGTATTTTTTTCTGAATGCCTGGTCTCTGTCCTGCTTGCCAGACCTAAACAGTCTTATTAATCTCCAACAATAATCCCATATTTCTGTATGAACAAAACCAGTCAGAGAGTCTGTTACCAAATGACTTTTCCACAGGAGTCAATCATTGCAGTTGTCTGCAAAGTAGCATACAATGCATTTGGTTTAGTAGGAAACAGCACTCTTTCGTGTTTTTTTAAAGGTTATCATGTCCCCTTCAGGTTCATATCCAAATCCAAATCCAAACATTTTCAGGACTAAACAGCTACAGAGTGATACTGCACTATAACCCTACTGCATGTACCAACATAGTCGTTATGTTATTAAAGAACTTGCTGCTGCTCTTTAAAGTTCAGTGGGTGCATTTTCTCTCGTAATAAATCAGGAGTGTTTAGACTAAGGTGGATATTTGACCTTAACCTTCTATTTAATTATGATTGCAAAGATTTTGTATTGCTGAACAGCTGCAAGCACACTATGTCATTTTGCCTGTTGAACAGATGTTGTCTCCTGGAGTAAATAACTCTGCTTCTGACTGGGTTCACCCCTCAGGACAGTGGCCCAGTGACAGAGCTTCTGTGCTGCAGCCAGGCTGCGAAAGCCGCTGCTCGTTACCAACACTGTGGGCAAAGTATTTGTGTCAACGAATTGTCAATGAATATAATCATCTTTACGGCCTGCCTTGACTTGCGCAGTTAAGCAGGATTGTCAAATAATCAATTTTCCCCGCATGGTTCATTTTCTGTGAAATGGCTGGAGGATTCTGCTGGGATTTGTCTGAGATTTTTCACAAGTGATGCAGAGGGCCTTTCCATTGACATTTGAGTTGACTACCAGTCTCACTCCACTGAACTGCTTAATGTTTTTTTTTCGTTCATTTACATTCAAAGCCAAATTTACCTCAGTGTCGCTAGCCCTGTTCCTAGCAGGCAGACGAAGTGCTGGCTAGCTTGTTTTGTTTTTGCTCTGGCATCTTTTGTTCACTCTCGAATTGCTTTTAATCCTCTGAAGCATTGGCACAGTTTTCTTCCTGGTTTTTTCTTCCATGAAATTGCCCTTGCAAGGATGACAGAATGTAATCAAAGAGCATTTTTTGGGGTGCACATCCTAGGTTCTGAACTAAAGCCCCTACTCAAAGCTAAAAAAAAACCAAATCATTAGTGTGCATTACTAATGCTGCCGTTGGGCTCCTTTAGCAGAGCATTGGGCAGCCATGTTATGGGAATGTTTTTAAAACATTGCATCATTTTAAGGGCTTTTTGTACGAGAGCTATTTGTTCAGTTGATTTCCTAATTGGCAGAGGAAAGTCACTTGGTATTCTTTATAACCTTAAGCAACTAGATTCAGCCACAGCTGCCACTAATGAAGAACCTCTTGCTTCAGTGAGATACGCATGTGGAGTGAACTGTAAAAACATGAAGACAGACTTGACTCAACAATAAATCATATAGAAGAGTAAACATGAATCTCAAACATTAATTAATGAACTGTCTGGAACAGCATGAAGCCTAATTACCATTCACATTCACCCTAGGTGTCCCAAGGACTAGCGTATTTGCATACAAACTGCATAACTTGTGGGAAATGTACACATTAATTATACTATACCAAATGTACTGAAAGTGCACTAGTTTAAATGTTTTAATATACAAATAAGCGACCTAATACAAGAGAAAAAAGATAAGCATGTTTCATGGTCTGAAATTTTTGCTTTAGTCCACAAATAATTTAAAAACCTTGAGGGTACTTTCCATGTGGCTTGAGTGTTACCACCCCAGTGACAATTCATCACTGTTCCTTTTTAGTGTTATGTTGCATGAAGTCACTGTCCAAAAATAGTTAAAGGAGAAGGCAAACAATATGTCTAAGTCAGTTTTCTTCTCACTGGCCTCACCAGAAACATCATTAGACACTGACCTCCAATTGAATACAGAACTGAATTCACAGTATAACACATTATTTATAAGTCAGTAATGGTTTGGGCCCTAAATATGTCTCTGAAATGTTTGATGAATGCCAGCCTGGTAGGTCTCTTAGACTGACGGGAGCTGGTCAACTAGTGGTGCCCAGATCTGAAAACAAAATTGCATTTGGCATTTTGTATTAGCATTTGGTGAAATGGCATTTATTCGTTTTGCTGCCCACTGCTGGAACCAGCTTCCCATGGAGATCAGATCTGCCCCAAACAGTTGCCAGTTTTAAGAAGCTGTTTTCTGCTGATTTCAATAATCAGTTATACTTGCACAAATATGCATTTTGATCTGTATTTTTTACATTGCATTCTTTACTTTTAACTTATTTTAATTGTTTTAAATCTTACTTGTATTATTCAATGCTGATTTTATTGTTTACTTTTATTTTTTGTTTTTGCATGTATGCTATTGTATCTCTGTAAAGAACAGTGAATGACCTCTGTGTGATAATGCATTATAAATAAGCTAGCCTTGCCTTGCCATGACTTGCCAAATTTAGTTTTTTAAGTAATTTTGGAGCATTACTATTGTTTCATGAACATTTCTCACAATATAAAGGACAGTTTACATTCATCTGAGGCAGAAATGTTTTTCTTAGTGTGTGTGTGTATGTGTTTGTGTGTGTGTGTGTGTGTGTGTTTTTGGATAGCGATGACAGGGATGCATTCCAATACAGGGATTAAGCCTAGTCCTACTATATTTTCCTTTTAACTCCTCTCGGAATGCTGTGTAGTCCAGGACTAGGATAAATCTCTGTCCAGGAAACTGACCAATAGAGAAGTGTGGCTTCAGGTGAAGTGTAAGACGTTCCAGAATGCATGTGCTGAATATGAATGAATGTAACTGTCTATATGTGAGTGTGAAGGAGACAGTTAGATTGTTCTTTAGATAGATACTCCATGTACTTTGAGTTTTAAAGCATTTGTTCTTTCAGACTCCATGCACTCAAGTCTTTCATTTCCAATAGAGCAATTTCACCAGTTTTAGTTTGGAAAAAAAATATTCTCTCAAGAAGCAGTGCTAACGGGAGCAGGTACTATTTTGCACAGTTTGAAGAACTAAAAAAACATTCTTTGTAATACCTCATGAACGGTCTATTAAAGTAGAGAAACTTTCTAAGCCATTATGTTGCCTGTTTTTCTTTCTAAAATTCGTCCAAACTCGTGTAGTTCACACCCCAAGTGTTCAATACATGATTCATGTGTTCTAGCAAATAAAAAGCCTTCTTTGTAGAAGAAAAGGCACATTTGGGGATATAGGGGTTGAATGCGGATTATAATTTCATGGCTTTGACATGAGAAATGTCTATGAAGTTCCACAATCATATGGAGCCTGATTCTCCCTGTATCTCTGCTAGATTCAGCATCAGAGAAAATCTTTGCCGTGCAAAAAAAATATATATGTTGGCAAGTGAAATATTAAAAGTATATAAAGATAATTTATAAGATATATCTAATGTATCAATGTATCTAATATTTTTCAGTGTGAGACTGCTGTAAGCATACACTGTATATGTCCTATTTCTTGTCATGTCTGCACGTGAGACTGGTGCGGGAAACACTGAGGTGCAGATGCAGGAATTCAGTGGGCAGATAGATAATATTTAATCCAAACAGTTTCGTCACAAAAACAAATCAATACAAAAATGTAAATACAAAAGCCAGAGTGAAGCACACACAGACTCAAGCACAGGTTCACTACAGAGTAAACAGCTTAGCAGCTGAGAAAACACAGTCACTGGGCAAAACAGTAAAACTCTCATTCAAACCAGAGTACAAACGAGATCAGTCCTTCACGAGGAAAATCGCCAAACCAGAGCAGGGGGAAAGAAACGGACCACAAGCCTGTCCTGGTCATGCGCTCTGTGGAAACAAAGACCTCTGGGTAGGCAATCTATAAATAAGGACGACAGGGATAGGTAACAGGTGAAGGCTGTAACTAATCTGATGTAAAGAAACAAGGTAACGAGGAGATATAAACAAGCTGACCAATGAATAGACAGGTTAAGCAGGACACAGAACTTCAGGGGAACAGAACACAGGTGAAGACGATAATGACTGTTAAACTGAGACTAATGCTGTGAAAAAGCAAAAAACAAACCCAGGTTCAGAAAACCAGTGGCAGGAACTGGGCAGAAGTGGCGAGGCTGTGACAGTGAAATCATACTAAATGTGTAAGATATAAGATATATAAGATACATCTAATGTATCAATGTATCTGCTGTAAGAATATATATGTCCATTTATTTCTGGAGATTATTATTTTGTAATTTGTTATTTTATTAGATAATTTTGTTTAGTTCAGGAAATAATGGCTGATTTTGCTGGTTTCAGTAATACAGCTTGGCCCATGAAATGAAACAATGTCACAAGACAAAATTTCTTCAAACAAGTGCAAATGTTTAGAAATAGACCAGATCTTTTCGTCTTTTCCTACAGCAATCTCAAAATAAGACGTTTTAGATGCGCTGATGACATCTGAGATGATTTCTTGTTACTGGTTACTCTCCCTGTTCCTGGTTTACTGTAGCCTATTGTACTTTAGCCTCCTTACTGTTATTCCATTATGGATATGAGGTTTTAAGATTGTGTTCTTTGGATCTGACTTTGCCATCTTGTCTCTCTACATTAACCATTCATTCATTCATTTTCTGAAACCGCTTAATCCTTACTTGGGCCTATCCCAGGGTCTACAGGCACGAGGCAGGGACTCACCCTGGGCGGGGCACCAGCACACCGCAGGGCGCACATACACACACACCATTCACTCACACACTCACATTTACGGTCAATTTAGAATCCCCAGTTCACCTGACACACATGTCTTTGGACTGTGGGAAAATCCGGAGACCCCGGAAGAAACCCATGGCACCACGAGGAGAACATGCATCTACATTAACCATTTATGCTTAAAATAGTAATGCAATCTCAATAACAAGGTAAAAAGCCTAATCCATATTAGAAACCAGATTAGATTAAAATCAGGGGGAGTCAGTGGGCACCTCGGCTCATAGACCGGAAAAATCTATCAGATGAGCCCTTGACTAATGTTAAAATGGCCAGAAGAAGATTAAATGGTACTGAACAATTACACTTTGTTCATTAAGGTACAAACAATGTAAATGAACCCTCAGAGATGCAACAATGGCCTTAAGGTTCAATTGTGTGCCCAGGTTTTAAAGGGACACTACATTTGCTTTCCCAGTTGGAAAAGTACATGCATTTTAACAACCTAATACACCATGGTAGTTTCTTATGTGCAATATTTCTTTTGAGTGCAATTTTCTGAGGCAGCATGTGCAATCTTTGGGGTGGAATATTATATTATTATTATTATTATTATTATTATTATTATTATTATTATTATTATT